>JBBCBC010000043.1:1872653-2317948 GCA_037126765.1 Stenogyne calaminthoides | reverse complement strand
GCATATTGGTATTTGCTAATTTCAAAAAATTGTAGAAAAAAGTACTCCACTTGGTATTGAAAAGTAATTTAGAGAATTGAGGTCCATCCCACCTGCTACATTGCTATATCCATCTCACCATTTTTTCAATGTTGATTAATTAATACTTTTGAAAAATTCAGATGCTAATGCAATACAAGACTACTTCTTTTTCCTTTATTTCCTCTTCATTATTATGTTCAAGAAAAATAAAACAAGAATGACTGTAGTACGCGTCAAGGAGTAGGTAAAGGTATATATCTGTAATATTGTCGAGTTGGCTCGTTAGATTTGATTTTAAATTAACACATAAAATAATAAAGTTCTAATTCCAAATCAGAACAAGAATGCATATGCCATGTATGTATCAATCACCATACGAATCACACTAATGTTTATAGGATGATTATATTAGTTAGTTAGTTAGTTAACTATGGCGATTATTACATGAGTTTTTATATATTTGTATGTATGATTTTTTAAACTACAATAACAACGTCCAACATCAGCATAAACTACAAGTTTTTGTCAAACTATTATAGTATCAAATCTTAACACCATATCAAAACCAAGTCAAGTATACTCACCTTATGAAAATTAATATTGTCATCAAAGGGACCGCAGCTCCTAATCTGGTCTTATTCCTGAGCCAGGTGATGGTATTCCGACACATCGGAAGCAAAATCAACGCCATGTTCAGCTTCAACGTCTCCGCTGCCCCTTTCGCCATGCAAACACAATGCCCCATTACTTCAAAAACGTCCTCTCTATTCTTATACTGCACATACTTGTAAGCAAACAATCCCGCCATCACTCCGATCCACAGAGCCATCACCCAAACCCGTTGCCAATTATCCAGCAAAAAAGTAGCGCATATCTCTGTACCATCTTGTAACAGGATGGTCTTGCGTGGGCTTCAGCTTCTCGCTCAGCATTTTGCTCAGATTCCGACTCTCGCCTGTCCCTCTGATCGTCTGGTTTGGACCTTGCAGTAGAAGCATCTCCAGGTTTTCTATCTGTTGGAAACGAGTTTGTGATCGGTTTCTTGATCTATTTACTTTACGGAATTGAGAGAAGTTTTGATTTAATTGCGTACCATGATGTAACCGAGATTGCTGGGGTCTAATTCTTCCATGATTAGTCTTGCATATTCATCTGCTTGTGTCTGGATGTTGGAAAGACTATTTGCGGAAGCACTTAAAGTGATTATCTGCAGAGTTAAAAAGTCTTCATATTTTTAGTAATAATTTAATTAGTTAATTGCACGAGAGAGAGAAAAAGATAGAGAAAGACCTCTCTGACTTCTTCTTCACTGATTCTGCCGTCTGCATCTTTATCAACCCTGCAATTTACCTCTGAATTAATAAAAATGAGTAAATTTTATGTATAATCATGTAAATTTTTTGAATATATAATATTCTTACATGTCGAAGAATGTTTGAAGGCGACAATCGAAACTCTGATCAGCAATCTGATCCCAGAAATCTTTTAGCTGCGCTTTTGTGATTGAATCGACGGTGATATTCCTCCTCCGTGAAAGCGCGTCGAAAAGCTCGCCGGCGAACTCCTTATCGCTCTTCTTATTCATACCTATATATATACACACACATGTGAACTAGTATTAGATTTCATTAAACTACACGAAAATTGAATATATATCATAATCATGCAAACAATTAGGTGTTGGTAGTTAAGACTAAATTCTTATGTAGCGTTTTGGTATAATATTTACCAATGCATTCACCAAAAAGTGAACGAGGCAGCAACCCATTGGTGGCGGCTGTAAGCTCGTCGAACCGCTTATCCACCTTCGCCCAGGCGGCGCCGCCGTCGGTCCGGCTGATAAACTTGAGCCCCTTGAGAGCCTGCGCCGCCGCGGACTTGGTCCGGTCGAACCTCCCCATCGGCTGAGGGCGGCGCGTGAGCGACGCCAATCGCTTAATGTCATGTGAAACTTGCTTAATTCTTGATGAAGCATTCCTCGCTATTGATGATCCGAATGATGACTTTTTTTCAAGCCCTTTGGCCAGCATGGCGATCTCGGGGTCGTCCAAGTCGCCGCCGCCGGCCACCTTGACGCTGTGCACCGCCACCGTGTCTTCGCCGACGTCGAGGGTGATCTCGACGTAGTCGTTGCCAGCGGCGGCGGAGTCATCCGGGAGGGTGAAACGTTCGCCCTTTTTGGCGCCGCCGCCGCCCCTTTTGTTCAGTGGCCCGCTTAGAGGGCCGCTGAATGATGTACCATCGCCGCCGCTGCCGCTGATGCTGACTAATTCGGTGTCGGAATGACGGTGGCGGTGGTGGTTATTATCATCCGGGCTTTGCATTTGTAATAGTATACGCGGTGGCGGTTGCGGTGGTGGTGGTTTCTTAAATGGTTAATTACCAAATCATGAACTGTTTTGTTTGGTTTGTTTAAAAGAAATATGAAATTGAAGAGGCAATGAATGGAGTTTATATACAAAATGTACGATCCAACTATTTTGATAAATGGCTGCTCTAACCCGCCATTTCAGTTCAGATATGTAGTTGTTGTTTATGCTAGCCTGGACATATTAGTATATTACACATGTATGCATATTCTTTTACATTTATATAGGATAGAAAATGACAAAATAATTTTTAATTTAACGAAACCACCGCGCATCTTCTTGCAAGAATTATTCGAACATGACAGCTGGCGCTGGAGGTCATCGGCGGGCAAATTATAGCTAATTTATCAAGCTAATTAGTGCATTTCTAATGCCGAGAGCATGTGATCAATATTATTATCACTTTTCCTATAAAATTTAGCATGTTATATATTTTACATTTAAAACGTGACATTGAACTAGAAAATTATTATACTCGCTTAAGTATTAGTATCACTTTTCTCTCACTTAATTATTCTCACTTTTCTCTTACAAATTATTAGTTTTAATTCTCGACTAATGGGTGTGATTTTTTGTTAGTAGTCGGGATTGAACATTATTCTCTATTGATTTCTCAATTATTGATTAAATAGAATTCTATCTCATAGAATGATATATGTGAGACCATCTCACGTAAAATTCCCTCATTTATTATAGAATAATTCAATGAAAATATAATAATAAATAAGGAATGTTTTTTTTAAATAGAGTTCTGTCTCATAGAATGATATATGTGAATAACTCTTTTGTGTACCAAGTGCACTGTACAATTCAAAAATATTTTTAAAATATGTAATTTATTGTATTGAAATATGTAGTTTATTTACGCTGAAACATACTCAGTAAAAATAAGTTGCATATTTAAAATATACACATGAATTACACAGTGCCTTGATGTATACAACTCATTGCCTCATATAAAAGAGTGTTTGAAATTGAATATAATTTTAAAAAATGGTTTGATTTAATTTTTTAGGAATATTAAAAGTTCAGAATAAAATATAATTAAAAATAATTGTATTAATAAAATTAAAATCATAGGTAAAATTGGTCTCCCACGAACCAGGTCTATGCTATGAACTTTGATTATTTGACAAATTTCATTCATTTTCAACACATTTTTCTAAATCACTAAACTTGACCTGTATTATACCTTGGGTAGGGTCAAATGCCATGAATTAAAATCGAGGTTCATAATATGAACCTCGATTTATACAAATTTTTGTCTAAGTTTATTTTTTGACAAAATTTTAATATTTTCAAAGTAGCTGCAATTAGCCGTTATAGGTGGGCTAGAATTTTAATATACAAGGATCCGAAAAAGAAAAGCAAAATACAAGCTGCCACAACTTGGGCTGGTTTATTGGTGGGCTGGACTTCGATATGATTAATTGCTAATAAAGGCCCATAAACGTCACCCTCCAAATTAAATCAATTAGTTACACTCTCCTCATCCTGCAAATATATATAACAAGGCACAAGTTTTGTGCCTTTGTTTTTCTGCATAAAAAAAACAAAAAATCCTATTATCTCGTTTCACCATTTATATAATTAAAACGTGAAAAGCTAAAATATATTAAAATTTTGTGTTAATAGTTACTTTCAAGTGTCAATTATTAATATATATAAATATAATTGAATGGAAAGTGGTACATATAAGAGTTGAAATATGTTAACGGGTTGGTATTGTTTATTAGTTTATTAAACTTTTTTGCTTAATCAAAATTTTGTTTTGAAAGAGCTGGAAATCAGTCAGCGTTGAGTTTATGAAGTCTCACTATTACGCATAATAATGACGATATTTATACATGATAATGATAATATATAAGCATAACAATTATACTTAGTTAAACTTGAAAAAAAATGTTCACGGTAAACTTGGGTTAAAGTTAAACCAACTATTATGTGTGTTGATGATGTCAAACCATCTAGATCAATAATTAAAGTTATTTATAATAAAATTTAAAAATTTTGACTAAAATTATAAACATACATTCTTGTGTTTAATATAGTTATGCTCAGACCTATATTTTATAGTTTTAACTATTATTTTCTTATATTTCTATTGTCTTAATTACTATGGAAATATATAAGTAACTATACCCCAAAAATTTAAGTGTATAATTTCTTTTACATTGTTTTAAATATTTTTTTAAATAAAACACAATAAAATTATTAGTTGATCGACATACAATTGAAATATCTAAATTTTATTTGTATAACTATAGGCACTATTAAATTAATATGTAAAATTATATATATAGTAAAATTGTTACGCGGTGACTACGTTAGTGCATTCTATATCATATAGAGATTTTTTTTTATATAGATCTCATCCACCCTCCAATATCGAATTTTTATTTATAAATTTTACACGTTTTTTTTTCTCTATTTTGTTATTGTATAATGTATATCATACACTTGTAATAAACATATTAAATGATATGTATATTTAGAATAAGTCAATTCTAGTGTATTCTTGAGGGTGAAGAGGGGTCTATTTTCTGTAACAACGAGTTTTGTTTTGGGCATGGGTAATTTAGTTAGATTTTGGGAGGATTCTTGGTTGGGTAAAGGGAAGTGTTTGATTAATATGTTTCCCTCTCTTTATATAGTGTCATCTCAGAAGTCTAGTTTGGTTAATGAGTGTGATTTTTTTTGTGGAGACGAGTGAAAATGGAGACTAAGTTGGGATAGGATTTTCGGTACTAATGAATTTTTCATGCTTGTGGAGTTATGGGATGTGTTGTGCAGGATTTAAGTGGTTTGCAGTAAACCGGATTCATTCAAATGGAGCGGATCTAGAAACATATCTTTCTCAACACGACTGATGTACAACTCTTTGACTCAAGCAGCAGATAAGGAACAACATTATCTGGTGGATACCTCGAGAATTTGGTGGAAGGCAATCCCCTTGAAAGTTTCGGCCTTTACTTGGAAGCTTTTATTGAATCGGATTGCTACTAAGATCAACTTGACAAAGAGGGGACTTCTTCATAACAACAATGGTGAGTGTGTCATGTGCCAAAACAATTTAGAATCTGCTCATCACTTGATTTTAGAATGCCTGTTTTCTAATTTCATTTGGGCTGGGGTGAGGCAATGGTTGGATATTTCTTATCCTGATCATTCAACAATACATGATCATTTGCAAAGTTTTGTGTCTGGAGGCTCTGATAGGACTTCTAAGAAATGCTTCCTTCTTATTTGGCAATGTGTGGTATGGAAAGTCGACTAGGAACAACATGATCTTCAATAATGTCATGCCGGATCGGTCGATAACTTTTGATGGAGTAAGGATTAATTCGTGGAAATGTCTTCAAGCTCATTTTCCCATCTCTTTTTTCTATTCTCTTAATGATTGGTGCGAACAACCTCTAGATTGTATTTCTTGTAATTTTTAGATCTGGTGGTCGGGCGTGATTATAGATTGATGTACAGTTTTCTCAATTTTCACTTTTTTCATGTATACAGGTTGGGGTACCCCAAGTATCCCGTTAATATCATTATTAATACCTTTTACCTTAAAAAAAAAAAAAAAAACTAGGCTTGCCTAGTTGATCTAAAAGGTAGTTGGACTAAGAAATTAATATGATTTGTTTGGAGGTGGTCCTAAAATGGTCAACCAAAAATTGCATAGATTTGGTGGAGTGGACCGACGGGTCACCCCACTTCGATTTTTCTTTCATATTGTTACTTAAACATATATTTTGAAGTTATCAAGTGTTAATATATTTTTAAGAAAAAGTTTTTTTTTTTTACAGGGAATATTCTTGTTTTAAAATGAGTAACATTCATGTGAACCATGTCTATATATGAATTTATTACTGTTAATAAAAAAATATAATTACCGTGTATAAAAATTATTATTATTTAAAAAATATTTTACTAATATTGATACAAAATATGCATAATAATGATATATATTTAAAAAAAAACAGTGATATTGAAAAATAAAGTTTATCGTAAACTTAATTCATGCAAATTTTGTCCATCAAATTTTTTTTTACACACTATTTTCTAACTTATTCCACAAAATTTGTGTATATTTTACCTTACGATTGCCATTTTTGCAACTTTAGCAAAACTAAAGGCATGATTGATTGGAGTAATGAGGATGTGTAACGGAAATTAATGAGGAGTAATGAAGAGTCCTTTTCTTTAATACTTTTTGATAATTTTTTAATTAAATAGTAATAATGCAGTCATCAACCCTATAATAATTGATCTCATCTTAATATCTGTTACCGTTCTTATTCCAGATTCATACTAAGTTGGTCCTAATATTAGATATATAAGAGTAGTAATCAGTTTAACTGTCTAATTTTGGCAAACTTTTATATGAAATATTTCACAGACTAGGATCCAAGAAATACGATCCGCGGGTCAGAATGAGAAACACATAAATACAGAGCAAAAAATTCGTGGATCCTGTGTTGATCGAATCGAGCCAAATAATTTTTCAATAAAATTCACGTAAAAGCATAACAACAAAATTCGTTTCGAGATCTGTGTTACCATAAGGGCAATCATGTGTTACTGTGAGTACATATATGTATTAATGTAAGGAAAGATTCGTGAAACATGATTTGTGGATTAGAAGGAGAAGCGCATAAACACAGAAGAAAAAAAATTGTGGATTTGTGCAGGTCGAAGTGGGTTAAATAATTTTTTCTATAAAATTTGCGCAAAGGCAAAATAGCAGAACTCATTTGGAGGTATAAGTTACTATAAGGGTAAACATGTGTTACTGTAAGTACATGTATGTGTTACCGTAAAGAAAAATAACACATGCTTGTTCTTATAATACACGTATTTGTCAATAAGGTATTGAAAAATGTGTTATTATACACACAAATGTGTTACTGTATGAATAAAACAACACTCCCTCTATTTTCATCAACTTTCTCTTCAGTTTTTAATCTGCTGACCTATGATCAACCGTCTTAAGTAAAAACCCAAACCACCTGATTATAAATTTAATTAGTAAAAATATCTTTTTTATTCATCATCATGTAATAACACATAATTGCCTTTACAATAATATATATTTGTTTTTATAGTAACACAGCTTAGAGCGAATTTTTCTATTTTGTCGTTGCGCGATTTTTTAAAAGAAATCCTCTCAACTCTATTCACCTCATCCAGATTCCGCAAATTATCAATTCCTTCCCATTTGAACTAATATTTCGAAAGAAAGCCAACCTATAAATTTTCACTTCGAATTTCCTATTCTACTTTAGTATTAATTCATCTCATGCTTCACTACCAAAGAGTAAAAAAATCACCATTAATAACACATGTATTTTAAAGAGAAAAACAGTACAAAAGCAAACACCAAAAGGTAATAAATGAAGTTACATCCCTGCTTTTGTTCACCATTGAACTATTGAACATAATATATTAGATGAGTATCTGGTTATTCGAAATTTTTGAATAATGCATTATCGGATACTTTGTGGGTACTTGGGTACGCGGATACAGATGGGATACACACCTGATACGCTACGTGGCATGTCCCAATTAAAAATATTAATAATAATTTTGGGTACCGAGTCGGACACGGCTGATCAGCGTGTCGGACATGGATAGGGTACACGTGGGTCAAATTTGTAAAATTCATTTTATTTTTTGCCTTGAAATAAATTTATTTTATATTAAATTAACCCGAATTAGCCCACAAATAATAAAAAAATATTGACTCTCTTTATTGCTCACACGGTCACACAACTGTCAAATTGTTAGCCTTTCACATATTTTATTACGATGTTCATCTCGTTTTGATTTTATATTTGTTTAGGTGTTAAAAAATTATATAGGTTTCAAAGACACATATTTTTAAAAAAATAGTGAAAATATTTATATATACAATAAAAATATAAAATAATTTAAAAAATTATAACCGTGCCCAGGTCATATCTTATCCAATTATTTTTTAAAATCTGTGTCCCTATACCCGCACCGTATTACCCTACCCGTATCCGTGCAACCTACTATCTGCATATTACACGGAATTTTAATAAAATTTAATATTTATAATATATAATACTCCCTCCGTCCCAATTTTGATTAGAGTTTAAAAAAAGTGGACATAATAGTATTAAATGGTATAAAGTGAGTTTGGTTGAGGGGTATGAATGTCAATTCAACTTTTTAAAATGTGTTGTTTAGTAATATTAAATGATATAAAGTGGATTTAATGTGTATAGTAGAGTGTCATGTGATGTAAATAAGTGTTGTTTGTAAGAGATATTGTTTTGTAAAGAAAATTGCTTTATTTCATTTTTAGGAAATGACCAATATAAATTAGGACATTCATTTACTAAAAGTGATCAATCTAAATTAGGATGGAGGAAGTATGAATTCTAAAATCATTAAAAGAGTAAAATTCATATTTTAAAATATTTATTTAAATTTACATAATTTTGTTATAAGAATATATGATTATAATTTGGGACACATGAAAAAATATTATATTCATCTTTATGGGATGAATAGAATATAACAAATGCAATAACTGAATGCAATAATAAACAAATACAAATGGATTATGGTTGTATAACTAAAAGAATTTGAGAAAAGAATTTACAAAATTCTCTTTAAAGTGATATCATATAAATTGCACACAACTCTCCAAAACTTCAAATAAAAGGCTCATGGTGGGAATAAAGGGATCAAAACAAAACATCACTCCCGATCAACACATTAATTGTATTGTGTGAGAGAATGTGAACCACACCTATTTTGTTAGGTCAGTGATAATCATGATATATAATCATTCATCAAGATTATAGAAAGTTTGACATGATTTAATTGATTTCAAAATGATTTACATCCCTTATAATTTTTTATAATCAATTTATTTTACTCCAAGTGTGATGATATATCTTAAAATGACATATAATTTGTTAATTACGTACCAATATGATGAATAAATTGGAAAATAACACATTATTTTAATATTATTATAAAATGCGCGAATAAATGTTTATATTATTTTTATACTAAAATATAAGATATAAATCAGAAAATATGTAATTAAGGAATTATTGTTATATTTATCATAACATTAATCTTTCTTAAAAAAAATCATGAGAAACTAATTTTGAGATTGAGAAAATTAAGACACAATCCTTGCAATGTGGATATGGTTACTTACCAATTGATGATTGAAAAATTGACTAGAGGTCATTTATGCATTAAGTGCACACTGTATTTTATTGTGTATTTAAAATATATAACTTATTGTACTAAAACGTATAACTTGTTATACGAATAAATATTACATATTTTAGTAAAATAAGTTGTATATTTTAAAAATACATTATGAAATGCACCATTAACTTAGTGCACATGAGACTCACTTTGAAAAATTAAGGGGATTATAGATACTATTAATAATAAATAAGTAAATATGGAAGAGCTAAATAAGCAATATATAAAGAGAAAAATAAAAGGTGTGGGGGGGGGTAAAAGTGACCCGTACAAGAGAAAGAATGTCATTGGCCCTAAGGTGACCAAGTGAACTAACAAAGAATTGTCTATGGCCCTAAAGTGACCAGACAACCAAATAAAAGCAAGCAAATATAGAAATCAGCCACAACGATCACCCCAAGTCTCAAGTAAGTGCATCGGGTTGTGCCGTAGTCGATTGTCGTCGTCAACTCTCACAGGGATGCTAGCAACGAATTTAGCTATGGCTAAGGCCTCTGATACAGAAGGTATTGTAGCTGCTCGTGCCCTAGTATTGATGGGAACAAGAGCGATAGGCTTTTGCTTTTTGCTTCCACGAGGTCTGCCTGCTTTCTTAGTTGTTTTCCAGACTGGTGATTTCTTATGGGGCCAAGGTGGGCATTGGGCCCCCTGAAATTTTAAAAATATTTAAATAATATATTTATGAATTGTTATTATTCTTAATAAATATTGTTGGTTAGGTGGTAAAGTCTATTTTCTCTAACCAAGAAGTCATGAGTTCAACACTTATGAAGCCAATTTTTATTTTTTGTGTGTGTGTGTGTGTGTTTTTTAAATTTTTATATTTGTCATAACATTTTGTCAATTTTTAGATCATGTATATTTTTATAAATTTTGTACCCCTCAATAAAATTCATGCGTCCATCCCTGCCTATATCTATCTTTTATTTTGTGTGTTTCTTTTAAATTTTTTTATATTTGTCATAACATTTTATCAATTTTTAGATCATGTATATTTTTATAAATTTTGGACCCCTAAATAAAATTCATGCGTCCACCCTGCCTATACCTATTCAAACCTAATATGAAGTAAACGCCTAAACAAAAAATTATATTAATTAGTATATGAATAGATAATTAGAATACAAATTATTTACAAAATTTAGTATAAGACATCTATGATTCATACCACCATTGATGGCTTGTTCGTTCTCCTCAACAGACACATCATCATGCCTATATCCTGATTATAACTATTGTGCAAACTGAGACCATAACCAACATTATCATCATCAACATTTCGACACCCCCCCCCCCTTTTTATTTGCACAATAACTACTTTTTGAGAGGTAAGCTGGCATAATGATAATAAATTCTTAAAATCATTCTCAGAATCCAAGAAACAATTCGTAACACTAACATTTGAAAATCGACATTCAAGAGTACTATGATTTAGTGACCACTTACCAAAAACCTGAGAAAGAAAATCGTTGTAGCTTGATATTCCATTAACTGATATCAACATGCACTCTCACATGTGCGCCACACTAAGTATGATATCCATCGATATTGATTAGTGCAAAATAATGAGCTAGAAAACACAAACCAAACCAACCCACCCCCGATGGGATAATGAAAATCAATATAAAGAAACCCAGTTGAGAAAAACTTGATTTAGTTCAAATCACGTTTTCAATGGTGAAAAATCGAAAAGGAATTGGTTTGGACATCTGAAACCCACCATTTGAATCGTATTGCTAATTTGAATTTCTGAAAAATATAGATTTATAAACCATGAAATTCAAATTTTGAATTCACATAAGGAATCGAGTTGTACTATACCTGCTCTTCCATTGATGGGACGTCTGCCTTCGCTGACTGCTATCTGAGGGAGAATGGCAGCGTGTGGAGCTAATTTCCTAATTTATTTTAAAAATTAAAAGATGAAAAGTTGCTTTATGAAGTTAAGGGCAAAATGGGGTTTTTAAATGGGATTTTGTAACTACAAGTACTAAGGGTTTTTTATTGTACTAATATGCAATTAAGTTGGGTACTTTGTACCTCAGAGTAAGTATCCCCACTAGACGTCACATATCTCATAAGACCAGACAAACAATGGACCTAGGACCCGTCGGATCCGACCTGCCCCACCCCATTTATACATAAATTAATTTTAAAATATGAATTATGTATATTTTAATATTAAAAATTCAAATTAAAGTGTATAATTATTTCAATTAATACTTAGTATTCATTTAATACTTATAAACAACACTTCAAATTTATATATAAAAAAATATGTATACAATAATATATATTTGTATATATAAAAATGTTGAGGAATTAATTGCCCGGATCTATTCGGGATGAATATTTAAATACAAATTTAATTCTAACAATTATTAATAGCATGAATTAATCCTATATTAATTCAAATAATAATTCAACAACAAATCATGCATATAAACAGTTCACATAAAACCTACGCATGCGGAATTACTACGGGTTTACGTGAACTAACCTCTTGGAATGACAATGGTCTCGTCGATGAAAACACACCAAAAAGCATTCCCAAATATTCCCTAGTTCTTGCTCGTCAATCCGGTGGAAGGAAGCTCGCGAACAATTAACAAAAGGGAAAATAAAATTTGTTGCACCACCTTTGTGGATTTACTAATTTTTCCAGCACATGGAATTGTAATTGGGAATGAAACACTCATCCCCTATTTATAGAGGTGTGGTGGCCGATTTTTCACATGGAATAGGGAGGAAAAAATATTTTCTTGATCTCCAAAAAATCTTGAATATATCTCATATATTCTTTTCTCCATAATTAAAATATTCCATAAAAATTCCACTCTTTTTTGTTATGGCAATTTTCGAAAAATTAATGATCAAGATTCCAAGATTTGGATCTTCTTGAATTTATGAGATATACCTGTAGTCCAAGAATACATATCTTCCATAATATCTTTTCAAGAAAATCAAGAAAATCTTTCTTTCCGTTATTCTTTCAAATTTTTCAAAAATTTCACAATAAATAACCAAGTGGGAGATTTCTTAAATTTAATGAGATAATCTTGTATTCCAAGAATACTCATCTTCATTCCATAACAAAATTCAAAGAATATCTTTCTCCCTCCTTTATTTATTATTTTCGAATAAATAGGAAAAATGAGCAACAAAATTTATTTTATTTTTAAACACCTTTTTCAGTTATTGGACTTTATGTTGGGCTACTTGAGGGGCCTTTAGGAGAATTAAGATTGGACCTTCCAATGGATCTTGAATTATCAATATTGAGCCACAATATTATTCAAGCTCATAAATATTAATTAATCTCTCTACATAATTAATATTGCACTATCCATCTTAACCCATATTACAGTTAATATGGCTCCCGGCTATTATTTCCGGTGTTTAAAATTATCTAGCCCATTAATTAATTCAAGCCACTGAAATAACTTTTCATTAATTAATATCTTTTATCCTTGGTAAAGGAACATTTCAACATTATTATCCATACCGGAAACTAGTTCCACTTGCAAGATTTGGTATGATAAAACTTATGAACCTCCCAAGGGGGCAAATCGAACAAGCGTACTTGCACACGATTCTCCGTATTAAATCTTAGCAATCGCATGTGACCAATAATATTGCCCAAGATATAAAGTATTGAATCTCGTTGATTCTCTACCCGTAATAAGTCAAAGCAATAATTACTAACCACACGCAATCCTATTTAAGGGATGAAGATTAAGAAATAACGAACCACTGAGGTCTAATTCTTCCTAGTTCATTTCTGAAGAATTTGTCCTCCTGTAGGTCCTATTCAGTGCATCAGTCATGCACTAGTGTAATCTCTTGGTCAAGACAAACCAATCTGAGCCTTACACTTCAACCTTTCACGATGGATTGTTCATTTCCATCTAGGTCATGAATGGTGTACTTTTGGTAACAAGGAACTGTTAATTTAATCTTCTGTGATGGGGTATCACTAAATTAACTACAATGTAACACGTACTATTTATTGAACAGTTATGCAGTAAATATATGTAACATTCGATGATATTTAAAGCATCAGTGATAAACAATTTATTTTAGTAAATAAGTCCAAAATTGATCGATTATACAAAGTAAAAGCATACTTTCCAAAGATAATCCCAACAATCTCCCACTTATACTCAAAGTCCTTTTAAGTATACTACAACATGTCTCGTGTAGTTCTAATCGTGACATCTAATGTCACCTACGAACCTAATAATGTCTCCCACTTATACTTTCGAAGCGCATTGACAAATCGGTCTTGACACCCATTCCTTCCACATGTCTCTCGAATGTATTATGAGGCGGACCCTTTTGTGAATGGATCACCCAGGTTGTCTTCGGCGATCTTTGCCACCTCTATATCTCATCTCTTAACGATTTCTCGTATAAGATGGTATTTCCTTTCAATGTGTTTCTTTGGCCTTGTGGGCTCTTGGTTCCCTTTAATTTGTAATCGCTTCTTTCCGATTGTCACAATAAAATGCGATGATTGTCTTTGGGCAAATTCGAACTACATCCAAGTCCACTAGGAAGTTCTTGAGCCAAACCGCTTTTTTTCACCTACCAAAGTTAGCAACTACATATTCGCTTCCATGGTAGAATCTGCGATGCATTTTTGCTTGACGCTTCTCCATGTCATGGCTCCTCCCCATGCAAAACACACTACTGGGAGGTAGATTTTCGGAATCTAAGTCCGATTGGAAATCCGAGTCCGTCGGTGTGGCGATGGGGATTAGACTATCCGACCGATAAACCAACATTCTATCTCGAGTTCTTTTCAAATACTTCATAATATTTTTAACTGTCGTCCAATTTCTTTCCCGGGTTACTTTGATATCTTGCCACCATGCCAACGGCAAAGTAGATATCCTGGTCTCGTCTTGTGACATTGCATACATAAGACTTCCGACTAAAGCATAAGGAATGCCTTTCATGTCAACTATCTCCTTTTGTGTCTTAGGGCACATCTCCTTGGATAGATGGATTCCATGCCTGAAAAGGTACAAAGCCTTTCTTGGAATCTGCATCTTTGAATCGTTTCAAAACATGTCTATGTGTATGAAGCTTGAGATAAGCTTTATCATCCTTTTCTTGCGATCTCGAGTGATCTTGATCCCAAGGATGTGCGAGAACTTCCCCTAAGTCCTTCATATCAAAAAACTGTTTTTGAAAGCCATGCCCTTAAGTCCGATAACACCTTTACATCGTTCCCGATGAGCGAAATGTCATCTACGATAGTACTAAGAATACCAATGCAGATTCGACCGCTTTTTTGTACACACAACTTTCGAACTCTTTTTTGATCAAACCCATAAGACTTTATAACATGATCAAAACATTGGTTCCAAACTCGGATGCTGTTTGAGTCCGTAAATGGACTTCATGAGCTTACAAACTAGGTGTTCTTGGCCCTTTTCAATGAAGCCTTGGGGTTGTTGCATATAGATTTTTTCATCAAGACTTCCGTTAAGGAAAAGCCGTCTTGACATCCATTTGCCGATTTCAAAATCGAGATCTTGAAGAATCGATAAGAGAATTCGATGGACTTGAGCATTCTTCTTGTGAAAAAAGTTTCCTCATAGTCGATCCTTTTTTTCCGAGTATTACCTTTTCGCCTAAGCCTTGCCTTGAAGGTTTCCACCTTCCCGTCCGGTCCTCTTTTTCTCTTGTATACCCACTTGCAACCAATAGGTTTGACCCCATTAAGTGGTTCGACTAGCTCCCACACTCTGTTATGATCCATAGAATCCATTTCTGCTTTCATTGCCTTTTGCCAAGAAACTGCATCCTTGTCTTGGATTGCCTCGTCATATGTCCATGGGTCTGATTCTTCTTGTCCGGGAATCAAGTCCGAGGACTTTCCTATCCCCATGAATCTCTCGGGCTGTCTCACAACCCTCCCACTACGACGAGGTTCCGGTTGTGAAGGTGTGTCATTTGGTATATCATCTTGTACAGTTGGCAATGAGGTTAGCCCCCTTTGCTCATTTAAGGTAATCTCACTTCTGGGTCTTCTTTCGTTCATATAGTCTTCTTCCAAAAATCTAAAGTGGGTGCTTATTACCACCTTTTGATCTTCGGGACCATAGAACATACACCCTTTTGTTCCCTCGGGGTATCCTATAAACAACCTTAATTCTGATAGAGGATCCAATTTTCCGGCTTCCTTGTCCAACTCGTAGGCCGGACACCCCCAAATTCTTATGTGTCTCAAACTGGGCTTGCGCCCGGTCCACAATTCTTTGAGAGTTTTGGGAATCGATTTGGATGGCACCAAGTTCAGAATGTAAGCCGTTGTTTCCAAGGCATGACCCCAGAACGACTTGGGAAGATCTTCATAACTCATCATTGATCTAACCATTTCCAAAAGAGTTCTGTTTCTTCGCTCTGCAACCCCGTTTTGTTGAGGGGTACCGGGTGCAGTTAGCTGGGATACAATCCCTTCATCTGACAAGTAGTTCAAAAACTCATCGCTGAGGTACTCGCCTCCACGATCAGATCATAGAGACTTGATACGTTTTTCCCTATGATTCTCTGCTTGAGCCTTAAATTCTTTGAATTTCTCAAAGGTCTCAGATTTATGCTTCATAAGGAAAATATAACCGTACCTCGAGTAGTCATCAATAAAAGTGACGAAATACTCATAACCTCCTCTTGCTTTGGTTGACATTGGACCACATACGTCTGTGTGAACGATTTCTAATACTTCTTTGACTTTATTCCCCTTGGCTCCGAATGCCCTCTTGGTCATTTTACCCTCCAAACATGATTCGCAGGTTGGAATTGGTTCAACTTAGAGAAACTCCAGTGAACCGTCTTTCACCAACCTTTGGATCCTCTTTGGATTAATATGTCCCAATCTTAGATGCCATAGAAGTGTTTCGTTCACGTCTGATGAACATTTTCTTTTATTGGAAACAATTGATGTGTTATAGGATGCATTTCGTGAGTGGTGTGCACAGTTAATTGTATGGAGATTATTCGACCAATGTCCCATAACAGATACACTCATCATTTCAAGAAATGATGTCATTCTTATTAGAAGAAACTAAGTATCCATTAACAGAATTTTAGAAACTGGAAGTGAATTCTTTCTAAAACTGGGAACATAAAGATATTCTCTTAAAATTAAAACTCTATCTTCAAAAGACAGGTGCAATTCTCCCACTGCTTTAACCACTACTCATGTAGCACTGCAATATCTGCTACTCACCTAGCATATTGTAGCAACACTACTTTCGTGGATTCGCAATACCTGCTACCTACGTAGCATTGCAATAACCGTTACTTATGTAGTATTGCAATATCTGCTACTTACGTAGCATTGCAATAACCGCTACTTTCGTAACATCGCCCAGTGTGATGAGGATCTCACTCCCACTAAGTTGCCGGATCAGTTTGAACCCGTGAAGCAAACATGATTAGTGGATCCCGTATCAACTACCCACGAATGAGAAGTATACACCGCTAAACAAGCTTCAACAATTAGTGCGTGAGAATTACCTTTCTTTCCGGCCCTTTTGGGGTTGGAACAGGCAAACCTCCATTTTCCTCTTTCACCGCAACTTAAGCACTTCCTCTTTGGATTTTCCTTGACACCACCAGCATTCATCATCTTACCATTGCCCTTGGAAACAATTGAGTCCGATTGCTTATGGCTTTTGGTCATCTTCTTCTTCTTGCCTCCCTTTGGCCTAGAAAATGAAGACAGATCACTTGCCGTCAAAGCTTGAGTTTGGTGCCCCATCAACATCTCTGCCGAGACCAAAGCTTGCAACAAATCAGCTAGCGAGGCCAAAATGCTCAGAAACTTTTGGGCAGAGAGTGAAGTACCAAATTCATCTGAGTCTCCAGATTATAATCTGCACTCAGAACCTCAAGTTTGTTCAGATGGGCCATCAATTTTGAGGACGTAATCCCTTACGGGTTTTCCCTCCACCATTTTCAGCGACGACATCTCTCGCAAGGTGATCTAACAAGTCCCGCATTTTTGACTCTTCAGTTGGCTCATCTGATTTTTGGTGTGTCAAGAATCCACTTGTGCTTTTGTGCAGTTAGGACAATTTTAATTTTTCGTTTCCAATCAATATAGTTTCCATACATATTCTATTGACTTTAAGTATATTGAACAGTGGATTAAAAGGTTGCGACATGATGAACTGAAATAAATAATAATATGCACAAGCACAAATATATCACAAGGTTCGATCACATGTTTCATATTAAAATCTCAAAAAAAAAAATGAACATGCATCAACCAACATCTCAAAACAGTTTAAATAAGCCACGTGGGGTGGGTCATTATTTAAACACATTTAAGCAGGTTACAAACAAGAACAATTACAAACCTTTAATATCCAGATTAATAGTTGGCTCCCCAAAAACCAATATAAAATTGACAGGGACTTGAGGGAAGTATATGCATATCAATTTTATACCTAAGTAATAACCATGATTAAATACGAAATTATTATTTCGCTTTGATCGAGCCTCGTGGGAGGGTCATCGCCGCCACTAGTAATAATCCACAATCATCCATTTGGAATTTATTCATGTGAAAGCTATCTTTTGACCGTCCATGTAAAATTTCTCAAAAAGAATTCACAAATAAATAAATCATGGAGGTCAAAATTAATTCAATTTTATTATCCTAATAAAATTGTCAATTAATTGTTTAAGCATACTTAGTAATTTTTTCAAAGTGAGATTTTTCAAAACATTTTCTCATGCATCGCAAATTTAAACACAATTTAAATAAGCATAAAATAATGCATAAACATCAAGACAAAAAATTAAAATATATTGGAGCACGTTTATCCGATTGTCATAGTTTAATTTTTATCATGTCTTGAATCTTGAGAAATAAATCTTCATAGCCATCATCGTTAAGTCTCGAAAAGCTCCCTTGACCGTCTAAAAAATGCCTTGTCAAGCCATGTCATCGACCAGCTCGCGGAGTCGGAGTGCTACCCTACTCCCGGCGTGTCGAGTAGCATCCGTCTTGTAGCGCCGCCAGCGTCACCGGGCGAATCCGCCCGCTCCGGCGGCAAACGGCGGGTGTCGGCGGCGCCATCCGCATCAGCGCATCGTGGGCCACCCACCACCATGCCGGTCGTGCAAATTCTACCTGCGCGTGTCGCGCAGCGAGCCCTGGCGGCGTCGCCATGTATCCTCCTCGATGTCGCCAGCCCGCCCATGTGCTGATCCAGCGCCGCGCGGCCCTACGGCCTCGCCCGCGTTGCCCGTAATACTGATCCCGTGCGTGCCGCCACCGCCGGTGTGGCGCGGCGTACCCTCCCCTTAACGCGTTTAGCGTGACACACACCGCCACGCCGATTAGGATCCTGCTTTTTAATTCTTCGTCTCCGCCTCCGTTTTCCGATCCTAAGTTACAATTTATTTACAAAAAATAAATAAACCTAGATCTAGACTAGTCTATTACATTGATCAAATCAAACAAATTTTAATCTACTCGTGGATTTTCTCACGAGGTAAAACGAATTCGAACGAATCGAATTAAAAAAACCACAATTTATATGCATGCATAAATAAACACATTAAATTCCATGACAATTGGATACCTGCAAAAAAGATCTAGCAATTCTACTATCCAATTTCAAATTTAATGAAAATGAATTAAATTACAATTTAAATTTGAGTCTTAAACCGAGGCTCGATACCAGATTGTTGGGGAATTAATTGCCTTGGATCTATTCGGATGAATATTTAAATACAAATTTAATTCTAACAATTATTACTAGCATGAATTAATCCTATATTAATTCAAATAATAATTCAACAACAAATCATGCATATAAACAGTTCACATAAAACCTACGCATGCGGAATTACTACGGGTTTACGTGAACTAACCTCTTGGAATGACAATGGTCTCGTCGATGAAAACACACCAAAAAGCCTTCTCAAGTATTCCCTAGTCCTTGCTCGTCAATCCGGTGGAAGGAAGCTCGCGAACAATTAACAAAAGGGAAAATAAAATTTGTTGCACCACCTTTATGGATTTACTAATTTTTCCAGCACATGGAATTGTACTTGGGAATGAAACACTCATCCCTTATTTATAGAGGTGTGGTGGCCGATTTTTCACATGGAATAGGGAGGAAAAAATCTTTTCTTGATCTCCAAGAAATCTTGAATATATCTCATATATTCTTTTCTCCATAATTAAAATATTCCATAAAAATTCCACTCTCTTTTGTTATGGCAATTTTCGAAAAATTAAGGATCAAGATTCCAAGATTTGGATCTTCTTGAATTTATGAGATATACCTGTATTCCAAGAATACATATCTTCCATAATATCTTTTCAAGAAAATCAAGAAAATCTTTCTTTCCCTTATTCTTTCAAAATTTTCAAAAATTTCACAATAAATAACCAAGTGGGAGATATCTTGAATTTAATGAGATAATCTTGTATTCCAAGAATACTTATCTTCATTTCATAACAAAATTCAAAGAAAATCTTTCTCCTCCTTTATTTATTATTTTCGAATAAATAGGAAAAATGAGCAACAAAATTTATTTTATTTTTAAACACCTTTTCAGTTATTGGACTTTATGTTGGGCTACTTGAGGGGCCTTTAGGAGAATTAAGATTGGACCTTCCAATGGATCTTGAATTATCAATATTGAGCCACAATATTATTCAAGCCCATAAATATTAATTAATCCCACTACATAATTAATATTGCACTATCCATCTTAACCCATATTACAGTTAATATGGCTCCCGGTTGTTATTTCCCGTGTTTAAGATTATCTAGCCCATTAATTAATTCAAGCCACTGAAATAGCTTTTCATTAATTAATATCTTTTATCCTTGGTAAAGGAACGGTTCAACATTATTATCCATACCGGAAACTAGTTCCACTTGCAAGATTTGGTATGATAAAACTTATGAACCTCCCAAGGGGGCAAATCGAACAAAGCGTGCTTTTGCACACGATTCTCCGTATTAAATCTTAGCAATCACATGTGACCAATAATATTGCCCAAGATATAAAGTATTGAATCTCGTTGATTCTCTACCCGTAATAAGTCAAAGCAATAATTACTAACCACATGCAATCCTATTTAAGGGACTAAGATTAAGAAATAACGAACCACTGAGGTCTAATTCTTCCTAGTTCAGTTCTGAAGAATTTGTCCTCCTATAGGTCCTATTCAGTGCATCAGTCATGCACTAGTGTAATCTCTTGGTCAAGACAAACCAATCTGAGCCTTACACTTCAACCTTTCACGATGGATTGTTCATTTCCATCTAGGTCGTGAATGGTGTACTTTTGGTTACAAGGAACTGTTAATTTAATCTTCCGTGATCTGGTATCACTAAATTAACTACAATGTAACACGTACTGTTTATTAAACAATTACGCAGTAAATATATGTAACATTCTGTTGGGATATTTTAGTTTTGATGAATTATGCCAAAACATTATCAACCTGTATTATTGAATCGATTCTGGATAACGAGTTGAGGGGGAACGAAGAACAAATTGAGGGGGAACTCACGGGATCGGGCGTGGATCGATCGAGATCGAAACGAGGGCCGAGCGAGAATGATCGAGATCGGATGAGTTAGATGAGTTCCGGAGTTAATGATGGTATCAGGCAAAATCGAAGAAGATAAGCTAAGCCGGTGATCGGAAGATCGGATGACGGATGACCTGATCGGATGACCCGGAAATGGACTGATCGGATGATCGGAAGAATGTATTTGAGTGATATGGTGATCGGAAAGAAGCGGCATGTGATCGAAAAAACCCGACGGAAAGATCGGAAGAAGGTTGGAGATCGGAAGAGGGCGGATGAAACCGACGAGATCGGACATGATCGAGATCGGATATAAAGATAGCCCGGATGATCAAGATCGACGATTGAGATCGACAATATGCTAAAGCGATATGCTAAACCTAATGTCTTGACGACGATGCTATCCCGAGATGTTGATCGAAGATATGTTGATCGTCGATCGAACAGCCGATCGATCGGGCAAAGAAGAAATCGGATAACCCGAAAGTTAAAGTAACACGAAGGCGGGATGTCTCAATTGAGAGAATCCCGAACTTCGGTCGGCTAAGTGTCTGATATACCCTAATCGGACAAGGTCTGCTTTGAAGAGAAGTCACCAAGGCCCGCATGACTGAAGGCTCGGAGCACTGAAGGCTCAAAACGGACTGAAGGCTCAAACGGACACGAAGGCTCGAGGCATCCCGAAGGCTCGAGACGGACTGAAGGCTCGGATAGATCAAGGTTCGATGAAGAATCAAGACTTCGGTATGTCTCAAGACACCGAGGCTCAAAAATCTGAATGGTTCCAAAGGCGAGGAATCGAGGAATATAAGCCGTTTAATCACCGACGCGGGACCAATGAGAGGAAGACAACCAAATGGAAAAGTCGCGAGAACCTCACAGAGAATAGTATGGATTTGAATGTAATTCTCTCCAACCAGAACATTCAAATCCACACTATAAATACAAGTTCTTCATTCATTATCAAGTGTGGAAATGAAAAACGGAAATGAGAAGATAACAACAATGCTACAGAGCCAAAGAGAGTTAAGCTTTCCCACCCTAGAACACAAGTCTATAGATATACAAATATAATCAAAGAGTGTTCTAGAACCCAACCTAAGCAACCCACGATGTATCTTAAGCTTAGAGAGATTTTCCCAACCTTAGCATTGAGGCTAAATCATTGTAAGGGAAAATCTCACCATAGTTGGAGACAACACCAAATCCAAACCCCATGGTGAAGTGAGGTAGTTGTTAGGCAATCCCGTAGAGGGTGATAAGTCCCGAGGCGAACCCGAGAGAGGGTTATAAGTCCAGTTCGAGTGTGAACTCGGTAAATATCTATAGGCAATCCCGTGGAGGGTGATAAGTCCCGTTGAAGGAATTTCCTAGAGAGGGAGAGTGGATGTAGGGTCGGTTATCCTAACCACTATATATTCTTTGTGTTGTTTACTGCTTTATGTTTATACTTGTCATATGCATTCGTTTATAAGCAAAACAACACACATAAGCCTAAAAACAAAAAAATTGGAAACACTCTGTCCTCACCCCTGTTTTATATGCATCAAACTAAAATGTTTGCTTCCACACGCGCAAAATGGGTTTTTCACCGGGACCATCAATTGGTATCAGAGCAGGTGCTCAAAAGATTACTTCTTCAATGTAATCGCCGAAAGCGGATCTATTTTTAAACTCATCTCGATCCGATACCATCAATTGGTATCGAGCAGTGCTCAAAAGATTACTTCTTCAATGTAATCGCTGGCGGATCTATTTTAAAACAATCTCGATCCGATACCATCAATTTATCGAGTTGATGCTCAAAAGATCACCTTTTCAATGTGATCGCCTGAGTTGATCTGTTTTAAAACATGTCTCTGATCTGATACCATCAATTGGTATCAGAGCAGGAGTTCAACAGGTCACCAGTTTTCAAAGTGACCACCTGAACTGATCTTTTTAAAAGAAAACCCGTTTGTTTAAAAATGCATATATTCTAATGTTTTGGCTTCATTATCAAAAAGGGGGAAATTGTTGGGATATTTTAGTTTTGATGAATTATGCAAAAACATTATCAACTCAGATATTAAATGAATCGATTCTGAGATACTTGGTTGAGGAACGAAGAACAAATTGAGGGGGAACTCACGGGATCAGACGTAGACTGATCGAGATCAGACGAGGCTGCAGACGAGAATGATCGAGATCAGATGAGTTAGGTGAGTTCTGAGTTAACTGATGAGCTGTGCAAAATCGAAGAAGAAGAAAATAAGCCGGTGATCGAAAGATCGGATGACCCGGATGACTGATCGGATGACCAGGGCGAACTGATCGGATGATCGGAAAAACAGACGGGCTGATATGGTGATCGGAAGAAGCGGACAAAAGCTGATCGAAAGAAACGGCCCAAGAAGATCGAAGAAGAGGTTGCAAGATCGGAAGAGGAGGCAGATGAGACTGATCGAGATCGGGCGTGATCGAATCGAGATATAAAGATGAGCAGATGATCAAGATCAGACGTGATTGAGATCAGATGTGCTAAACTGATATGCTAAACCTAATGTACTGACCTGATGCTATCCTGAGATGTTGATCTGAAGATATGTTGATCACGATCGGTCCCAATTTGATCGGTCGGCAAAAAAAAAAAATCAGATAACCTGAGTTAAAGTAACCTGAAGGTCAGGATGTCTGAATTCAGAGAACTGAACTCAGTCAGCCTGAGTGTCAGTATACCTGATCAGACAAGGTCTGCTGAAGAGAAGTCACCTGAAGGCTCAGACAGACCTGAAGGCTCAAACAGACCTGAAGGCTCAAACAGACCTGAAGGCTCAGACAGATCTGAAGGCTCAGACAGACCTGAAGGCTCAGATAGATCTGAAGGTTCAGATGAAGAACTGAAGACTCAGTATGTCTCTGAAGACACTGAGGCTCAGAAATCCTGAATGGTTCCAAGGCGAGGAATCTGAGGAATATAGCCGTTGAATCAGCTGACGTGGACCAATGAGAGGAAGACAACCAGCCTGGAAAAGCTGCAGAACCTACAGAGAATAGTATGGATTTGAATGTAATTCTCTCCAACGGTAACATTCAAATCCACACTATAAATACAAGTTCTTCCTTCATTATCAAGTGTGGAAATGAAAAGCGGAAATGAGAAGATAGCAACGATGCTACAGAGCCAAAGAGAGTTAAGCTTTCCCACCCTAGAACACAAGTCTATAGATATACAAATATAATCAAAGAGTGTTCTAGAACCCAACCTAAGCAACCCACGATGTATCTTAAGCTTAGAGAGATTTTCCCAACCTTAGCATTGAGGCTAAATCATTGTAAGGGAAAATCTCACCATAGTTGGAGACAACACCAAATCCAAACCCCATGGTGAAGTGAGGTAGTTGTTAGGCAATCCCGTAGAGGGTGATAAGTCCCGAGGCGAACCCGAGAGAGGGTTATAAGTCCAGTTCGAGTGTGAACTCGGTAAATATCTATAGGCAATCCCGTGGAGGGTGATAAGTCCCGTTGAAGGAATTTCCCTAGAGAGGGAGAGTGGATGTAGGACTGGTTGTCCGAACCACTATATATTGCTGTGTTGTTTACTGCTTTATGTTTATACTTGTCATATGCATTCGTTTATAAGCAAAACAACACACATAAGCCTAAAAACAAAAAAACTTGGAAACACTCTGTCCTCACCCCTGTTTTATATGCATCGAACTAAAATGTTTGCTTCCGCACGCGCAAAATGGGTTTTTCACCGGGACCATCAATTGGTATCAGAGCAGGTGCTCAAAAGATTACTTCTTCAATGTAATCGCCTGAGCAGATCTATTTTTAAAACCTGTCTCTGATCTGATACCATCAATTGATATCAGAGCAGGTGCTCAAAAGATTACTTCTTCAATGTAATCGCTGAAAGCGATCTATTTTTAAAACTCGTCTCGATCCGATACCATCAATTGGTATCGGTGAGTCTGCTCAAAAAAGATCACCTTTTCAATGTGATCGCCTGAGTTGATCTGTTTTAAAACATGTCTCTCATCTGATACCATCAATTGGTATCAGAGCAGGAGTTCAACAGGTCACCGCCAAAGTGACCACTTGAATCGATCTTTTTAAAAAGAAAACCCGCTTTTTAAAAATGCATATATTCTAATGTTTTGGCTTCATTATCAAAAAGGGGAAATTGTTGGGATATTTTAGTTTTGATGAATTATGCAAAAACATTATCAACTCAGATTATTGAATCGATTTCTGAATAACAAAGCCGAGGGGAACGAGAGAACAAATTGAGGGGAACTCACGGGATCGGGGCGTAGATCGATCGAGATCGACGAGGCCACAGATTTAGAATGATTGAGATCGATGAGTTAGATGAGTTCTCGAAGTTAACCGATGAGCCGCGGCAAAATCGAAGAGAAGAAGATAAGCTAAATTCGCGATCGAAGATCGATGACCGTAATGACTGGATCGATGATCGTAAGAATGCGGATGATCGAGAAAGAATTTAGCCGATATGGTGATCGGAAGAGCGCATAAGCCGATCGAAAAAAACCACCGTAAGATCAAGAGAAGGTTGCGAATCGTAAGAGGAGTGAGATGAGACCGACGAGATCGACGGATCAAGATCGATATAAAGATGGAAAGCGGATGATCAAGATCGACGGATTGAGATCGGATGTGCTAAACCGACATGCTAAAACCTAATGTAATCGACCGATGCTATCCCGAGATGTTGATCTGAAGATATATTGATCTCGATCACGAAAAATGATCGATCAAAAGAAGAAAATCGATAACCTCGAAAGTTAAAAGTAACCGAAGGTCGATGTCTGATTCAGAGAATCGAACTCGGTCGGCTGGAGTGTCAATATACTGACGTACGCAGGTCTGTGCCGAGAAGTCACCAAGGCTCGACATGCACTGAAGGCTCGAACACTGAAGGCTCAAATAGACCTGAAGGCTCAAACAGACTCAAGGCCGATCGATCGGAGGCTCGCATGCACTGAAGGCTCAGATAGATCTGAAGGTTCAGATGAAGAACTGAAGACTCAGTATGTCTCTGAAGACACTGAGGCTCAGAAATCCTGAATGGTTCCAAGGCGAGGAATCTGGGAATATAGTCGCTTAATCACCGACGTGGACCAATGAGAGGAAGACAACCAGCTGGAAAAGTCCGCAGAATCCCATAGAGAATAGTATGGATTTGAATGTAATTCTCTCCAATCTGCAAATATTCAAATCCACACTATAAATACAAGTTCTTCCTTCATTATCAAGTGTGGAAATGAAAAGCGGAAATGAGAAGATAGCAACAATGCTACAGAGCCAAAGAGAGTTAAGCTTTCCCACCCTAGAACACAAGTCTATAGATATACAAATATAATCAAAGAGTGTTCTAGAACCCAACCTAAGCAACCCACGATGTATCTTAAGCTTAGAGAGATTTTCCCAACCTTAGCATTGAGGCTAAATCATTGTAAGGGAAAATCTCACCATAGTTGGAGACAACACCAAATCCAAACCCCATGGTGAAGTGAGGTAGTTGTTAGGCAATCCCGTAGAGGGTGATAAGTCCCGAGGCGAACCCGAGAGGGGTTATAAGTCCATTCGAGTGTGAACTTCGGTAAATATCTATAAAGCAATCCCGTGGGAGGTGATAAGTCCCGTTGAAGGAATTTCCCTAGAGAGGGAGAGTGGATGTAGGACTGGTTGTCCGAACCACTATATATTGCTATGTTGTTTACTGCTTTATGTTTATACTTGTCATATGCATTCGTTTATAAGCAAAACAACACACATAAGCCTAAAAACGAAAAAATTGGAAACACTCTGTCCTCACCCCTGTTTTATAGGCATCGAACTAAAATGTTTGCTTCCGCACGCGCAAAATGGGTTTTTCACAGGGACCATCACATTCGATGATATTTAAAGCATCAGTGATAAATAATTTATTTCAGTAAATAAGTCCAAAATTCAGTCTGATTATACAAAGTAAAAACATACTTTCCAGTATAATCCCAACAAAAAATACATAATATATGACAAAGTATAAGATGAACAAATTTCATACAAGAATATGTGAACCTGATTAAGAAGTATGACTTATATTTTTAAAGGGAATTAGTTGTGATAATCGAAGGGTGTGTCTTTAATTTTACTTCATAAATGATATTATTCATAACACTGAAGAATGCAATTTATATTACAACAGACGCATTAGTAGTGATAAGTAAAGGGTATTGTTGATGTTGCACGGAAGTTGTTCCATATGTTGGACAACATTCTGCACAACATCATGAATTCGCCATTTCTCCTAACACTGATTCCGTTTTAATAGATGTGTTTTTTTATGTTTCCTACATTGCAGGTTGATGACAATTCAATTATATTGTCAGAAGGTTGCATTGTGGATGAGTGAGAATAGAAAGATCATGGATGGTTACACCAAGATCATGGAGTTGATGGTGGAGATTTTCAAGGCTATCCAAACCGACTGGATAAGATAATGCAGTTGATTCCCAAAGTCTATAAATACACTGCATTGGTCAAGATACAAGTTTGAGGAAAAGTGAAATACCATTTGCTCTACTCCAAAATTTAGAGAGTAACATCCAATACACAACCAAGAGTGCAACCGAGTATGTTTGTATCTTCTAGGAGTGTGAGGGTTGATGCTTTTCTATTTATACTGGTCAAATGAATCCAATCATTCCCATCAGTATTGATTTTATCTTATTAGATCAAGTTTTAGGTTGAATAAGATCACTAGTTACTTGATTGAATAAATTGCTTTTGGTGTGTGATTTTTTCACTACACTTTTTAAGATCTTGTAAGAGGTTCTTGTGTATCTCACTACTTGTTATAATGATATTTTTAACCATGAGGTTCGTATAGTCTAAATTAAGACTATACACAATTTTGGAATCCTTTACACTGTGTTTTTAATACTTCCGCTGTCATATGTTGTTTTACATGTTGCACAACATTTTCAACAACACTCTAAAAATACATGCGCACACACTTTCAGTTGGCGACAGAGCCATAAACTTGATACACTAAGTTAAAGGTCCTGTGTTTTTAAAGTGTGTTTTTGCAATGGATTATCCGTTGATTCCTTCTTTAAAACCTCCAATTTTTTATGGATACAACTATCTCTATTGGAAACCTAAAATGCCCATGTACATTAAGTCTATAGATGAAAGAACATAGTGTAGTGTTTTAATTGATTGGAATCCACCGAAGACAATTGCTGATAATAATGGTGAATCTCAAGTAAAAAAAAGAGATTGATTAGTCCAAAGATGAATGCACATCGGCCAATTACAATTCTAAAGCCCTTAATGCGATTTTTACTGCTACTGATTTTTCTATGTTTAAACTAATTTCTAACTGTGTTTCTTCTAAGGATGCATGAGAAAGATTGCAGGAACATTGTGAAGGATCAAAAAGTGTTCGAAAGACTAGACTTCGAATGTTGAGAACCAAGTTTGAAAACTTGAGGATGAAGGATGATGAGACCATTTCATCATACAATGAAATGATAAGTGAGATTGCTAATGAGTCACACTCACTTGGTGATCCAATTTTCAACACTCGGTTAGTTCATAAGATACTTAGAACTGTTCCTAAACGATTTGATGTTAAAATATGTGTAATAGAAGAGGCTAAGGATATTGATTTATTGAGTCAAATTGAGTTGATCAATATTTTGAAAACTTATGAGATTAACTCAAATCAGTTAGATGATGATAAACATGATAAAGATAAAGACAAGAAAGTACTTGCTTTTAGAGGTGAAACTTCTGCTAATGTTGGAAAACATCCTTATGTTACTGAAGTTTATTCTGATGATGATGTTTCTGATTTATGTTATGAAAATGTTTATGAACAATTTGCTCTTATTACTAAGCAATTCAAATATTTTCTAAAAGGAAAATTCAGAAAGCCTAATGGTAATTTTCAACCAAAAGATAAGTTTAATCAGAATTCTTCTTCCTCTAAGAAAAAGTTTGTTCCAAGCCAGTCTTCCAGTTTCAATCAATTTAGACAATTTACTAAGAATAACAAGTTTAAATATGATCCTGAGTATAGGAAAAATGTTAAATGTGATGCATGTTCTGGATATGGTCATTATGCTAATGAATGTGCTAATACTTTGCTTAGAAAAAATACGAACTTTAATGCTACCTTAAGTGATGATTTTGATGATGAAACTGATGTTGGTAAATGTGAACAAATTGCTATGTCTGCTATAATAGTGTGTGATGATATTTTTGATGATTATCTCGATGATTATTGGTCTGAAACAGATTCAGATGTTAACACAACATCTGAAACAACATTATGTGAATATGATTCTGAGATTAACTGTTTTGCTGGAACTATTCTAAATTATGAAACATCAAATTCTGCTGAATATAACTCTGAATATCGGAAGTTTAAAACTGATTTAGAAACTAAAAAACAGGTGTTAAGTTCCTCAACTTTAGAAAATCCAGATTTGAAAGAGAATCTTTTAAAGCTTGAAGTTCTTTTAACTAGAAAAGATGTGGAAATTTCTTCTTTGAAAAATGAACTTAAGTGTACTACTCTAATTTTAAAAAGTTTTCTGCAAGCACTACTGATTTAAATGATGCTTTAAGGATTGGAAGATCTAGTAATGCTGGACTTGGTTTTAAGAAAACTTCTGAAGATACTCTAATCTCCAGTAAACCTATTTCTTTTGTAAAAACTGGAACTTGTTTGACAAAACCTTTAAATCTTAAATAGAAGAAATCAGCTGGATTGTTTGTAGAGTATGTCTATTTTTACTGTGCTGGAGTAGGTCACATTCGTCCATACTGTTCTAAGTTAAGAAAAGATTTAAAAGCTGGAATTGTTTTACCTAACAAATTTGAACACCCTATGAAACAGGTTAACAACACTAAAAAGTGGATTCATAAGAAAATGTTATGTAATGTTGTGTATACATCTTTGAAAGCATGTGTTCCTGGATCTTGATACTTTGATAGTGGTTGTTCTAGACACATGACTTGTCAAGTTAACCATCTGTCTAACTATATATCTTGTGATGATGGTCATGTTACTTATGGCGGTGGTTCAAAAGGTAAAGTGGTTGGTAAAGGAACTTTGAATGTTCCTGGTTTTTCAAAATTGACAAATGTGTTACATGTAAAAGATTTACTTGCTAATCTTATTAATATTATTCAGTTATTTGATGATGATTTACATGTGAAATTTGGCAAAAAAACTCATGCTATGTGTTTGATAAAATTGATGAATGCTTAATGACTGGTGAAAGATTTTCTGTTGGTCCCGAAAAACCCGATTTAAAACTCTTAAAATCTCAATGGGAGGTGACTTAAATTTTTTTTAATGTGTGTTATGCAGATTTGCTAAAGTATGTATGACAATTAATATGAAAGCAAGTAAGAACACAAGTATTTTTATAGTGGTTCGGAATCCAACTCCTACATCCACTCTTCTCTTCATGGGGCACCAACTAAACCAACATATATTTATGGAGCTCTCACTCAACGGGACTTATCTCCCTCACGGGATCGCCTATAGATGTTTAATGAGTTCTCACTCTCTCGGGACTTATCTCCCTCACGGGATTGCCTATAAACTACCTTACTTAACCACTAATTCTCTCTCAAGAAAGGGTTTGAGTTTGGTGTTATTTCCAACTAGGTGAGATTTTCCCTTCCATTATTTTAGCCTTTAAGCTAAGGTTGGGAAAATCTTTCTAAGCTTATGATATGACATTTATGCTTAGGTATAATGAAGAACACTCTTGGGTAAATCTGGATATTTAATGCTCCGTGTTCTTGAATGGAGATGCTTGAATATTTGACTTTAATCTTCACTTTTCAGCATCCTCCATTATCTTCTTTTGAAGATAGTGCAATGTATTTATAGTGTGGATTGAATATTACCGTTGAAGAGTAAATTCAAATCCATACTAATAGTCTTCCAACTTTTCTTTGTCATTTTGCACTGTTGCTTGCATCTTTATGTCACATCCATATATGTGTTGTTATCTTCTCATTGACTAGCTGCTTTTGTGTGTCTAACGGATCTGATCAACTCGCCAGATTACTGTTCATCTCTTTTGATTCTGATCGCCTGATCTGGTATGCAGATTTCTGGTCTGGTCTGGTCTGGTCTGCATCAGCACACTGCATCAGTTCAGCTAATCAGATCTATTCAACACATCATATCAGATCTTTTTAGCACAAATCCGCACAGCAGTTCAGATACTGCACAACAGATCAGATTCTGCATGTTTTCTGATCTAGTTCGGAAATCATCAGTCTCATCTTATATTGATCAGTTCCACATCAACTTGTTACCTGTAAAATAAAACTAAGTCTAGAAACACAAGTTTTCTATACAACTTAGCTTGTCCTATTACAAGGTGTTTTGGCATAATAATCAAAACTAAAATTATCCCAACATCTTATAATAATTGCTATTTGAATGGTTCAAACCATAGTTATAAAAGTGTTAAAGCAAATGACATTATTCTTTGGCATAAAAAACTTGGTCATGCTAATTACAGAAGTATTTAGAAATTGCATATACTAGGTGCTGCTGTTGGTTTGCCTGATCTTAACTTTGAAAAAAGAAAAATCTGTGGACCATGCCAGAAAGGTAAGCAAGTAAGGATAACACATCAAATGTTGTCAGCATGTACAACAAATATGTGTTGTGAGTTGATTCATATGGATCTAATGGGTCTTATGGAAACAGAAAGTTCAGGTGGAAAGAGGTATTCCTATTTTCTTGTAGAAGATTTTTCTAGATGTACTTGGGTTATTTTTCTAAAAGAAAAATCTGATACCTTTTCTGAGTTCAAAATTCTATACAAAAGGTTTAAAACTGTTTTATATTTGAAGATCAGTAGGATAAGATCTGATAATGGAAGAGAATTTGAAAACAGTTTATTTACTGATTTTTGTGAAAAGAAAGGTATTTTGCAAGAGTTTTCTTCATCTAAAACACCTCAACAAAATGGGATTGCTGAAAGAAAGAATAGAATTTTGCAAGAAATGACAAGAGTTATACTAACCTCAAAAAGTTTGTCTAAGAAATTCTGGGCAGAAGCTTTAAACACTGCTTGTCACATTTGAATATAGTCTATATTCGTTCTAGAAGTAATTGTACCCCATATGATATTCTGAATAACAAGAAACCAAATTTGAAATACTTTCATGTTTTTGGTTGTGTTTGTTACATTTTGAATGATAGAGATCAGTTGCACAAGTTTGATTCAAAAAGTGATAAAGGATTCTTCTTAGGATACTCTAACAATAGCAGGGCATATAAAATCTATAGCTTGAGAACTGATACAATGCAAAAATATGTTAATGTGGTATTTGATGAACTTGCAAGTCTTGCAGGTAAAAGTGCTGAAGATAATATATCAGATTTGATAGATGTATCCAAAGATACTGATGCCACTGAAGACGGTAAGGATATTGATCAGAATGTTCCTTCAACACCAGATACAACATTACCCAAAAGTTCAGATACTGAAAATCTGTCACAAGATTCACAGTATCTAAAACATTTGGTTCCCTCAATAAAGATAATTAAAAGTCATCCATCAGATCAGATTATTGGAGAAGCTACCACTGATGTACAAACTAGAAGAAGAATGTGTATTCACATCAATAACTTTGTAAGATCAGTTTGCATGTTATCCATATGCAATCAGGTAACTTCTGAGTGTTATCATTCTGCAATTGAACCTAAAAATGTTAAAGAAGCTCTTAATGATGAAAACTGGATAAATGCTATGCATGAAGAGCTAAATCAATTTGAAAGAAATGATGTTTGGACACTTGTACCAGACCTAATCCTGATATTAATGTCATAGGAACAAAGTGGTTTTTAAAAATAAAACTGATGAATCTGGTAACATTGTGAGAAATAAGGCTAGATTGGTTGCTCAAGGTTATGCTCAAATTGAAAGAATTGATTTTGATGAAACATTTGCTCATGTTACTATAATAGAATCTATTAGATTACTACTTGCTATTGAATATTCATTAACATTAACTTGCATCAAATGGATGTTAAAACTGCATTCTTGAATGAAACTTTGACTGATGAAACTTATGTTGAACAACCTCAAGGTTTTGAAAGTCTAGAATTTCTTGATCATGTTTACAAGTTAAAGAAAGCATTATATGGTCTTAAACAAACACCTAGAACTTGGAATGGAAGAATTACTAATTTCTTACTTGAATTTGAATTTTTGAGAGGTGAAGCTGATGGAACCTTATTCATTAAGAATTCTAAAAATGATATCATGGTTGCTCAAATGTATGTTGATGATATTGTATTTGGTTCAACTAGTAATGATATACTTGATAGTTTTGTTAAAGAAATGACCTGTACTTTTGAAATGTCTATGGTTGGAGAACTAAATTTCTTTTTAGTTCTTCAAATCAAACAAATGAAAGATGGTATTTTCTTTTCTCAAAACTGATATGCTAAGAATTTGGTGAAAATGTTTGGTCTTGAAAGTGCTAAAACTATGAAAACCCCTATGGGTTCAACTCAAAAGTTGAGTAAAGACTTGATTGGAAAAGATGTTGATCCTACTTTGTATAGATCAGTGATTGGTATTCTTTTGTACTTAACTTGTAGTAGGCCTGATATTATGTATAGTGTCTGTCTTTGTGCTAGGTATCAAGCTAATCCTAAGGAATCACATCTTAATTATGTAAAAAAGAATTATAAGATATGTAGCTAGAACATGTGATCTAGGTATTTGGTACTCAAAGTATACTAATTGCTCTTTAGTTGGCTATAATGATGCAGATTGGGCAGGTGATTGTGATTATAGAAAAAGTACTAGTGGGGGATGTTTCTACATAGGAAACAACATTATCTCCAAGCATAGTAAAAAAATAGAATTGTGTGTCACAATCATGTTGGGGTTATACGTGAAAGTATGCTTTTACTTTGTATAACATACTGAATTTTGCACTTATTTACTGAGAATAAATTATTTTATCACTGTTGCTTTAAATATGATTGAATGTTATTTATTTATTGCAAACCGTTCAATATTAGTACATATTGCATTGTAGTTAATGTGGTGATACCCGATCACAGAAGATCATATTAACTGTTCCTTGTAAATAAGTAAATTTTCACAACCTAGATGGGTTTTAACACTCCGTTGGTAGAGATTGATGTGTCAAGCTCAGATTGACTTGTCTTGACCAAGAGATTACACTAGTGCATTGTGATGCGCTGAAGCTGACCTACAAAGAGAATAAATTCTTCTGCACTGACTTATGGGATGAAGAATTAGACCTCAGTGGTTGTTGATTTCTTAATATATGTCCCTTAAATAGGATTATGTGTAATTAATATTTATTACTTTGATCTCTATTGGGTTTAGAATTATACATCAATTTTATACTTTGTATTTTGGGCAATATTATTAATTACATGACAATTGCTAAGATTTAATACAGAGAAGCGTATGCAAGGAAAGTCTTATTTGATTTGTCCCCTTGGTGGGCTCATAAGTTTTATCATACCAAATCTTGCAAGTGGAATTTGTTTCCGATATGGAGAATAATGTTGAGCTGCCTTTACTCCAAGGAAAATGCATTAATTAATATAAAGCTTTTCAGTGACTTAATTAATTAATAGATAAAATAATCTTAAACACGGTAAATAATAATCGGGAGCTATATTATCGTAATATTGATTAAGATTGATAGTGCAATATTAATTTTATAGTGGAATAAATTACTATTAATGGGCTGAATAATATTATGGCTCAATATTGTAATTCAGAGCCCATTGGAAGGTCAAATCTTAATTCTCCTAAAGGCCCTCAAGTAGCCCAACTTGAGTCCATTAATGATATGATGATTAAAATAAAAGAAATAATTTGTTGCCTATTTTTCCTATTATTTTTGAAAAATACAAGAAAAGAAAGAAATAGATTTTCTTGGAAAGATTTTATGAAAGATAAGTATTCTTGGAATACAAGATTATCTCATAAATTCAAGAATCTTTTACTTTGACTTTTCTTGCATGATATTTTCGAAAATTGCATAAAGTAATTGTTGGAATTATACTGGAAAGTATGCTTTTACTTTGTATAATCAGACTAACTGAATTTCGGACTTATTTACTAAAATAAATTATTTATCACTGTTGCTTTAAATATGATTGAATGTTACATATATTTACTTCATAACTGTTCATTAAATAAGTACGTGTTACATTGTAGTTAATTTAGTGATACCAAGATCACAGAAGATTAAATTAACATTTCCTTGTAACTAAAAGTACACCATTCATGACCTAGATGGAAATGAACAATCCATCGTGAAAGGTTGTAGTGTAAGGCTCAGATTGGTTTGTCTTGACCAAGAGATTACACTAGTGCATGACTGATGCATTGAAGAGGACCTACATGAGGATAAATTCTTCAGAACTGAACTAGGAAGAATTAGACCTCAGTGGTTAGTTGTTTCTTAATCTTCGTCCCTTAAATAGAATTGCGTGTGGTTAGTAACTATTGCTTTGACTTATTATGGGAAGAGAATCAGCAAGATTCAATACCATATATCTTGGGCAATATTATTGGTTACATGTGATTGCTAAGATTTAATACGGAGAATCGTGTGCAAGTACGCTTGTTCAATTTGCCCCCTTGGGAGATTCATAAGGTTTATCATACCAAATCTTGCAAGTGGAACTAGTTTCCGGTATGGATAATAATGTTGAACCTTTCCTTTACCAATGATAAAAGATATTAATTAATGGAAAGCTATTTCAGTGGCTTGAATTAATTAATGGGCTAGATAATCTTAAATACGGGAAATAATAACCAGGAGCCATATTAACTGTAATATGGGTTAAGATGGATAGTGCAATATTAATTATGTAGTGGGATTAATTAATATTTATGGGCTTGAATAATATTGTGGCTCAATATTGATAATTCAAGGTCCATTGGAAGGTCCAATCTTAATTCTCCTAAAGGCCCCACAAGTAGCCCAAGATAAAGTCCAATAACTGAAAAAGGTGTTTAAAAATAAAATAAATTTGTTGCCTATTTTTCCTTGTAATTTTCGAAATTTATGGATAAAAGGGGAGAAAGATTTTCTTTGAATTTTGTTATGGAATGAAGATATGTATTCTTGGAATACAAGATTATCTCATTAAATTCAAGAAATCTCCCACTTGGTTATTCATATAGTGTGTTTCGAAATTTTGAGAAAAAAAGGGGAAAGAAAGATTTTCATGATTTTCTTGAAAAGATATTATGGAAGATATGTATTTTTTGAAATACAAGAATATCTCATAAATTCAAGAAGATCCAAATCTTGGATTCTTGTTCCCTCTATTTTTCGAAAATAATCCATAATATGATGAGGTGGGATTTTTGTGGAATATTATAATTATGGAAAAAAGAATATAGGAGATATATTCAAGATTTCTTGGAGATCAAGAAAAGATTTTTCCACATTGTTTTTCTACCCTAAAAATCGCCCATCACCCATCTATAAATAGGGGATGATTCTTTCATTCCCAAGTGCAATTCCATGTGCTGGAAAATTAGTAATCCACAAAAGTGGTGCAACAAAGTTTATTTTTCCTTTTGTTAATTGTTCGCGAGTATCCTTCCACCAAATTGTCGAGCAAGGACTAGGGAATAGTTGGGAAGGACTTTTGGTGTGTTTTCACATACAATACCATTGTCATTCCAAGAGTTAAGTTCACGTAAACTCGTAGTATTTCCGCATGCGTACGATTTACGTGAATTGTTTATATGCATGATTTGTTGTTGAAATTATTATTTGAATTAATATGGGTCAATTCATGCTAGTAATAATTATCAGAATTAAATTTGTATTTAAATATTCATCCCGAATAGATCCGGACAAATTATTCCCCAACAGTAATAAGAGAGGATTTTGTGGGAAGATATTTATGAAAAATAGAATATATGAGATATATTCAAGATTGTATCTCGAAGAAGATACAAGAAAATTTCTCATGAGCCCATTAGGGCTGAAATTTTTGTCCCCCTCCTTATTATAAATAGGGGATGAATTTTTCATCTCCAATACAATTACAGTCTTGAAAAAAATTAGAAATCCACAAAGGTGGTGCAACATATTTTTCTTTACTCCTTTGTTATAAATTGTTCGTGAGTATCTTCCACCGGATAACGAGCAAGGACTTGGGGAATACTTGAGAAGACACTTGGGTTGATCCGATCCATAGTCTCAATGGTTATCTCTACGAGGGTAAGAATCGTGTAAACTCCTAGATCCACATGTGTAGGACTTTACGTGATTTTATTTGTACGCATGTATGATGTTGGTGATTATTATTTGAATTAATAGAATTAATTCTAGGATTAATTCATGTTAGTAATAATTTATTTATTTAAATTTGTATTTAAATTATACCTCGAATAGATCCGGGCAAAACGTTCCCCAACAAATCAACACCTGAGTCTGAATATGTTGTTGCTGAAAGTTGCTGCACTCAACTCCTATGGCTTTAAAAGATGTTTGATGATTATGGGTTGGAAAATGGTATTTTTACTGTTTATTGTGATAATACTAGTGCTATCAATATTTTCAAGAATCCTGTGCAACATTCATTGACTAAGCATATAAGTGTAAGACATCACTTTATAAGAGATCTTGTAGAGAAAGAAATTGTGAAGTTAGAGTACATTTCTATTAAAAAACAACTTGCTGATATTTTCACAAAAAACCCTTGATTATAAAAGGTTTTCTTCCCTTAGGAAATCTTTTGGTTTTAACTATATCTGAAAATAAACACTAGATGTTGTGACAAATGTTTCCCAACATTTGGAACAACATTGTAATTCTGATAATGAATTTGTCTACTGTATTTGCTTATTTTTGAACTTTAAATGATAATGTTATGATCTTATTGTTTGAATCATGGTTTAGATATAGAGTCCTGAAAATATATCTCTTAAATGCATTAAAAATAAAACATAACTTAGATGTGTAATCACTGAGTAACTATGGGACACGGAGCTCGCTACTACAATGTTCTCTTTTCAAAAGGTGATTAAATCTACATCCATGTGTGTTCACAATCCGCTGAGTAATTATGGGGCACAGAGCTGACAACTACGATGTACTCTCTTGAAAAGGTGGATCAATGTGAACATATGTTTAAAGAAAAATTCAAAATATGCAACACTGGATGATGAAATTCATGCAAAATGAAGTGTTGAGATATATGTGTGTCGACATTTTGTGAAACCTTAAGTGATTCAAATTTTTATCTATCATACATGATTTGTTTAAATTTCATCTTAAGTCGATTTTGTGGATTAAATGAGTTATTTGAACTTATTTTTGTGTCTATTTAATTTTGGATATGGTTTCTTGGTTTTGAAAATATTTTTGGCGGCTTCTTACACATTACACGATCTCAACTTTCAATTTAGTGGGTGGTTACCTTGATCCACTCACTTGTAGGTTTTTGATAGTTTTGTGTTATAACCTCTATGCTTTGAACTCTACTTAAGGTTGATTTATTTGTGTTGTTTCTTACCCAAAGATGAAAATATTATTGTTACACATTGGAATCAAGGTTTACTTATTTACACTATGTTTTTATTTCAATTATTTCAGTCTATACCTTATTTCCCTCCTATTTTCTCAATAACATTATTTTTATGCCTTGGTTATTTTCATTGGTTTTCACACACGGTGATATGACTGAAAATGGAGACTTTTCAGTTCATTCTTAATCACACACAAACATTCACTGAAACCTTTCTTCAAACCCTTCTTCTCCGGCAAACTCAAACCCCCTCAATCTTCTTGCTGAAATGGCTGCACAAAACCCAGAATATAATTCTCAAAATGTTGGTGGATCTGTTGGGGAATTAATTGCCCGGATATATTCGGGATGAATATTTAAATACAAATTTAATTCTAACAATTATTACTAGCATGAATTAATCTTATAATAATTCAAATAATAATTCAACAACAAATCATGCATACAAATTCATCACATAAATCCTACGCATGCGGAATTGCTAGGAGTTTACGTGAACTAACCTTTTGGAGTGACAACCGTTGAGAAGATGGATATTCCGTTGACAGAACAAACCCAAAGAGCCTTCTTAAGTATTCCCACGTCCTTGTTCAACAATCCGGTGGAAAGATACTCGCGAACAATTAACAAAAGGAAAAATAAAATTATGTTGCACCACCTTTGTGGATTTCTAATTTTTCAACACATGGAATTGCATTGGGGATGAAAAATTCATCCCCTATTTATAATACTAAGGGGGGAACGAAAATTTTGGGTTATTGGGTGATTGGAAAATTTCCTTACTTCTTCATCAAAATACAATCTTGAATATATCCAATATATTCTATTTCCCAAACTATCTCCCAAATAAAATCTTCATCTCCTTGTGTTATGGTATTTTTCGAAAATATCACAACAAATAACCAAGTGGGAGATTTCTTGAATTTAATGAGATAATCTTGTATTCCAAGAATACTTATCCTCATTCCATAACAAAATTCAAAGAAAATCTTTCTCCCTCTTTTATTTGTGATTTTCGAAAATAATGAAAAATTAGGCAACAATAATTTCTTTTATTTTAAACACATTTTCAGTTATTGGACTTTATGTTTGGGCTACTTGAGGGGCCTTTAGGAGAATTAAGATTGGACCTTCCAATGGACTTTGAATTTTCAATATTGAGCCACAATATTATTCAAGCCCATAAATATTAATTAACCCCACTACATAATTAATATTGCACTATCCATCTTAACTCATATTACTGTTAATATGTCTCCTAATTATTATTTCCCGCGTTTAAGATTATCCAGTCCATTAATTAATTTCAGCCACTGAAATAGCTTCACTTTAATTAATATCTTTTTCCTTGGTTCAGGAACGACTCAACATTATTATCCTTACCGGAAAACTAATTCCACTTGCAAGATTTGGTATGATAAAACTTCTGAGCCTCCCAAGGGGAATAATCAAACAAGACGCACCTGCACACCGATTCTCCGTATTAAATCTTAGCAATCGTCATGTAACTAATAATATTGCCCAAGATACAAAATATTGTATCACATTGATTCTCTACCCATCGTAAGTCAAAGCAATAGTTATTAATTCCACACATTCCTATTTAAGGGACGTGGATTAAGAAATAACTAACCATAAATTCTTCTGTATTCAGTCCTGAAGAATTTATCCTCATGTAGGTCCTATTCAGTGCATCATAATGTACTAGTATAATCTCTTGGACAAGACAAGCCAATCTGAGCCTTACACTTCAACCTTTCACGATGGATTGTTCATTTTCATCTAGGTTGTGAATGTTGTACTTTTAGTTACAAGGAACTGTTAATTTAATCTTCTATGATCTGATATCACTAAATTAACTACAATGTAATATGTACTTATTATTAAACAATTATGCAGTAAATATATGTAACATTCAATGATATTTAAAGCAACCGTGATAAATAATTTATTTCAGTAAATAAGCCCGAAATTCAGTCTGGTTATACAAAGTAAAAACATACATTCCAGTATAACCCCAACAATCTCACACTTATACTCAAAGTCCGCTTTTAAGTATACTACATCACGTCTCGTGTAGAATCTATGTGGCATCTAATGTCACCTACACGAACGTAATAATATTTCTCTCACTTATACTCAAAGCAGATTGACAACTGTCTTGACACCTATTCCTTCTACATGTCTCTCGAATGTATTCTGAGGCAGACCCTTTGTGAATGGATCTGCTAGGTTATCCTCTGGCGTGATCTTTTCCATCTTTATATCTCATCTCTTAACGATTTCTCGTATAAGATGGTATTTCGTTTCAATGTGTTTGCTGGCCTTGTGGGCTCTTGGTTCCCTTGAATTTGCAACTGCTCCGGCATTATCATAATATACAGTGATTGTGCTGGGCAAATTTGGAACTACGACCAAGTCCACTAGGAAGTTCTTGAGCCAAACCGCTTCCTTCACTGCTTCACAAACAACTACATACTAGGCTTCCATGGTAGAATCTGCGATGCATTTCTGCTTAACGCTTCTCCATGTCATGGCTCCTCCCCCATGCAAAACACACTACCAAAGGTAGATTTTCTGGAATCTAAGTCTGATTGGAAATCCGAGTCCGTGCAACCGATGGGAACCAGACTGTCTGACTGATAAATCAACATTCTATCGCGAGTCCTCTTCAGATACTTCAGAATATTTTTAACTGCAGTCCAATGATCTTTCTCCGGATTGCTCTGATATCTTGCTACCATTCCAACGGCAAAGCAAATATCTGGTCTCGTGCACAATATTGCATACATGAGGCTTCCGACAATCGAAGCATAAGGAACACCCTTCATGTCATCTATCTCCCTTTGCGTCTTCGGGCACATTTATTTAGATAGATGTATTCCATGTCTGAAAGGTACAAAACATTTCTTGGAATCCTGCATGCTGAATCGCTTCAGGACAATATCTATGTATGAAGCTTGCGATAAGCCTATCATCATTTTCTTGCGATCTCGAGTGATTTTGATCCTAAGGATGTGACCGGCTTTCCCTAACTCCTTCATATCAAACTGCCCTTACAACCATACCCTTACGCCCGACAACTCCTTCATATAGATTTCTTCTTCAAGACTTCCGTTGACGAAAGCTGTCTTGACATCTATTTGCCAGATCTCAAAATTGAGATTGTCAGCTATCGACAAGAGAATATGGATGGACCTGAGCATAACTACAGGCAAAAAGGTCTCCTCATAGTCAATTCCTTCTTTCTGAGTATATCCTTTTACCATAAGTCTAGCCTTAAAGGTTTCTACCTTCCCGTCCGGTTCTCTTTTTCTCTTGTATACCCACTTGCACCCAATGGGCTTGACCCCATTTAGTTCAACTAGCTCCCACACCTTATTATGATCCATAGAGCCCATCTCGGTTTCCATTGCCGCTTGCCAAGAACTCGCGTCCTTGTCTTGGATTACCTCATTGTAAGTCCATGTCCGATTCATTTTCACCGGGGACCAAGTCCGACGACTCTCATATCCCCATGAATCTACCATCCCACTACGACGCGGTTCCGATTTGTGTAAGTGTGTCGTTTGGTATGTCAACTTGTACTATTGGCATCGAGGTAAGCCCCCTTAGCTCAACCAAGGTAATCTCACTTCTGGGCTTTTTATCGTTCATATAGTCTTCTTCCAAGAATCTAAAGTGCGTACTGATTACCACTTTTTGATCTTCGGGACCATAAAACATGCACCATTTCGTTCCCTCGTGGTACCCTATAAACAACCTTAATTCCGACCGTGGATCCAACTTGCCGGCTTCCTTGTCCAACACGTATGTCGGACACCCCCAAATTTTCATGTCTTAAACTGGGCTTGCGCCCGGTCCACAATTCTTTAGGGGTTTTGGGAACCGATTTGGATGACACCAAATTTAGAATATAAGTCGTTGTTTCCAAGGCGTGACCCCAAAATGATTTGGGTAGATCCGCATAACTCATCATCGATCTGACCATTTCTAAAAGAGTTCTGTTTCTTCGTTCTGCAACCCCATTTTGTTGAGGGGTTCCGGGTGCAGTCAACTGGGATACAATCCCTTCATCAGACAAGTAGTTCAAAAAATCATCGCTGAGGTATTCGCCTCCATGATCAGATCGTAGACACTTGATACGTTTCTCTCTATGATTCTTTGCTTGAGCCTTATATTCCTTGAATTTATCAAATGTCTCAGATTTATGCTTCATAAGGTAAACATATCCATATCTTGAGTAGCCATCGATAAAAGTAACGAAATACTCATAACCTCCTCTTGCTTTGACTGACATTGGACCACATACATCGGTGTGAGCGATTTCCAACACTTCTTTGGCTCTATTCCCCTTGGCTCCAAATGCCCTATTGGTCATTTTACCCTCCAAACATGATTCGCAAGTCGGAAATGGTTCAACCCGAAGAGACTCCAATGAACCATCTTGAACCAACCTTTGGATCCTTTTTGGATTAATATGACCTAGTCTCAGACGCCATAGAAGTGTTTCGTTCACTTCTGATGAACGTTTTCTTTTATTACTCAAAACAGTCGATGTGTTATAGGATGTATTTTATGAGTGATGTGCACAGTTAATCGTGTAGAGATTATTCGACAACGTTCCATGACAGATAAACTCATTATTAAGAGTAATGGTAACAAATTTATTAAAATTAACCGAATATCCATCAAGAAAATGTTTAGAAACTGAAATCAAATTCTTTCTAAAACTAGGAACGTAAAGAACATCTCTCAAAATTAAAACTTTGTCTTCAAAAGACAACCGCACTTCTCCCACAGCTTCAGCTGCTACTCTCGTAGCATCGCCCAGTGTGATGAGGATCTCACTCCCACTAAGTTGTCGGGTCCGCTTAAACCCCTGTAAAGTGAAGCAAACATGATCAGTGGATCCCGTATCCACTACCCATAAATGGGTAGCATACGCCACTAAACAAGTTTCAACAACTAGTGCATGAGAATTACCTTTCTTTCCTCTCCTTTTAGGATTGGAACAGGCGTCCCTCCAATGTCCTTTTTCACCGCAGTTGAAACACTTCCCCTTTGGTTTTCTTCTGACACCCTACCATTTGACCGTCTTTTCTCTACTTTTCTTGGCAGTGAGGTTACCTTGGTTTCGACCATTCATCTCTTCTTCAATCTTGCCCTCCAATGGCCTAGATTTTGAGAAAAGACTTTTGGTCACCAAGGCTTCATCCTTTTGGCCCAGATGTTTCTCTATCGTCTCCAAAGCTTCTTGAAGAGTGTCCATAGTGAACATGTGATTGCTCATCACAAAACTACAGTAAAACTCATCAAAACATTTTGGAAGTGTTAGGAACAAAGAATCCACTTGAACCTCACTACTATACTCAGCACCGAGATAAGCAAGCTTGTCAAAATAACGCTTGACCTTGAGAACATGTTCCCTTACGGGTGTTCCCTCTGTCATTTTCAGCATTATCATGCCATCATATTTAAATTGTTCGATCATTCGGTTCTTTGTTAAAAACATACCTTCGAGACTTTGCATAATTTTCGCAGCAGATTCAACACCTTCATGAATTTATCTCAAATCCACAGACAAAGACGTCAAGATTATACACTTCATAGGTTCGTTAGCCTGCTCCCAGTCATCATATAAAGATCTCTCCGCATTGATTGATCTTTCAATTGGCTTGTTTGGCTTGGGCATCCCGAGAACCCAATTGTGTTTTTGTGCAGTTAGGACATATCTCATATTTTGTTTCCAAACAACATAGTTATCACCAGTTAATTAATGTTCTTTGAGTGTATACAATAGTGGATTAAAAGGTTGCGACATGCTGAACTGAAATAAATAACAATTGCATAAGCAAAAAATTATCACATAATTCGATCACATGAATCATATTAAAATCTCCAAAAAAATATGAACATGCATCAGCCAACATCTCAAAACAATTTAAATAAGCCACGTGGGGTGGGTCATTATTTAAACACATTCAAGCAGGTTACAAACCTTTAATATCCAAATTAATAGTTGGCTCCCACTTGGCCAATATAAAATTGACAGGGACTTCGGGGAAGTATATGCATATCAATTTTATACCTAAGTAATAACCATGATTAAATACAGAATTATTATTTTACTTTGAACGAGCCTCGTAGGGAGGGTCATCGTCGCCACTAATAATAATTCACAATCATCCCTTCGGAATTTATTCATGTGAAAACCATCTTTTGGCCGTCCTGTGGGGGGGAATTTCTCCTAAAGAATTCACAAATAAATAAATCATGGAGGTCAAAATTAATTTAATTTTATTATCCGGAATAAAATTTTCTATTAATTATTATCAAAACATACTTAGTAATTTTCGAAAGTGAGATTTTTCCACAACAATTTCTCATGCATCGCATATTTAAACAAATTAAATAAGCACAAAAAAATAGCAAACATCAAAACAAAAAAAATTAAACACATTGGGCACATATATCCAATTGTCACGGTTAATTTTTTTCATGTCTTGATCTCGAGAAATCGTCCCATAGCACTCATCGTTCGTCTCGAAAGGCTCTCACTTGACCGTCCAAAAAAAAAATACGCCACGTCAAGCCACGTCATCGATCAGCTCACGGGTCGGAGTGCATGCCTTGCACTCCCCGGCCGTCGTCTGTGCCCGTGAAACCTTGTAGCGTAAGCGCTTCAACCGACGTTACCCCAAAGACGGTGCATCTCGGTTGGCCTCAGCAAGCGTGCCGCGTACCAGCGTAAGGCGCCGCCCATCTTGGGATCCCTGCGCCCGAGCATGATGCCGCCAGCGCCCGTCTTGTAAGCCTTTCGATCCAGGCTGCCCACCGCATCCCGCCCCACGCCGTGCGGCGTCTCCGTGCATCCATGTCGCGCGTCTACCTCTCTTGACACATTTTGCGCGATGCACGCCGCCTACGCCCGGTTCTGGATCTGTCTTTTAATTCTTCGTCTCCGCCTTCGTTTCCAATCCGGTTACAATTTATTTTCAAAAAATAAATAAACCTAGATCTAGACTAGTCTATTACATTGAACGAATCGAACAAATCCTAATCTACTCGTGGATTTTCTCACGAGGCAAAATGAATTCGAACGAATCGAATTAAAAATTATAATTTATATGCATGCATAAATAAACATTCAACAAATACCATGACAATTGGATACCTGCAAAAAAGATCTAACAATTCTACTATCCAATCCAAATTTAATGAATATCGAATTAAATTACAATTTAAAATTCAGAGCCCGAAACCAAGACTCTGATACCAGTTATTGGGGAATTAATTGCCCGGATCTATTCGGGATGAATATTTAAATACAAATTTAATTCTAACACTTATTACTAGCATGAATTAATCCTATATTAATTCAAATAATAATTCAACAACAAATCATGCATACAAATTCGTCACATAAATCCTAAGCATGCGGAATTGCTAGGAGTTTACGTGAACTAACCTTTTGGAGTGACAACCGTTGAGAAGATGGATATTCTGTTCACACGAACAAACCCAAAGAGCCTTCTCAAGTATTCCCTCTTCCTTGTTCAACAATCCGGTGGAAAGATACTCGCGAACAATTAACAAAAGGAAAAATAAAATTATGTTGCACCACCTTTGTGGATTTTTAATTTTTCAACACATGGAATTGCACTGGGGATGAAAAATTTATCCCCTATTTATAATACTAAGGGGGGAACGAAAATTTTGGGTTATTGAGTGATTGAAAAATTTCCTTGCTTCTTCCTCAAAATACAATCTTGAATATATCCAATATATTCTATTTCCCAAAATATCTCCCAAATAAAATCTTCCTCTCCCTATGTTATGGTATTTTTCGAAAATATCACAACAAATAACCAAGTGGGAGATTTCTTGAATTTAATGAGATAATCTTGTATTCCAAGAATACTTATCCTCATTCCATAACAAAATTCAAAGAAAATCTTTCTCCCTATTTTATTTGTGATTTTTTAAAATAATGAAAAATTAGGCAACAATAATTTATTTTATTTTAAACACTTTTTTCAGTTATTGGACTTTATGTTTAGGCTACTTGAGGGGCCTTTAGGAGAATTAAGATTGGACCTTCAAATGGACTTTGAATTTTCAATATTGAGCCACAATATTATTCAAGACCATAAATATTAATTAACCCCACTACATAATTAATATTGCACTATCCATCTTAACCCATATTACTGTTAATATGGCTCCCGGTTATTATTTCCCGCGTTTAAGATTATCCAGTCCATTAATTAATTTCAGCCACTGAAATAACTTCACTTTAATTAATATATTTTCCCTTGGTTCAGGAACGACTCAACATTATTATCCTTACCGGAAAACTAATTCCAATTGCAAGATTTGGTATGATAAAACTTCTGAGCCTCCCAAGGGGACTAATCAAACAAGACGCACTTGCACACCGATTCTCCGTATTAAATCTTAGCAATAGTCATGTAACTAATAATATTGCCCAAGATACAAAGTATTGAATCACATTGATGCTCTACCCATCGTAAGTCAAATCAATAGTTATTAATTCCACACGATCCTATTTAAGGGATGAGGATTAAGAAATAACTAACCACTGAGGTCTAATTCTTCTGTATTCAGTCTTGAAGAATCTATCCTTCTGTAGGTCCTATTCAGTGCATCATAATGCACTAATGTAATCTCTTGGTCAAGACAAGCCAATCTGAGCCTTACACTTCAACCTTTCCCGATGGATTGTTCATTTCCATCTAGGTTGTGAATTCTGTACTTTTAGTTACAAGGAACTGTTAATTTAATCTTCTGTGATCTTGTGTCACTAAATTAACTACAATGTAACATGTACTTATTATTGAACAACTGTGCAGTAAATATATGTAACATTCAATGATATTTAAAGCAACCGTGATAAATAATTTATTTCAGTAAATAAACCCAAAATTTAGTCTGGTTATACAAAGTAAAAGCATACTTTCCAGTATAACCCCAACAGGATCATCGTTATCTTCCTTACCAAAACCCACTCCATATGTTTTCCCTGTTGATGCACCAGATTCTCTGGTTCGTTTGGTTATTCATCAACTCATTGAGAAAAAACCTCCGGTACTTCTCGATGTGTTCTTAGGCAAAAAGTAAGTCAACTTTGCTGATTATGTTGATCTCTCAGCCAAACCCTTGGCTTCTGAACCCGCTCCTGAAATTCCTACAAAAACCTCTGTTTCTGACATTCCTAACCCTACTGACAATCATGCTCAAACAACCGATGTTGAAATGAAGATGGCTGATTCCTCTAATTCTGAAGGAATGAGGAAGAAACTTAAGAACATCCAGTTGAGAAAGAAGCAATGTGCACCCAAAAGAGGTGTTGGTAGATGGGGAAAGAGAAGAGTATCTCAGAGAAACCTTAGAAAGAAGGTGGACCACATTGAGAAACATCCAAAGGGGACAGATGGTGATTCGGATGATCCCTTTCAGGTGGAGGATTCAGATGAGGAAATGGAGATTCCTGAAGTCACTGCTGCTGAACCAAAAGACTCTTATGATGACTTGACCATGGAGGAGCTGATGGCCAAGAAAGAGAGAAGAACAAATAAGAGAAATGACCCTCTTGTGAATTCTGCAGCTGATGTTGCTGAATCATCTAAGGATTCAGAGAAAGAAGATGATCCTCAAGATGAGGATTCAGAGGAAAAAATATGATCATGAAGCAGAGGATTTAGAGGAAGAAGATGATTCCGAAGCAGAGGATGCTGAAGAAGAAGATGATATTAAAGCAGGGGAGACAGTGAAAGATAATGATGAAGTTGTCTTGAATATGATCATTCCTATGATTCTGATGAGGAATTCATGTTCGACTCTGATCTTGATGATAAGGTTGAACATCATAGGAAGTCTAAAGAGGTTTAAACTATGCTTAAGATATTTATTGTTGATGAAAGAATCATTAAAGTGCCTGATTTTGAAGCAAATAACCTGATTGGATTCTTAAAAAGTAGATCTCTAATGCATGTCTTAAAATATACAAAACTTTACTATGTGACATGGGTTGCTGAATTTTATGCAAATTTGAAGAAAAGTTGTGGGAATAGATAGTCTTCTAACTATGGGAAAGTGAGGTTCAGATACAATGTTGTTACTATCAACCCTAGGCTTATTAATACCTTCCTTAGGACTAGGCAGATAGAGGAAGATAAATCTTAATTGGAAATAGGGGGAGTGGTGTCTGTCATCACTGGTGGAAAGTATTCTGAGTGGATACTACAATTTTCTGCTACCAAACTAACCTCATTGTACTCTGTGATGCACAAACTACCAGTCTCTAACTGGCTTCCTTCCAAAAACTCCACTGTATTGAAAAAGGAAAAAACAGTCTTGTTGTATAAGATTGTACATTTGAATAAGTTCAATCTGGGTTAGATTATCTTTGACAACATGATGTCCTTTGCTGGTAAGCATTCTCAAGGTGGTATTTGTCCATATCAAAGTTTGATCTGTCAATTCATAGATAGACTGGAGTTTGAAAGGCCCAGGGGTGAGAAGATAAGTGATTTTGTAGCTAGCTTTGGGATCTCACATGTGTTGAAGGCTGGAAATCGAACTATTGATCTACTTTTAAGGATCCTGCACAGCAGACTGAAGATGTTGCCCATTCTGTTGGCAATGTCCCCTACAACACCACCAGAAGAGAATGCATCCCTTCTGTCACTTTTTCAAATTCTTTCATTACTGATCAAATCAATTCCCTCCTGCAGAATATAGATGCTCTGGTTATTCAACAAATCTTCTGGAGAGAGCTCCTTTCTACTCCAACAGGGGGAGGATCACCTGATGATGGTGGTGATGTAGGTGAGAAGGATGATAAACTAGATGCTATTGAAAATGTTGAAGATGTTGCTGAAGATGTTGATGATGCTGCTGCAAATGATGATCAGAATGCTGATGATGACAGAGAGATTGTTGATGTTGTTCAAGATGATGTTGTAAAGGAAGCTGTAATGGAAGCACTCAATCCTGATGCTGATGCTGAACAAATGGTGCAGAATGAAGATGAACCAGTTGAAGATGTTGCTATTGAAATAACTCTGATGACTGGCCCGACACCTCCTGTCTCGCAGAGAGTATAGTTATTTGATTTCATTACATTCAAATTATTTCAAGTATGGGGGAGCAAGTGCAAACTATGGAGATGCAACCATTTAAATGGCCCAGTCCTTCCCTTTATTTCATTACATAAATTATTTCCTGTGTTGTAATCTATTTAATTACTGCTCTTTATTTTATAAACTTTGTTAATGGAACACTAGATGATAGGTTTATATTTCTGGCATTTACTTATGTTGGTTGGATACTTTGTTGGCCTAAGTACACTGCTGATGTACTTAGTGTTTGTTTGTTTTTACTTTATAATTTGGTTGAATAGTAGTTGTTCTATGAATGACTATTATTTATTTTTTCCTAACACAAGTTCAGATGTTTTTAACATCAGGTGTGTTGTAGTAGAAATGCCAAATTGGGGGAGTTTGTTGATGTTGCACAAATGTTGTTCCATATGTTGGACAACATTCTGCACAACATCATGAATTTGCCATTTCTCCTAACACTAACTCCGTTTTAATAGATGTGTTTTTCTATGTTTCCTACATTGCAGGTTGATGACAATTCGATTATATTGTCAGGTGGTTGCATTGTGGATGAGTGAGAATAGAAAGATCATGGGTGGTTACACCAAGATCATGGAGTTGATGGTGGAGAGTTTCAAGGCTATCCAAACCGACTGGATAGGACAATGTAGTTGATTTCCAAAGTCTATAAATACACTGCATTGGCCGAGATACAAGTTTGAGGAAAAGTGAAATATCATTTGCTCTACTCCAAACTTTAGAGAGTAACATCCAAGACACAACCAATAGTGCAACCGAGTGTGTTTGTATCTTCTAGGAGTGTGAGGGTCGATGTTATTCTATTTGTACTGGTCAAATGAATCCAATCATTCCCATCAGTATTGATTTTATCTTATTAGATCAAGTTTTAGATTGAATAAGATCACTAGTTACTTGATTGAATCGATTACTTTTGGTGTGTGGTTTTTTTCACTACACTTTTTAGGATCTTGTAAGAGGTTCTTCTGTATCTCACTACTTGTTATAGTGATGTTTTTAACCATGAGGTTCATATAGTCTAAATTAAGACTATACACAATTTTGAAATCCTTTGCACTGCGTTTTTAATACTTTCGTTGTCATATGTTGTTTTACATGTTGCAAAACACTTTCAATAACACTCTGAAAATACACGCACACATACTTTCAAGTATGACTTACATTACAAAATGGTATTAGTCTTGATAACTGAATGGTCATATCTGTAAATATAGAACCAATGTCACGGTGGACAAGTTTCAAAGAAGACCTACTATATATATATATATATTAAAGAATATTACTTATGTGTGGATCCCAAAGCGGGTTCGCAGTGCAGATCTTATAATAACCACGATCTAATCAAACATGGTTTGTCCCATGTCATTGGCGACCCGAAATGCAGTTTATGTTTGAAGGAAGATGAAGACCTCTACCATACTTTTTTCAATTGCGACTTCGCTCGTGAAATTTGAGCTCGATACTTTCATTGGTTGCAATTCCCTACAACCCTTCATCGTGAGCCATTACGTAACTTCATTGCGAATGACTCGGTTTTGGATGGCCAGAAAAACTCTCGTGTGGCGGATACTCTCTGGATTGCAGCTATTTTGATGATTTGGAGAGGCAAGAAATGACCAGATCTTCAACAGAATTAGCCCAGTAGCTATCAAAACGTGAGAGGAGATTAAAGAAAGATCTTGGTCATGGCTATCTGCGAAAGGCGATAAGGTACATATTGGTTCTTTTACTCAATGGTCGAATAGTCCGAGATCTTCAAGATTGACGGCTACTATATAACATACAATCTCTCTTCTTGTAAACCCTACACTAGGGAGTATGTTGTATACTACTTCAGGTATCTAAGTACTTGTTATAGTCTGGAATACACCTTATATTCCAGCTACATTTTTGGATTGGTGTGAAATATAAAGTCCCCTTTTTTATGAAAATAATAATAATAATAATAATAATAATAATATTAATAATAATAGTAATAGTAATAGTAATAGTAATAGTAATAGTAATAGTAATAGTAATAGTAATAGTAATAATAATAGTAATAGTAATAGTAATAGTAATAGTAATAGTAATAATAATAATAATAATAATAATAATAATAATAATAATAATAATAATAATAGCCCATAAATTTATGGGGCTCCAATCCATTTTACATAACATAGATACCCTCAATTAATTTTCATTACATCCGTTGAACATCCAATTAATTAAGAGTAACACTTATGTCAACCAGATTTATACATGAACTCTATCACTGTTGTATGCAAAAATTATCACTCGTTATGTACAAAAACTTTCAATGTTTCAAAATATAGCTCATTTTTTAACGGTGATAATTTTTGTAGATAATAGTCAAAGTTTTTATACATAACAATTATAGTTTTTTTACATAACAGTGATACTAAAAAAACAGAGTTCACAGTAAACTCGAGTTCACACAATTTTTTATCATTAATTAAACAGATACGATCATATATATTTATTTTTTTTGTACTGAAACATATACGATTATTGAACTGGTAATCAAGTTATAAAATCAAATTGGACGCATTTCATTATGTACAGGATAAATATGACGAATTGTGTTGCCCTTACCCAACCCCAAACCCCTCCACTCATATTCTCACCAACCACACCATCGAAATTCAGTAACCATATTGTCTGATCAATGATGTATACCAAATTAAATTCCCAAATATACCCTCGAACAACCCAAAATCCCCATCAACTCCCCTCTCACCAACCTTCACCAAAAAATCCCCGTATTTATACTCCAAACTCCCATCCTTCCTCCTCAGGTTTCAACTCCAATAAACACACAAACAAGTTGATTCCAAATTCCAAATTCCAATTCCAAAAATGGGAACTGCAGTACAACAACAAGATGACGTCATATTCCGATCCAAACTCCCCGATATCCACATTCCCAAACACCTCCCCTTACACTCCTACTGCTTCGAAAACATCTCCAAATACCGAAACAAGCCCTGCCTCATCAACGGCGCCACTGACGAGGTCCACACCTACGCCGCCGTCGAGCTCACCTCCCGCAAGGTCGCCGCCGGTCTCCAACGCCTCGGCCTCCGCCGCGGCGACACCGTCATGATCCTCCTCCCCAACTCCGCCGAGTACGTCTTCGCCTTCCTCGGCGCCTCCCGCATCGGCGCCATCTCCACCATGGCAAATCCCTTTTTTACCCCCGCCGAGGTCGTAAAACAAGCCAAAGCTTCAAATGCCAAGCTAATAATAACGCAATCATGCCACGTGGCAAAAGTCAAAGACTTCGCTTTACAGAATGAGGTCAAACTCATGTGCGTGGACTCCCCGCCCTTAGGGACCCCAGAGTGCTTGGAATTCAGCACTCTGACCTCCGTGGACGAGCTCTGCTCATTCGCGGAGGTTGACGTGGACCCGGAGGATGTTGTGGCGCTGCCGTACTCCTCCGGGACCACGGGGTTCCCGAAGGGCGTGATGCTCACGCACAAGGCGCTCGTGACAAATGTCGCGCAGCAAGTGGACGGGGAAAATGCGAATCTTTATATGCACTGCGATGATGTCATGCTATGCGTTTTACCTCTGTTTCATATCTATTCGTTGAATTCGGTTCTGCTTTGCGGGTTGCGGGTCGGGGCGGCGATCGTGATCATGCAGAAGTTTGATATCGTGCCCTTTTGGAGGTGATTCAGAAGTATAAAGTGACGATTGGGCCCTTCGTGCCGCCGATTGTTTTGGCGATTGTTAAGAGCCCGGTCGTGGACAAGTACGACCTTTCGTCGATAAGGACGGTGATGTCCGGGGCGGCGCCGCTCGGGAAGGAGTTGGAGGAGGCCGTCAGGATTAAGTTTCCTAATGCTAAACTTGGACAGGTAATTTATTAATTTATTTGATTTATTTATTTCTTTATTATTATTTTTTTTTTTTTGGATTTTTTAGTATTTATTTGAATTTCGTATATGGGATTATGCCTTCCATAAGTGTGATAGAAGACTAACGAGTCAACGACATGATTATGATGATTGTTGCAATCGAAAATATTTCTATTGATTAGTAGTGTATATGAGATAATTTGATTTACCTCATTTATAATGGAAAATCTTTACCTAAACAAAGATAACCAGAGACCAATAAAATATTAATTATTATCAATAAAATTACTGATATTGAATATTAATAACTAAAGATTGGGTGTGATTAAATAATATACACACTTTTAATATAGAAATTACTACCACATAATTTGGGATTAACCACATTAGTGATATAATCAAGAAATTTTTTTTTATAAACCTAGTTCATGCTAGGAACTTTATTTTTAATTCATGACATTTGACTCTATTCTAGGAACTTTATTTTTAATTCATGACATTTGACTCTATTCAGACTATAATACGGGTCATGTTTAGTGATTTAGAAAAATGTACTGAAAATGAATAAAATTGATCAAATAATCTAAATTTATAGTATAAACACGATTCATGGGAGACCAACTCTATAATCAAACGTTTATACGGTGTTTGATTTCACTTCTGGTTATTTTGAAGTGATTATATTTGGAGAAAATTTTGGATATGAAAATGTCATTCTACTTTATATAAAATATGAGGTGATATGATACATATGTCTTGCTAGTGTTCTGCCCTGGTTGGCCCCACGGCTTTTAATTGTTTATTTAGTCTGCAGAGAGAAAAATATAAAATAGTAGTAACATTTTGGATTTTGTTTTAATTGAATTTGTAGGGGTATGGAATGACAGAAGCTGGACCAGTGCTAGCGATGTGTTTGGCATTCGCAAAAGAACCATTCGAGATAAAATCAGGTGCGTGCGGGACCGTGGTAAGAAATGCTGAGATGAAAATTGTGGACACCGAAACTGGTGTTGCTCTTGGTCGCAACAACCCCGGTGAAATTTGTATTCGAGGTGATCAAATCATGAAAGGTACACTTTACTTGCAATTTTTTATTTTTTTAATCTCCTATATTATTTATTTATTTCATCTGTACATGCATCGCTATTAGTGTGCATATATTATTATACGTTAAGAACGTAAAATAATATTTATTCTCACGTAAATGTTGGAAAATACAATTAGCCATATATTTACAAGTAAATTCTAATATGAATATATACGCACAAATTGAATTGTTGACTTACAACTTCAGTCCTTGTGTTTTATCAGACAAAATATATCCAATTGAGATTAGTAGAATTAATATCCACAGTGTATACGTATCCTATATCCAATATAATTCACCAAAAAAGGGAATAGATATATATGGCGCCTTTTCTTGTGTGGACTTTTGGGGCTTTTTATCACCAACAATTTAAGATGGGAGTTCTATTCGTATGACTAATTGACTATATATCATTTTCAATGTGAAACGTACGTCACCTTTGAAAGTGGGTATAAGTTCAGGAATTAATTCCTTACAAAATTATATCACCCAAGAATTAATGTTTAAATTTCCCAAAAATAAGTGATAATGTTACTCCAAGCCTTACTAGAATAAGGGTGCTATATATGTCGTGTAGTATAATTTAATTCACTTCTTCATTAAATTCTTTATATTATGTCATATTTGGATTAGTTCATGACATTATTCTCTAAAGGAATGGATTCAATGGGTATCAGGTTCTTGATTGTCTTGAATCGATAGTGCGTTTTAAAAACACGCAATGTTTGTTATCTTGAAAAGCGTAATTTGTTTTATACTGAACAATGCAACTATTTTTCTATATTAATAATTACACGGTTCAGTGCAAACAAAAGTTACATATTTTAATATAATAAATTGTATTTATAAAATGCACCATGAGTGCACGGTGCATCTTAATGTATACAAGACTTAGTGTTTCAAAAGACGTTTAAATAGTTTCTTGTCATAACATTTTAATATATTTTATAAAAATAAATTTTAAAATAAGCTAAGTCAAATTCCCTTTTTAGTAAAAATCTACGTAATTCATAAGAGTGAAAGCTTAAATTAGAATTTTTATGCATTATCATCACGAAGTCATCATCACATACGTCAGCATGACATACACAAAAAAGTTGGTATGTGTGAGAGTAGTGTGCATGAAGATTATGCGATGGAGTGAGTCAATCTATCCACCTACTATTCACCAACCCACCAAATTATTATAGTGCACCATATCTTTTTATCCTTTTTCTTTATTATATTTAAATTTATTTATATATATATATATATATATAGACGTAGATAAATGTGAGTGCCGTGATCATTGCGTCTTGTGATTTTTCTGCTCTATAAAGAATTGGAAGGTGTGTGTAATGGCCAATTCACGATGTAGCTAGACAACCACAATGTTAGTGTTTATAAACTACAATAACATTAAAAAATTAAATTTATAGTGAGCTTGAATACACACAAATTTTTTGTCAAAATTGTTTAGCGTGAGAATTATTTAAAAGAAACACTTTAAATCACAATAAATTATATCCTATATTTTAAAATTTTCTTATATATGTTAATATTAAAGTCAAATTGAATATTTCGTAAAAAAAAAAGGTCAAATTGAATATCACAAAAAAATTTAAATTTGATATATTACATTGAAAATCTAATTTGACAAGAAAAATATATTGCAATTAATTTTTTTTGAGTTAATTGGGAAAAAGTTACTACAAAAGTTTACATTTTCCAAATTTGATTTCGAGAGAATGAGACTTTCTATATTTAGTAGATTACTTTTATAAGTTGAATATTAAAATGCAAATTTGAAATAAATTTGTCCGATTAAAAAAAAAATGCAAATTTGAATAAAGATTCGGCAGTGCCATTTTTTTTATCGGATAAAATTAATTGTTAGTTGTTAGTAGTTAATAAATCAAACACCCAAATACTTTACGAAATCATAAATCCACCTTATAACTCCTATAACTCCAAATTCGTTCTCAAAGAATCGAACCTATGACTCCCTTTCAAATGAGGAGTCCAGTGGCCAGGTAAGATTCGACAGTGCCATTATAGAGGAAAAATGACATGCTAAAATTCAAAATATTTCAGGATTGTAATTTACTAATAAATATAAAACAATTATATATGTGTAGGTATATTTGTATTTTCTCATACAATTTTAATTATATATGTAATCCTATTTGTACTTATTAGTAATTTGCATAAAAAAAAAATTATGTATTGGTAACTTTTCCCAAATTCAATCGTCCACTTTGACTAAAAAAAATGGAGTGGGTCTCATGTGCACCTGAGTGCATCGTACACTTATAGTGCATTTTAGAAGTGTGTAACTATACAAAATATAAATGTGTAACTATTCCAAACAGAAGCATGCAACTATGTTCTCATATTAACATTTGCACTTTTCTGTGTAAATAAATCGCACTTTTTAGCATAACAAGTTGCACGCTTCTAAAATACACTATGAGTGCACGGTGCACCGGGTGCATACAAGACCTAGCCAAAAAAATGTCTCCCATAAATAATTGGGATTAAAATGATGACAAAATTGGAATACTAATAATTAAGTAATGGGGAATTAATTTTGGCAGGGTATTTGAATGATCCGGAAGCAACAGAGAGGACAATAGATAAGGAAGGATGGTTGCACACTGGTGACATAGGGTTGATTGATGATGATGATGAACTTTTCATCGTTGATCGTCTCAAGGAATTAATTAAGTACAAAGGCTACCAAGTTGCTCCTGCTGAGCTCGAGGCCCTTCTCCTTAATCATCCTTCCATCTCTGACGCTGCTGTCGTTTCGTAAGTTTCCCCCTTTTTACTAAACAGTATTACTTCTTTCAATAAACAGTATGAGCTAATTGTTTTGTGTATTATTGCAGAATGAAAGATGAGCAGGCAGGGGAAGTACCTGTTGCCTTTGTTGTGAAATCAAATGGATCCATCATTACTGACGACGACATCAAACAATTTATATCCAAACAGGTCAACCATTTAACTAATATTTAATTTCTGAAATATACGTTAATTTAATTTAATAATAATAATAGTAATTAATTATCATTCTTTTAATGATTTTTTTTTTTGGGGGGGGATTTTTACAGGTTATTTTCTACAAGAGAATAAACCGTGTATTTTTCACTGATTCCATCCCAAAGAATCCATCAGGAAAAATATTGAGAAAGGATTTGAGGGCAAGATTAGCAGAAGCAGCTGTTTCAAAGTGATTAAGCTCATATATATATATATATATATGAAGCCTTTTTTTTTTTAAGGAAAGAGTGCTTGTGAAATATCTGTTTTAATTATTTCTCTGGATTCTAATATTGGAGGATTGATATTCTGCAATATTGGAACAAAAACAAATACCATTTTTTTATTTCTATCTATATATATATGTGCTGCAAATTAAATAATATGATAATGTGGTTTTACTATTAATTTGGAGGTTGAACTCTCCATTATTTTAAAAAAAAAATTGAAACGAGGACGTTCCATATTTATGTTGAAATGTTTAATTGTTTCGCCAGTTGATTGAAATGTTAATGTTATTAATTTATATATTGATCTCACTAAAAATATAGCGTATATTTTGATGGGGTCATAGGAGCCAAATAAAATTGAAATTGGTCTATATATGATTAATTGAAGGATTTGGACCCCTGCATTAACTGCACAGTGCAGTTAACTGCAGGGCCCTTATATCACACACACCCGTGTGGATGTATGTGTGTGTTCGATCTAACAACCCAATATTTAACTGCACCATGCAGTTAGTGCAAGGATCCAAATCGTTAATTGAAATGATCATAAGCTTAAAATGAAGTAATGAATTAACCAGTCAGTACAAATAATTTTGATTGGGCCTAGCCTTCTGGATTGAGCAAGGCCCATTTTGAAAGATTAATTTTGATTAAATATTATAATCACTTGTGGACCTTAAGACATAATTGATAGGAATATATCGTATACGGTCCATAGAATTTGACTAGTACATGTTATTATACATCTAACTTATAATGATAAAATTAATAAATCTAATAAAGAATGAAATTGTACCTTTTTTTTTAATGACTCGGTATCCGACAAAAACCGATTAATATGTGGGACCAATCCCACCATTCATTAGCAAATGACCCCAATTAAAGCCATTACAAAAAATCCCAATAGCTATTTGTTGCGGTGTATAATTGTAAGTATGATACATGTTGTTTAAGTGTATTGTTAAATTATCCTAAAGTACAATTTTTGGCATACACAATAAAATATAAAAAAAAGGGCAAACAAAGTAGTATAATGAGAATTAGTCAACTAATCTGTTTTTGTACATTATGAAAATTTTAGCACGTTTTTTTGGTGGTCTGATTTTGTTTCTTTCTGAAATCTAAATGTTCTGTCTTCAAAAAAAAAAAAAAAAAAAAAAAATCTAAATGTTCAAGCAGCGCCATAAAATGTGATTTTTGTCTTTAATGGATGTGATGCGCTGATTTTTATCTTCAAATATGGTCTTCATTTTGGCCCAACTTTATTGGGCAAGCCCAATATATATGTTGAAGAACCAATTATTTAAGTGGATTCTAGGGGTATGATTTCATCTAGACTTCAAAATTAAAATCTAATCTGTTAATTTAGACAATTCAATTTAATTTATCCATCTTAAAAGAGTAATCACAAAAATCATAGTACTTTGTCAAGCAAATTAACTATTAGATCAATTATTCAAGCCCCTATATTTACCTAAATTAAAGAAAGGACAAAGTGCAACTTAGATTGATTTTTTGTGTGATGCATTTTATCTAAATCTGGTTTTAATGAAGTCAAGAAGTGGTGAAGTACCAAATATTTTCCATTCTGACTTTGTTTTTCATATAAATTGATCTTAGTTTCATTATCATTGTCTGAAGTTTAATATGATTAATTTTGGAGTGGATTACTAATAGGTTCCAATCCAACACATTTATTGCTTCTTGGGTACCAACTTTTAAAATCATTATTACTAGGTTCCAAAAGTAGTTGAATGGACATAAATGTCCTTAACTATCCTATTTTTTTGTCTTCTTGCTCCTATTTTATGTCTTGTGTCTATTTTTCTTTATTTATTCATATTTTTGTGTCTATTTTCCTTTTTTTATTCCTAATTTTTAGATATATCTTGTACAATAATTTAAAATAGGATGATAGTTTATAATAGGATTATGTTATGTATAGGATGATAATTTCATATTTAAATCGACAAAATACCAAATTTTACATATCTAAAATAAAAAAATTTACATATTTTCATCGACATCCTAACCAAATTTATATATTTTCGTCTTTTTTGACATGCACATATGCATCCGTACATGCACATATGCACGAAATACATGCGCATATGCATAAACTTAAAAAAACCCAGCAACACAAATCTTCATCTTCCTCATCAATTTCTCCGCATAAGCACAAAAAACCTAGAAAAAATAGCAAAAATTGCAAACACGTAGTTCCAAAAACATATACATTTCTACATGAACATATGCATATATATATCTGGAAAAAAATTTCCAAAAACTTAACAGATCCATCTTCATCTTCTTTCCCCATCTTCGAATCTGCATTTTCAGCATCTTCAAAGGTGACCCCTTTCACTTCTTCTCTCCCCCCAAAGTAGCCAATTAATCTCTCTCAGACATTTCCACAAACACCTTCACTGCAAGCATTTACCCATCAAAAACTCCAACAATTCAAGACTTATCACAACCCCTTCAAACTATTCTTCACCACTCATCTCAAATTCCAAGACTGTCAAAAACAGAAAAACCCCCAAAAAAGAAAAATCTTAGAAATCAAATTGCAAAATGAGATTACCTTAGACGAACTAAGATGGCCAACCCCAACGCCAATTGTACAAGTTGACATACCAAGCAAAACGCTTACACAACTAGAACCTCGTCGTAGTGGGAGGGTCTTTAGACAACCCGAGCGATTCATGGGGATAGGAGAGTCCTCGGACTTGGTCCCCGATGAAAATGAATCAGACCCTTGGTCCTATAACGAGGCAATCCAAGACAAGGATGCATATTCTTGGCAAACTGCAATGGAAGCCGAAATGGGTTCAATGGACCACAATAAAGTGTGGGAGCTAGTCGAACCACTTAATGAGTTAAAACCCATTGGATGCAAGTGGGTATACAAGAGAAAAAGAGGACCGAACGGGAAGGTAGAGACCTACAAAGCTAGACTTGTGGCAAAAGGGTACACTCAGAAAGAAGGGATCGACGTAGCCATGCTTAAGTCCATCCGTATTCTCTTATCGATAGCTGCGCATTTAAACTTTGAGATCTGGCAAATGGATGTCAAGACAGCTTTCCTTAACGAAAGTGCAGCAACCCGAAGGCTTCATTGAAAAAGGCCAAGAGCATCTGATTTGCAAGCTCAAGAAGTTCATCTATGGACTAAAGCAAGCATCTCGTGCTTTGAATCAATGTTTTGATCAGGTTATAAAATCCTACGGTTTTGATCAAAATGAGTTCAAAAGTTGTGTGTACAAGAAGTGTGTCGGAACTGCCTTGGTATTCTTGGTACTATAAGTAGATGATATTCTGCTCATCGGGGACGATGTAAAGGTATTGTCAGACGTAAGGGCAGACTGTCAAAACAGTTTGATATGAAGGACTTAGGAGAAGCCGGTCATATCATAGGGATCAAGATCACCCGAGATCGCAAGAAAAAGATGATCGGCTTATCACAAGCTTCATACATAGATACTGTCTTGAAGCGATTCAGCATGCAAGATTTCAAGAAAGGTTTTGTACCTTTCAGACATGGAATCCATCTATCCAAGGAAATGTGTCCTAAGACACAAAAGGAGATAGATGACATGAAGGACATTCCTTATGCTTCGGCTGTTGGAAGCCTCATGTATGCAATGTTGTGCACGAGACCAGATATTTACTTTGCCGTTGGCATAGTGGCAAGATATCAGAGTAACCCAGGGAAAGAGCATTGGACTGTAGTTAAAAAACATTCTGAAGTATCTGAAAAGAACTCAGGCTAGAATGTTGGTTTATCAATCAGAAAGTCTAATTCCCGTCGGTTACACAGACTTAGATTTCCAATCAGACTTAGATTCCAGAAAGTCTACCTCGGGTAGTGTGTTTTGCATGAGAGGAGGAGCCATGACATGGATAAACGTCAAGCAGAAATGCATCGCATATTCTACCATGGAAGCTGAATACGTAGCTGCTTGTGAAGCAGCGAAAGAAGCGGTTTGGCTCAAGAACTTCTTAGTGGACTTGGATGTAGTTCCGAATTTGCCCAGCACTATCACGGTCTACTGTGATAATGCCAGAGCAGTTGCAAATTCAAGGGAACCAAAAGACCACAAGGTCAGCAAACACATAGAAAGAAAATATCATCTTATACGAGAAATCATTAAGAGAGGAGACATAGAGGTGGCAAAGATCGCGTCAGAAGACAACCTAGCAGATCCATTCACAAAGGGTCTGCCTCAGAATACATTCGAGAGACATGTGGAAAGAATGAGTGTCAAGAGCGTTGTTAATCTGCTTTGAGTATAAGTGGGAGAAATATTATTAGGTTCGTGTAGGTGACATTAGATGTCACGTAGAACACGAGACGTGCTATAGTATACTTAAAAGCAAACTTTGGTATAAGTGGGAGATTGTTGGGGCTATACTGGAAATTATGCTTTTACTTTGTATAACCAAACTGAATTTCTGTCTTATTTACTGAAATTAAATTATATATCACTGTTGCTTTAAATATGATTGAATATTATATATATTTACTGCATAACTGTTCCATAAATAATACGTGTTACATTGAAGTTAATGTGGTGATACCAGACCAAAGAAGATCACATTAACAATTCCTTGTAAGCAAGTACAAATTCACAACCTAGATGGAAATGAACAATCCATCGTGAAAGGTTGAAGTGTAAGGCTCAGATTGACTTGTCTTGACCAAAAGATTACACTAGTGCATTATGATGCAATGAATAGGACCTACAGGAGGATAAATTCTTCAGTGCTGAATGTAGAAGAATTAGTCCTCAGTGGTTGTTGATTTCTTAATCTCTGTCACTTAATAAGGATTGTGTGTGATTAATAATTATTGCTTTGACTTATGCTGGGAAGAGAATCATTACAACTTCGATACCTTATATCTTGGGCAATAATATTAATTCAATGGCGATTGCTAAATTAATACAGAGAATCGTGTGCTTGGAGAGTCTTGCGTGATTTGTCCCTTTTGTGGGCTCATAAGTTTTATCATATCAAATCTTGCAAGTGGAATTAGTTTCCGGTATGGATAATGATGTTGAGTTGTTCTTACTCCAAGGAAAAAGATATTAATTAATATAAAACTTTTCAGTGGCTTGAATTAATTAATGGACTAGATAATCTTAAACACAGGAAATAATAACCGGGAGTCATATTACAGTAATATGGGTTAAGATGGATAGTGCAATATTAATTATGTAATGAGATTAATTAATATTTATGGGCTTGAATAATATTGTGGCTCAATATTGATAATTCAAGGTCCATTGGAATGTCCAATCTTAATTCTCCTAAAGGCCCCTTTAGTAGCCCAAAGATAAAGTCCAATAACTGAAAAATGTGTTTAAAATAAAAGAAATATTGTTGCCTAATTTATTTCCTATTTTTTCGAAAATAATGACGAGGAGAGAGAAAAGATTTTCTTGATTTTCTTGGAAATATTTTATGGAATAAATATTCTTGGAGTACAAGTTTATCCCATAAATTCAAGAAAAATCAAAGATCTTATTCTTTCTTATTTATGTGATATTTTCGAAAATATTGTATAGAAAGGGGAAAAAAAGATATTTTGTGAATATTATGGAAATAGAATATATGAGATATATTCAAGATTGTATCTTGGGAAGATACAAAGAAATTTCATAACCCTAATATGCCACAAATTTTCGCCCCCAAGCCTCTTTATATAGGGGATGAATTTTTCATCCCCAATATAATTCCATGTGTTGGAAAATTAGAAATCCACAAAGGTGGTGCAACAATTTTTTTTTTCCTTTTGTTAATTATTTGAAGGAGATTCCTCCACCGGGATATCAAATAAGGATGTGGGAATACTAGAGACGGTTGTTGGGTTTGTGCATCCATACTCCCCCGTTTAATCTGCCAAAGGTACGCCGTACGTAACTTTTAGAATTCGGCATGTGTAGGATTTACGTGACGCATGATATGTTGTTGAATATTTAATTGTTATTTGAATTAATATAAGATTAATTCATGCTAGTGATAATTAAATTAATTTAAATTTGTATTTAAATTGCACCTCGAATAGATCCGGGCACCCTATTTCCCAATAGTTTCCGTAATGCAGGCGACTATCGAGATACATCCCTAGAATTCTCATTTTATGCGGCCTAAACCACGTATCTTCGCAATACGTAATTAGTCCCTCAAATCTATCGTACGTTTTCTTTACGGATTTCCACCTAATTTTCCATTCTTCACGTGTGCCCGTCTGGATTGCATAATTCCACTGGAATCTAAAACCTTCAGCATACTTTTTGTTAAATCTATCCTGTGCTGGAGCCCTGACATAAACATCTTGCTCTATGTGGCGCCTGCATAAATGTGCTTGAGAATTTGGAAAAATCACATCCACATCATTCATCATCGCGAAAGCGCTGTCCGTAACAACGACATTTGGTAGGTCGCTCTCGTACAATCTCCGCATAAATCGTAGGATATATTCGAAGTGTTCCTGCATTTCACGGATCATAAATGCGTATGCGATGGTGAACATCTTGTGAGTGTTGTTGCCCCAACTTCCTCAAGTAAAGGCATACTGTACATATTCGTGTTGTATGCGTGTCAATGATTAATACTTGCAGATACGTGTTGACCATTACAACCAAGCATGGGTGGCTGAAAACTATATCTTCGAATTCGTAATCATCCGTCCTAAAGTCGTATCTAAATTTTTATAAAAACTAATCAAATTTTTATATAAAGTAATCGAATGTTTAACTGAATCACTTTATGAGAAAAAAGTTCAATCTAAATGCTTGTAATTCAGAAAAAATGACATAATTTATAAAACAATCATAAAAACTATGCTAGTATTTATACCTGTAATTCCTCTCTCGCAATAGGTGTATGAAGTTTTGCGTTGAGGTAAGCTCCTCCCGACTGTCTCTCCATATCTTTTGCTATGAATTGTACGTTCTCTTTGAGTCCGTACTGTTGTTGGGATCAATTGTCTTTAAATATCCCAAAATGTTGCTCGAACTGACATTCATTGAATCTAGCAGTTGTACATGTTTGTACTGTTCGGGTGTTATTTGACCAAGTTTGGAACCCTCTGTACATTTTGGACATCGATGATTGTGTGTCCCGTCCAAAACATCAATTTGTCACATATCACGCTCGGGATCAGAAAGCCAAGCAACTAAACAAAAAGGACAGGAATTTTTTGTGGTTTTGGTATTTCGCTCATTCTTGGTTATTTTAAATATATATTTGCCACCTTCACTACATATATACCTTACCGTTGTTGCATTAGAATTACAAATAGACAATGTGATGTTTCTCATACCAGCAATACTCTTAACATAAAAAGCAACTCCGTCTTTTTCTATTAAACCACCTTTAGGAGTAATAAAATCAGAAGTGACATCTTCGGATATATAATCAGCATCATAATAAGAACTCATTTTATGTAATACTATAAAAATATGGAGGTACAAGTTGATAATGAATACGAAAGAAATGTAGGAGAAAAATTTATAAGTTAAGAAATTGTAGGAAGAATTTTGTAAGGGAAGAAATTGTAGGAAGAATTTTGTAAGGGAAGAAATTGTAGGAAGAATTTTGTAAGGGAAGAAATTTTTCCAAAGAAGCAGATGGAAATATAGCATAATGTTGGGATTATACTGGAAAGTATGCTTTTACTTTGTATAATCAAAACTGAATTTCGGACTTATTTACTGAAATAAATTATTTATCACTGATGTTTTAAATATCATCGAATGTTACATATATTTACTGCATAACTGTTCAATAAATAGTACGTGTTACATTGTAGTTAATTTGGTGATACCAGATCATAGAAGATTAAATTAACAGTCTCTTGTAACCAAAAATACACCATTCACGACCTAGATGGAAATGAACAATCCATCGTGAAAGGTTGAAGTGTAAGGCTCAGATTGGCTTGTCTTGACCAAGAGATTACACTAGTGCATGACCGATGCGATTTGAATAGGACCTCTGAGAGGACAAATTCTTGAGGAAACAAGGAAGAATTAGACCTCAGTGGTTCATTATTTCTTAATCTCCGTCCCTTAGATAGGATCACGTGTGGTTGGTAACTATTGCTTTGACTTATCATGGGTAGAGAATCAACGAGATTCAATACTTTTTATCTTGGGCAATATTATTGGTCACATGTGACTGCTAAGATTTAATACGGAGAATCGTGTGCAAGTACGCTTGTTCGATTTGCCCCCTTGGGAGGTTCATAAGCTTTATCATACCAAATCTTGCAAGTGGAACTAATTTCCTATGGATAATAATGTTGAACCGTTCAACAACCAAGGACAAAAAGATATTAATTAATGGAAAGCTATTTCAAAGGCTTGAATTAATTAATGGGCTAGATAATCTTAAACACGGGAAATAATAACAAGAGCCATATTGACCGTAATATGGGTTAAGATGGATAGTGCAATATTAATTATGTAGTGGGATTAATTAATATTTATGGGCTTGAATAATATTGTGGCTCAATATTGATGATTCAAGATCCATTGGAAGGTCCAATCTTAATTCTCCTAAAGGTCCCCTAAGTAGCCCAACATAAAGTCCAATAACTGAAAAAAATGTTTAAAAATAAAATAAATCTTGTTGCATATTTTTCTTATTTTTTTCGAAAATTATGGATTAAAAGGGGAGAAAGATTTTCTTTGAATTTTGTTATGGAATGAAGATATGTATTCTTGGAATACAAGATTATCTCATTAAATTCAAGAAATCTCCCACTTGGTTATCCATATAGCATTTTTCAAAAATTTTGATAATTAAGGGCAAGAAAGATTTTCTTGATTTTCTTGAAAAGATATTATGAAAGATATGTATTTCTTGAAATACAAGAATATCTCATAAATTCAAGACGATCCAAATCTTGGAATCTTGATCCCTTAATATTTCGAAATATTCCATAACAAATAAGAGAGTGGGATTTTGTGGAATATTTTAATTATGGAGAAAAGAATATATGAGATATATTCAAGATTTTTTGGAGATCAAGAAAAGTTTTTTTCCTCCCCATTTCACATGAAATTTTCGACCACCACCCTCTATAAATAGGGGATGAATGTTTTATTCCCAAGTACAATTCCATGTGCTGAAAAAATTAGTAAATCCACAAAGGTGGTGCAACAAAGTTTATTTTCCTTTTGTTAATTGTTCGCGAGCATCCTACCACCGGATTGTCGAGCAAGGATTAAGGGAATACTTGGGAAGGTTTCTTTGGTGTGTCTAATCAACGAGGCCATTGCCATTCCAAGAGGTAATGCGTTCACGTTAACTTCGTAGTAATTCCGCATCGCGTAGGATTTACGTGAACCTTTTATATGCATGATTTGTTGTTAAATTATTATTTGAATTAATATAGGATTAATTCATGCTAGTAATAATTATTGGAATTAAATTTGTATTTAAATATTTATCCCGAATAGATCCGTGCAACTTATTCCCCAACAACTGGTATCAGAGCCTCGATTTCGGACTCAATTTTAAATTGTAATTTAATTATTTGTCATTAAATTTGAAATTGGATAGTAGAATTGCTAGATCTTTTTTTTGCGGTATCCAATTGTCATGGAATTTAATGTGTTTATTTATGCATGCATATAAATTATTATTTTTAATTCGATTAGCTTCGAATTCGTTTTGCCTCGTGAGAAAATCCAACAGTAGATTATTAGATTTGTTTGATTTGATCAATGTAATAGACTAGTCTAGATCTAGGTTTATTTATCTTTTGTAAATAAATTGTAACCGGATCGAAACGGAGGCGAGACGGCGAATTAAAGGATAGATCCGTAACCGCACGCGAAGACGGCATCGCACGAAACGCGCTTGGAGGGAGGCACGCTGCGACGCGGACGCCGCCATGCGCACGGCGCGACACTTAGGCGTTTAATGATCGCCCGACGCGCACGGGCAAATTAACTACGCGCGGGTGCCGAGGCGAATCGGGCGGGCGGAGGCGAAGACACGGGACTCATGGGCGCGAGGTCCGGCGGGCGAGGCGAGGCTCACGACGCCGCAGGCGATACGCCGCATCGCCTCGCCAAGCCGCCGCCGAGGCGCGTGAGGCGAGGGCGCGCGGCTTACCGAGGCGCCGAGGAGGCTGGGACCGCTAAGTGGCCGGGCGACAAGGGCCTCAGATCCCTACCGCGAGCTACTTGGGGTGGTGTTTCGAGACGGAGTTCTTTTCGAGACGATCGAGTGGGAGAAATTCAAGACGGCGTTTCTTCAAGATCAAGCCAAGAAAAATCAAACCGTGACAATTGGATAATTTGTGCCCAATATGTTTATTTTTCCGCTTTGCTTGATTTATTGTTGTGATATCTTGTGCCTTATTAAATTTGTTTTAATGTGTTTGCATGAGAATTGCCCAATGAAAAATCTCACCTTCAAAAATTACTAAGTATGTTTAAATAATTAATTGACAATTTTATTCCGGTTAATAAAATTGAATTAATTTTGACCTCCATGATTTATTTATTTGTGAATTCTTTTGGAGAAATTCCCCCCACGGGACGGTCAAAAGATAGCTTTCACATGAATAAATTCCAGATGGATGATTGTGAATTATTACTAGTGGCGACGATGATCCTTCCCACGAGGCTCGTTCAAAGCGAAATAATAATTATGTATTTAATCATGGTTATTACTTAGGTATAAAATTGATATGCATATACTTCCCCGAAGTCCCTGTCAATTTTATATTGGTCAAGTGGGAGCCAACTATTAATCTGGATATTAAAGGTTTGCAACTGTTCTTGTTTATAACCTGCTTGAAAGTGTTCAAATAATGACCCACCCCACGTGGCTTATTTAAACTGTTTTGAGATGTTGGCTGATGCATGTTCATATTTTTTTTGAGATTTTAATATGATGCATGTAATCGAACCTTGTGATATATTTGTGCTTATGCATATTATTGTTTATTTCAGTTCATCATGTCGCAACCTTTTAATCCACTGTTCAATATACTCAAAGACCAATTACTTACTGGTGAAAACTATTTTGATTGGATATACAAACTAAAACCTGTCCTAGCAGCATCACCTTTCAAATGGGTACTTGATACACCAAAACCCGAAAAACCAGCTAAGGACGCCGGAATATGGGATGAGATGCTATATGGTGAATGGGAGCTGGAAAATGAATTGATGAAGGGTACAATTCTGGCACATCTGTCAGATGCGTTGAAACACCTTCACCAAGGATATGAGTCAGCTGCAGACATCTTACAGAATCTCGAAGCGATGTTCGCACATCAGACCCATATGGCAATCCAAAGTATAAAGCAAGAAATTGTTGAATTAAAAATGGAAAAAGGGACGACTGCAGCGCAACACGTTCTTAGGTTTATGGTGCTATTTGAGGAGCTTGAGATCCTCGGCGAAAAATGTGATTTCAAGACTAAGATTGATTTCATTCTCCAATCCTTACCAAAGAGCTATAATCACCACTATCTTGAGTATCTATTGGAAGATCTAGATTTTACAGTGGATGATCTTGTAAATGTTCTCACTTTGGTTGAAAAGGAAAGGGAGCGCGAGGAAAAGAACTTGGGAAAACAGAAACTTTTTTTCATCCTAGGTCAAGTGGTGATAAGGATGATGAAAAGAGAAGAAAGTTGAACCAAACAGACTCAACATCAAATAAGAGCATTAAATCAAGCATGAGGAAAGTTTTGGAAAGCGGCTGAGTAGGACACTCGAGGTCAGCCTATTCCAAACCCAAAAGGAATGGAAAGAAAGGTAATTCTCACGCACTAGTTGTTGAAACTTGCTTAGCGGCGTATGCCTCCCATTTATGGGTAGTGGATACGGGATCCACTGATCATGTTTGTTTCACTTTACAGGGGTTCAAGCGGACCCGACAACTTAGTGAAAGTGAGATCCTCATCACACTGGGCAATGCTACGAGAGTGGTAGCTGAAGCAGTGGGAGAAGTGCACCTGTCTTTTGAAGACAGAGTTTTAATTTTAAGAGATGTTCTTTACGTTCCGAATTTTAGAAAGAATTTAATTTCAGTTTCTAAACTTTTTCTTGATGGATATTCGGTTACTTTTAATAAAATTGTTACCATTTCTCTTTTTGATAAATTTATCTGTCATGGAACGTTATCGAATAATCTCTATACAATTAACTGTGCACACCACTCACGAAATGCATCCTATAACACATCAACTGTTTCCGAAAAAAGAAAACGTTCATCAGACGTGAACGAGACACTTCTATGGTATCTAAGAATGAGACATATTAATCCAAAGAGGATCCAAAGGTTGGTGAAAGACAGGTCACTGGAGTTTCTCCAAGTCGAACCAATTTCAACCTGCGAATCATGTTTGGAGGGTAAAATGACCAAGAGGGCATTCGGAGCCAAGGGGATTAGAGTCAAAGAAGTGTTAGAAATCTTTCACACAGATGTATGTGGTCCAATGTCAACCAAAGCAAGAGGAGGTTATGAGTATTTCGTCACTTTTATTGATGACTACTCAAGGTACGGTTATATTTTCCTTATGAAGCATAAATCGAGACCTTTTGAAATTCAAAGAATTTAAGGCTCAAGCGAGAAATCATAGGGAAAAACGTATCAAGTCTCTACGATCCGTCGTGGAGGCGAATACCTCAAATGATTTTTTGAACTACTTATGCGATGAAGGGATTGCATCCCAACTTAATCGCACCGGAACCCCTCAACAAAACGGGGTTGCGGAGCGAAAAAACAGAACTCTTTTGGAAATGGTTAGATCTATGATGAGTTATCTTGGATCTTTCCAAGTCGTTCTGGGGTCATGCCTTGGAAACAGCAACCTACATTCTAAACTTGGTGCCATCCAAATCGGTTCCCAAAACTCCCAAAGAATTGTGGACCGGGCGCAAGCCCAGTTTGAGACACATGAAGATTTGGGGGTGTCCGGCCTACGTGTTGGACAAGGAAGCCGGTAAATTGGATCCTCGATCAGAATTAAGATTGTTTGTGGGATACCTCGAGGGAACAAAAGGGTGTATGTTCTATTGTCCCGAAGATCAAAAGGTGGTAATAAGCACCCATTTTAGATTTTTGGAAGAAGACTATATGAACAAAAGAAGACCCAGAAGTGAGATTACCTTAAATGAGCTAAGGGGGCTAACCTCATTGCCAACTGTACAAGATGACATACCAAACGACACACTCACACAACCGGAACCTCGTCGTAGTGGGAGGGTTGTGAAATAGCCCGAGAGATTCATGGGGATAGGAGAGTCCTCGGACTTGATCCCCGGTCAAGACGAATCAGACCCATGGACATATGACGAGGCAATCCAAGACAAGGATGCAGTTTCTTGGCAAACAGAAATGAAAGCCGAAATGGGTTCTATGGATCATAATAGAGTGTGGGAGCTAGTCGAACCACTTAATGGGGTCAAACCCATTGGTTGCAAGTGGGTGTACAAGAGAAAAAGAGGACCGGACGGGAAGGTGGAAACCTTCAAGGCAAGACTTGTGGCGAAAGGTTATACTCAGAAAGAAGGGATCGATTATGAGGAAACTTTTTCACCCATAGCCATGCTCAAGTCCATCCGAATTCTCTTATCGATTGCTGCGCATCTCGACTTTGAAATCTGACAAATGGATGTCAAGACAGCTTTCCTTAACGGAAGTCTTGATGAAGAGATCTATATGCAACAACCCCAAGGCTTCATTGAAAAAGGCCAAGAACACCTAGTTTGTAAGCTCATGAAGTCCATTTACGGACTCAAACAGGCATCCAGAGCTTGGAGCCAATGTTTTGATCATGTTATAAAGTCTTATGGGTTTGATCAAAAAGAGTTCGAAAGTTGTGTGTACAAAAAGCGTGTCGGAACTGCATTGGTATTCTTAGTACTATACGTAGATGACATTCTGATCGTCAGGAACGATGTAAAGGTGTTATCAAACGTAAGGGCATGGCTTTCAAAACAGTTTGATATGAAGGACTTAGGGGAAGCCGCACACATCCTTGGGATCAAGATCACTCGAGATCGCAAGAAAATGATGATAGGCTTGTCGCAAGCTTCATACATAGACACTGTCTTGAAACGATTCAGCATGAAGGATTGCAAGAAACACTTCGTACCTTTCAGACATGGAATCCATCTATCCAAGAAAATGTGCCCTAAGACACAAAAGGAGATAGATGACATGAAAGACATTCCATATGCTTCGGCTGTCGGAAGCCTTATGTATGCAATGCTGTGTACGAGACCGGATATCTGCTTTGCCATTTGTATGGTGGCAAGATATCAAAGTAACCCGGGGAAAGAACATTGGACGACATTTAAAAACATTCTGAAGTATCTGAAAAGAACTTGGGATAGAATGTTAATTTATAAGTCAGATAGTCTAATCCCCATCGGCTACACGGACTCGGATTTCCAATCAGACTTAGATTCTAGAAAATCTACCTCCCAGAGTGTGTTTTGCATGGGGAGGAGCCATGACATGGAAGCGTCAAGCGAAATCGTCATGATTCTACCATGGAAGCCGAATATGTAGTCAACTTTGCGGCAAATGAAAAGAAGAGGTTTGGCTCAAGAACAACTTAGTGGACTTGAATGTAGTTCGAATTTGCCCGGCCGAAATTCATCATTTTATTGTGACAATGCGGAAGCGATTTGCAAATTCAAGGGAACCAAGAGCCCACAAGGCCAAAGAAACACATTGAAAGGAAATACCATCTTATACGAGATATCGTTAAGAGAGAGATATAAATTGGCAAAATATAAATCAAGATAACCTAGCGATCCATTCACAAAGGGTTTGCCTCTGAATACATTCGAGAGACATGTGGAAGGAATGAGTGTCAAGACCGATTTTGCCAATCTGCTTTGAGTATAAGTGGGAGAAATTATTAGGTTCGTGTAGGTGACATTAGATGTCACGTGTTAGAACTACACGAGACATGTTGTAGTATACTTAAAAGCGGACTTTGAGTATAAGTAGGAGATTGTTGGGATTATCTTTGGAAAGTATGCTTTTACTTTGTATAATCAAAATCAATTTCGGACTTATTCTTTGAAATAAATTGTTTATCAATGATGCTTTAAATATCATAGAATATTACATATATTTATTTGATAATCTGTTCAATAAATAAGTCGTGTTACATTGTAGTTAATTTAGTGATACCGGATCACGTAAGATTAAATTAACGGTCCCTTTGTAACCAAAAAAGTACACAATTCACGACCTAGATGGAAATGAACAATCCATCGTGAAAGGTTGAAGTGTAAGGCTCGGGGATTGGCTTGTCTTGACCAAGAGATTACACTAGTGCATGGTGATCGATGATTGAATAGGACCTACATGAGGACAAATTCTTGAGAATTGAACAAGGAAGAATTAGACCTCGGTGGTTCGTTATTTCTTAATCTTAAATCCCTTAGATAGGATCACGTGTGGTTGGTAACTATTGCTTTGACTTATCATGGGTAGAGAATCAACGAGATTCAATACTTTTTATCTTGGGCAATATTATTGGTCACGTGTATTTTAAGATTTATCTGACGGAGAATCGTGTGTGCAAAATCACGCTTTGTTCGATTTGCCCCCCTTGGGAGGTTCATAAGCTTTATCATACCAAATCTTGTAAGTGGAACTAGTTTTCGGTATGGATAATAATGTTGAACCGTTCCTTAACCAAGGACAAAAGATATTAATTAATGGAAAGCTATTTCAAAGGGGCTTGAATTAATTAATGGGCTAGATAATCTTAAACACGGAAATAATAACCGGAGCCATATTGACTATAATATGGGTTAAGATGGATAGTCTGATATTAATTATGTAGTGGGATTAATTAATATTTATGGGCTTGAATAATATTGTGGCTCAATATTGATGATTCAAGATCCATTGGAAGGTCCATTCTTAATTCTCCTAAAGGCCCCTAAAGTAATTTCAAACATAAAAGTCCAATAACCTAAAAAAATATATTTAAAAATAAAATAAATCTTGTTGCATATTTTTCCTATTTTTTTCGAAAATTATGGATTAAAAGGGGAGAAAAATTTTCTTTGATTTTTGTTATGGAATGAAGATATGTATTCTTGGAATACAAGATTATCTCATTAAATTCAAGAAATCTCCCACTTAATTATCCATATAGCATTTTTCGAAAATTTTGAATATAAAGGGCAGGAAAGATTTTCTTGAAAAGATATTATGAAAGATATGTATTTCTTGAAATACAAGAATATCTCATAAATTCAAGAAGATCCAAATCTTGGAATCTTGATCCCTTAATATTTCGAAATATTCCATAACAAATAAGAGAGTGAGATTTTGTGGAATATTTTAATTATGGAGAAAATAATATATGAGATATATTCAAGATTTCTTGGAGATCAAGAAAAGTTTTTTTCCTCTCTATTTCACATGAAATTTTCGACCACCACCCTCTATAAATAGGGGATGAATGTTTCATTCCCAAAGACAATTTCTTTGGAAAAATTAAGAATCCACGTGGGGTGGTGCAACAAAAAGTTTATTTTCCTTTTGTTAATTGTTCATGAGAATCTTACCAACGGGATTGTCGAGCGAGGATTAAGGAATACTTGGGAAAGTTTCTTTGGTGTGTCTAATCAACGGCGCTATCATTATTCCAAGAAAGACGCTCACGTTAACTCATAGTAATTCCGAATGCGTAGGATTTACGTGAACTGTTTATATGCATGATTTGTTGTTAAATTATTATATGAATTAATATAGAATTAATTCATGCTAGTAATAATTATTGAAATTAAATTTGTATTTAAATATTTATCTCGAATAGATCCGTTTAACTTATTCCCCAACACATGATGATGAGGTTGAAATTTATAAGAAGGTGTGTGTTGAAGTAGCATTGGAAATAAAAAAATAAGTAGAGTCTATAAAAATCACGTGAACGAAAAAATTTCAAGATTAAAATCAGTAGTTCAATACTGATAAAGGTTAGAAACCAACTCATTTTATTAGCACGCGAACGAAAAAGTCTGACACGGATGGAAATTTAGCACGTGGCTGACCGCTGCACGACACGCGCCCTTGTGTCACACGAGACGTGCGACAATGCCCACCCGTCGCCTGAAGAACGCGACACTCGCCCTGTTTGGCGCACTACGCACGTGACATGCGCATCTGACTGGTCAAACAAATTTATTAAATCTGAAATTTTCGGTAAAAGAAATTTCAAATTAAAGTCTGAAATGTTTCGGTCAAACTGACATGTCTGGAGCGCTACACAGAGCTCACTGGCGCAGCATACGCGTGACACGTCGCTTTCTGTCGCTGCAGGCGCGCGACACAGAGCTGGCTGTCGCGGCACACGCGCGACAACATTAATTATTTTTTATTTTTTCAAAATTTCCGGTTAAATTTTTTTTACCAACCTCCAAACCCTAACTCACCCAAATAAGTATACACTCTAACCTCTCATTTTCACACCCATATCACACAATCTTGCAGGTGCAGCCGTCCACCGCCTTCCACCGCCGCCTGCCGCTGACCGCTGCCCGTGGCAGTTATTTTATTTTGTTTTTAATTTTTTTCTGGTTTTTTATTTTTCTTGTTTCATTTTTCGACACATAATAACACTATTTTTCTTGTTTAACAATCGAAGAATTGGCCTCGCCACCGCCTGCTTGCCGCCGCCCGCCGTCTGCCGCCGCCGCCACCTGCTACCCCCGACGTCGCCACTTTCAAGGTGTGTTTTGTTTGTTCGGTTGTTTGGTATATTTTATTGTTTATTATAATTATGTACCAAGTCTAGTTGAGGGTTATTATAATTTAATATGTTGTACCAATGTTTATTATAATTTTATTATAATTATGTACCAATGTTTATTATAATTATGTACCAATGTGTATTTGATATGTTGTAAAGTGTCAGTTGGTATGCTGTAAAATTTTAATTGATATGCTGTAAAGTGTCACTTCAATTGCTGTAAGGTATTAGTTGAATTGCTATAAAATATCATTTGATATGTTGTAAAGTGTTAGTTTATATGCTGTAAGGTGTCACTTGAATTGCATTTTGAATTTATGTAATAGCTTGATCAAGTTAACATGAACATTTACATGAGGGATGCTTGGTTGTTAGAGGGGTTGGAATGAATATTATAAAACGAGGAATCACATTATTATTTTTAATTCATTTTATTTTCATGCCAAACACACTTCTATTATATTTATATTTTCCATATTCATTTTAAACATGCAAAACGAAACACCACCTACCATTCTTTTTTCATTCTTTTTTCCCAAAAACCGATCTCAACCAAATAATTGAGAGCTGACTTTCTGTTTCAAAGAACAGAGAGATTGGATCAACATATTACATATGATTCATGCAGCATACAAATTTGTATGGGTTGTCTTATACTACCTCCGTCCCATAAAAGCGTGCACACTTATTTTATTATCGAGTTTTTGTGAACGAGTTGTTTATTAGTATTTCAAATGATAAAGTGATTTTTAAAGAGGGGTATTATAGATCTACCTCTCATCTATTGCATGCATTTTTAAAAATTATTTTATTATTTCAAATACTAATAAAAAACTTGTTCGCAAAAACACGTGAAAACAATAAACGTGCACGTTTATTTGGGTCGGGAGGGGTAATACTTTTCATCTTGGGAAAATGATTTTTTTGCTTTGTTTTATATGGAACACATTTCGTGAACGATCACTCATAAAATTTACTGGTGGAATTTTATGAAATTTTAGAAAACTATTATCGATTTAGGACCAAATAAGACAACTATCAATTTGGGATCTAAACAATGAAATTGTTGTCGTGTGGCGTAAAAGAGAAATTTACTACTCCACATTAAGACCAAAATATCTAGGACAATACTTGGCATGTTGCAATTCCTCATCATTCAAATATATATCTTTAAAATCGTCGGGGATAATGAAGCAATTCCTGATCATTCAAATATGTATATTTATTATTTATTTATAATTGTCGTGGATAATGAAGCTACGAAATTCAAGATGTGTGGATCTTTAATCGATATAGTCATATATATTCATGACTAGGTCTTGTATGCACCCGGGTATACCGTGGACTCATAATGCATTTTAGAATTATGCAATTTTTTATGTTGAAAAGTGCGACTTATTTACATAGAAAAATACAACTGTTAATATTGAGAACATATTTGCATGTTTCTGTTTGGAATAGTTGCACGTTTCTATTTATTATAATTACATGTTTCTAAAATACACTATAAGTGCACCTGAGTGCATATAAGACCCAGTCTATATTCATATGTGATGTGAGTGTGTGTATATATATAGTTATATACACAATGTAGAATTGCGTCTATAATCTGGAACTAGCATCGCCGTTTGTGTCATCAACATGAATAAATATATACATATACATTTGTCTTTTTAGAACCATTTGCGTCTATAAATTTGGACGTATGTTTCATATTGCGGCAATGGAACGATGAACTAATTATATAATACAAAAAATATGAACAGTCTGATTATATTGCTTATAGGCTATGTTTTATATACATTTCACAGTGCACTTCATAATATATATTAAAATTTTATAATTTATTGTACTTAAAAATATATAATTTATTACATTAAAATATACGTCTTATTTTATGAATACATATTATTGCATATTTTAATGTAATAAATTATATATTTTTAAATACATTATAAAGTGCACGATATACCTGGTGAACATGAGACCAACATGTAGACGTGATTTTCACCCTAATAAAAAGTTACATTTATATTGTGAACTGTGAAATTGTCTTATTTAATATTTTATTTTATTAATGTTTTTTTCCTTCTGAATTCACATAAATTTTCTAATAATTAAGAAGTAGGTGTACTTGGAGACATTTTTAAAGAGCGAGTCTTCTGTGTACAAAGTGTACTATGCAATTAAATTATATTTTTTAAATTTATCATTTGTTTAATAGAAACGTGCAATTTATTAATTATAAAATAAATTGAACTTCATTCAATATCATATTAAATGTTTTATTGAAACAAATGACACATTTTAAAAATACACTTGAATTACACGATGCAACTTATACATATACACCTCCTCTATAAAAGAAGATGTTAATTGTTACTAGGGGTGAAAACAGATCGGATACGGACGAATAGTGCTTATACTGTATCCTAAATCATATTTTTCTCGAATTCGGAGTCGGATACGGAAAAGTCGGATTCAGATACGAATTCGGAATATTTGGTATACGAATACAGGATGGATATCGGACGAATCCGGGCCGAATTCGAATAACTATAATCGGATAATATATTTCAAACGAAAATCATCAAAATATGATTGAAACACATAAAAAAAAAAAAATTACCTATGCAATATTTCATAGAATTTCTAATGCAAATTATAAGTATTATATCTACTTCTAATAAAATGAAACTAAAAGCTATATCCTTCGTAATCATCACCACTTCAGCTCAACATAACGCCTACATAAGTATTAAGTACTAATATTATATTATTATTATATATATATATATATATATATTAATATAAAATATAAACCAGGGGTTTAGCCCACCTGGCCACTGGGCCCCTCATTTGAATGGAAGATCCAGATTCGATTTCCTTTGGGAACGAATTTAGAGTTATAGGAGTTATAAGGTGGATTGGTGATTTCGTGGACTATTTGGGTGCTTGGTGTACTAAATACTAACTACTAACAACTAACTTTGCCCGATAAAAAAAAAAAATTAAAAAATTTTACAAAAAATTTTAAAATTAAAAAAATAATATTAAAAAATTCGAATATCCGAATTTATTATCCGGATATCCGGATTTACTATCCGGATAATATCCGATAAAATATGGGAAAACTCGAATACGGTCGGATATTATGTATTCTGAATCCGAAGTCAACTATCCATAGCCGAATCCGTATCCGCCCGGATACTAATTTTTTATACCGAATTTGATATCGACCGGATATGGCTTCGGATTGGTTGGGAAATATCTGATTCGTTTTCACCCCTAATTGTTACCATCCAACTAATTTATGAGTTGGCATAATTCACATTATGTATAACCGGGAATGATATAAAGTCCACCAGTGGGCACTATAATTGTGTCCACCGCCTACGTGACTGACGATATGGCAGTGCAACATAAGAAAAATTATTTTTTTCCTTAATCATCATATATGTATATATTTAGATATTTTGGATTTCATTTAATTTTATACCATAATTGCAATATCACCAATTGAATTTTTTTTTTCAACTTTTGTTTTTCAGTTTTTTTTTTTAGCTTTTTGCAGACTTCGGACCCAACCCGGCCGAACTTCGGCTTTGGCCGGTTCATAGTTCACCCGACCCAAATGGGTTTAGTTTTTTTATTTATAGTTTTTAAATACCCATTCGGACCCAACCTTGGCCCGATTCGAACTTGAACCCCAAAGTGGTTCATGGTTCACCGTCCAGAATGGATAATGGTTTAGGGTTTAAGGTTCATGGTATAGGTTTTAGATGAACCATGAACTCTAAATCTAAACCCCTAAACCATGAACCTTAAACCTAAACCATTAACCATTGGATTGAATTGAACCATGAACCACTTGGGCGGGTTCTGAGCGGTGCCAAGTTGGGTCCTAATGGGTATTTAAAAAATTGAAAAAAAAAACCTAAATCCATTTGGGTTCGGGTGAACCATGAACCAAATCGAGCCGAAGTTCGGCCTGGGTTGGGTCCCAGTCGGGTAAAAAACTAAAAAAAAAAAACTAAAAAACAAAAGTTGAAAAAAAAAATTCAATTGCACCAATTCTAAATTGGTGCAAATGGTGCAATTATGGTATAAAATTAAATGAAATTTAAAATATCTAAATATATACATATATGGTGATTAAGGAAAAAAAAAAAATTTCTTATGTTGCACTGCCACATCGTCAGCCACGTAGGCGGTGGACACAATTATAGTGCCCACTGGTGGGCTCTATACCATTCTCGTATGTATAACATTAGACAAAAACTCATATGAGACTGTCACATGCATAAGACGTGGTACAACTTAACATATATCATATTAATTCATCCCAAAGTGTTAAATCGTCAATGTTCAAATTATATTTCATCTCACAGTGAGTCCGTCTCATACAAGTGTGACTCATAACATTAATGCCCTAATTAAATCAATTTTAGTCCATGTTTAAAAAAAATCAAGTTAGTCCTTGAAAAAAAAATTGGACCTTACTACAACATTCATAAAAGTCAACTCATGTGGGCCACGCGGCGGCCATTTTTATTGAAGGTGAGATTACATGTTGTGGTGTGGTTGTTAGGGACGATAATGGGGGTGTTTATTTCATGTTCATATATCAAAGTTTATTACAAAAAAATTGTATTATATAAAAGCCCAAATTTAAAGAGGTGATAAATTAATTCTTTTGTATATAGTTCTCTAATACTCGGCAAAATATAGTGTGAACAAGTTTCACGGTGAAACTGGTTAAGGAGTGCGACTTATATTACTAAAGATTGTGACTTTTTACTGTAAAGGGTGCGACGTTTTACTATAAAGAGTATTACTCATAAAATTGAAGGGTGTGACTTATATTATAGCAAAGAGTGTCGTAGTAATAACTGAAGGGTGTGACTTATATTACTAAAGGGTGTGACTTATATTACTAAATAATATGTCTGTAAAAAAAAAAATCAGTTTGACGGTGAACAAGTTTCACAGCATACCAACTCCTAATACTCTCCACTAATTTATGAACCCGTGTATTACACGAGATTTTATATTTAATAATTAATAATTTTAATCAATTATCTTAAATTTTAATCTAATCAAATTATTTAATTTAATTATAATAATATTTTTGTATGTATGTGCAAAATATATGTTCTTCAAAGATAAATTATGTATTATTATTTTAGAGTAAATATCGAATATTGAAAAGAAAAAAAATAGGTATCTTAATTAAAAGGCAAAAACTTGTATGCAATATTGCATAAAAGGCAAATGTGCAATTACAAGTTAATAGGGATTTTTTAATTTTTTTTTTTTTTGCGGGTGTGGGTAGGGATTTTTCTTCCTCGCATTACGCAGCCGTCAGATTTCTTCTTCTTCCTCGCGTTGCAACAAATACAATTAGATCTCAGTTTTGATTTTCACGTCACTGCTTCTTTAGGTTTTTCCTTCTCTTCTATTGTTCTTGTTCTTTTTTCTCTTCCATATTCTTTTCAATTTCTCCAGTTTCCCTTTTTCTCATCCTCACAAATTTACAGGTCCTTCTGCACTCTTCTCACACTATTCTTTAAATCTGTAATCTTGGACTGATGATTTTTTTTTTGCGCTTGTACTTGTTTTTGTTCATGTAGTAACACTCGTTTGTTCATAGGGTAACACTTTTTTGTTCATGTAGTAACACATCAAGTTGTTCTTTAAATCTGTAATTTTGGACTAAGGATTTCTTTTCGCGCTTGTACTGATTTTGTTCATGTGGTAACATGTTTTTCTTCATAGGGTAATACTTTTTTGTTCATGTAGTAACACTTGTTTTTTAGTAATATATAACATTGTATACATATCGTCGTAATACTATGCGAATACTCATTTGTTACCCTATGAACAACAATGTGTTACGTTATGTTTTAATACGTGTTACGCAAGATATAAAGTTATTTCAATATAACAATATAGTAACACTTACACATAGATATAGTAACACACAAAAATAAAAAATATTTTAAAATTTATGTACTCAATAAGAATTGAACCTGCGACCAAATTCATTAACAACAAACCTAAACTATTAGGCTACAACACATATTTGGTAAATATATCCTTCTATAAATATATATGCGTCCGCCCTGGTCCACCCCCCGCCCACCCCGGCCCAACCCGCCGCCTCCCGTTAATTTTTATTTATTTTGCCTTAATTGTGGTGTATTGCATATATACTATTATGCAATATTTCACAAGAGTTCTACTCTAATTAAAACATAATTAAGAATAAAAATGCAGAATAACTAAAAACGACGAAAAAAAGTAACAATGATTTTATAGGGTTGTTAAATAATATTGGATACAGAAAATATAGTTTAAAATTCAAAATAATGAGAAAGTTGAAATTTGGGGTAGTTAAGATAATCTCCCATTTAATTAGAATAAAAAATTGCAAATAATGAGAAAAATAGATATTGAAATTTGAATTGTAAGAATTATGGAGTGCCAAGTAGGAGAGATGTGTTTTAGAAATATATGTAAGTGGATTAGTTGTGGGCTATTGGATTATCATCTGGGCTGTCAACTCCATCATTAGGAAGAATAAGAGTGTTGGGAGATGAATTTAATATAAGTGATTTTGATTAGATCCTAAAATCCTTGAGTGTGACATGTTTCAGGACATCTTGATAGTTAGGACTCAAGTTTCAAATAGGTTATATTACTCAGGATTATCTGCACCATGTATAGTCAGCATATATAGTTCAGGATAGTTAGAATGTTGAAACATCACTGAAAACTGAAGAATACATTGAGGGGGAACTCGGTGTATTATAAAGATCCTAAAAGACTAAGAAGATCCTGAAGACTTGAAGAATCCTGAAGACCGAATATCCTGAAGAGTTTGTATTGAACCTGAAGATCCTGAACACCTATTTGAGAAATAAGTGTTAAGTCCAAACTTAGTACAAACAAAGAGAATGTTATGCATTCGTAGACTTTAAGGAAAACATCAGTTCAGTGGAGTTGACCAAAAAGAACCGTTTTGTTTGTCTCTGTTCAACTGAAGAGTTCGACCAATGGGGAGACAACAACAGCGTACTATACTGACACTGAAAGGAACGTTCCACTGAGGATATGTGAGAGCTGATATTTTCTAGTCTGCAAAAACAAGTGATTGGCTACTTGGCTGCATGTTACCCAAACCATGCAAAGCCTCGTCAAAACCCTAATATAGTCGTTTATCACTAACCAAAAGAGGAAACTCTTGATGCTATCTCTTCCAACATATAGTTTTTCAAGTGTGACTCTTGAGAGAGTTGCTTATAAATACCAGTGACCTTCACACACACAAGGTTACGGGAAATCAAGCAACTCCAGAGTTCAAGCATATTCAAGCATACTTTGAAGCACTCGAAACCCTAAGATTTCCCAAGTGTTTCACTTTGAAGAGAGCTCACATACTAAGCCTAATATTTTTTAAGATCCAAATCTTAGTAGAGATATCCTAACCTTTGCATTTGTTCTTATTGTAAAGGATATCTCAACCCTAATTGAAAACCAAACCAAAACCCAAACCCTAAGTGTTAGGCAGTTTGTGTAGTTATTGTTTGGAAGTTGAGAGAGTTGTGAAGTTAGTAAGATGAGATTGTCCAATCTGAAAGCTTGAGGGGACTAGTAGTTCTGAGTACTAAGACTCAGGTAGTAGATCCTAGGGATCAGATTATCTTTGAGAGGTAATTTGGTCTAGTGTACCTTGGCACTCTAAATCAAGCGAATTCCTGAAGAGTTAAGAAATTCCCCTGAGGATCAGGGAGAGTGGACGTAGGAGCTTGAGTCTCTGAACCACTATAATTCTGTGTTGTTTTGCTTTCTGTACTGCATACTTTGTTGGGATATTTTAGTTTTGATGAATTATGTCAAAACATTATCAACTTGTGTTTTTGAAGCTAATCTACAGATAACAAGTTGAGGGGGAACGAGAGAACAAGTTGAGGGGGAACTTACGGAATCAGACGAAGATGATCGAGATCAGACGAGACTGCGGACGAGACTGATCTAGATCAGATGAGTAAGATGAGTTCCGGAGGTAACTGATGAGCTGTGCAAAATCAGAAGAGAAGAAAAGCTAAGCCAGCTGATCAGAAGATCAGATGACCAGATGACCTGATCGGATGACCAGAAAAGATAAGCTGATCAGATGATCAGATGACCAGATCTGAAGAGGAGGTTGCAGATCAGAAGAGGAGCAGATGAGACTGATCGAGATCAGACGTGATCGAGATCAGACGTGATCGAGATCAGATAAGCTAACCTGATATGCTAACCTGATGTACTAATCTGATGTACTAATCGTGCAGATAAACCGATATCTTGACCGATCTATATCTTGATCGATCATGTGGAGCCGATCGATCTGGTGAGAAGAAATCAGATATCAGAAAACCAGAAACCTGCATACCAGATCAGGCGAGAAGAAATCAGAAGAGAAGAAATCAGAAGAGAAGTCATCTGAAGTCATGTTCACTGAGAATCGAACGCTTCTTGATGATCAGTTAGCCTGAGTGCTAGTGACTGAGGGTCCAGATTGTCTGAAGTCAGAAGAGCTGAACTCGCCAAATTTGAGTGTCGATACCCGATCGTACAAGGTCCGGCCAAGAGAAGTCTCTTTGAATCAAGAATCCTGAAGACTCAGAGAAACCTGAAGACTCAGAATGATCCTGAAGATTATAGCCGTTAGATTCAGCTGACGTGGACCAATGAGAGGAAGACAACAAGCCTGAAGAAGCTGCAAAAAGCTACAGAATAGTATGGATTTGAATGTGACTCCATCCAACGGTAACATTCAAATCCACACTATAAATACAAGTTCTTCCTTCATTATTCGTGTGGAGAGTGTGGAAAAAGATGCTACAGAGCCAAGAGCCATATACTCAAGCATTCCCACCATAGAACACTGAGCAAGAAATACACGCATATATTCAGAGTGTTCTACCCTAGATCTAAGCACAAATGTAATATCCTAAGCTTAGAGAGATTTTTTCATCCTTAGCATTGATGCTAAATAAATGTAAGGGAAAATCTCAACCTAGTTGGAAACCAAACAAACCTTACCCAAATCAGTTTGGTAGGATAAGTTTGTAGGTTGAGTGAGAACTCGGTAAACATCTAGCAATCCCGAAAGGGAGGGTAGGCAATCCCGTGAGGGAGATAAGTCCAGTTTGAGTGAGAACTCGGTAAACATCTAAGTAATCCCGAAAGGGAGGGTAGGTGATCCCTTAGAGGGTGATAAGTCCCGTTTGAGTGAGAACTCGGTAAACATCTGTTGGTTAAGTTGGTGCCCCATGAAGGGAAGAGTGGATGTAGGACGAGTTGTCCGAACCACTATAAAATCGTGTGTTCTTTACTGCTTTATGTCCTTACTTGCCATATGCATTTGATTATAAGCAAAACACATCGGTTAAAAAGGCAAAAATTGGTATCACTATGCCCTCACCCCTGTTTTATATGCATTTACAATTGGTACTTAACGCACTAATGAGTTTTCAAATCGGGACCAACATACTTGATTGCATATTTTCACTGAGAGCATACAAGGTTTTTTTTTACCATTCAGTTGGAACCAATCCACTGAAGATTGCATTAACTGAATCACAACCTTAACCACAATTTTCATAATCTAAGGGAAAAACTATTTTCAGCAAGTTAAAAAAAGTATAAACTTAGGGCCTACACATTCCGCACCTTCGATAGCTAGTGTAGATAGCTACCAAACTGAATCATTCTCTTGAATATTCAGTAAGATAGTTATTTGTGCAAAGTTATTCAGGACTTTTCGCACTCAGGATCAGTTGAGCTAATCTAAAGTTACTGAAAGCAGTTCAGGGTTATTGTCTCAGTAAACTTTGACTCAGGACATCTGTGCTTATTCAATGCTTAAACTCAGGATAATCTAACTCACTGATAAAAAAAGGTTTTAAAAGTTGAAATTACACGTGTATTTCCCTCTCCCCATACACGTGTGTGACTCGTACTTGGGACCAACAAAGAGGTCCAACAAGTGCATATAATTTAATGTGGGTAGAATTTTGCTGTCAACGGGGGATGAGGGCATGAGCCTGAAGACTCTGATACCATGAAAATATTTCGTTTCATCTTAAAATTCAAATTGTAGGGAGGTGAAAATTAACTCTTTTGAATATAGTTCTCTATTATATTATTTGTAATATTCCTCGAGATCTTATATGTTAAATCTTCAAATTGGTAAAATAATTTACCATTTTCCAAACTTAATGATATAATGTTCATCTATCTACGGGTCTTTCCATAAAAATAATATTTTTAATATATAATTTTATGTGAGATGAATTTATGATTTGATATTTGAGTTATATTCACCTTTAAAAGTTGATTGAGATGAAGCTTCATTATTAACCCAAAAGGAGATCCGTCTTATAGGCGGATGATATTATATTTATCTTTCCTCAGAAGGCTGAAAACGGGAGAGTTATCAAAAACAATCTTAAGAATTTCTAAATTCTCCGGACTCAAGGTAAATTTTCATAAGTGTGGGTTATTGGGGCTGAATTTAGATCGTAACTTGGTGTCATCGCTGGCTGATTTCCTTGGATGCGATACAATTCGGGCACCTTTGAACTAGCTACTTGGGAATCAATGTAAGAATTAATCACAGAACCTCATCCTCATGGAGCACTTTGGTTGACAATGTCCCCAACCGGTTAAGTTCATGGAGCAGGAAACATATGTCTTTTGCGGATCGTATCACTCTAATTCTGGCATTCCTTTCTGCATCAAGGATGAAAATATCCCGATATGTTCGCGATATATTCGCAATATATCCCATATTTCGTAAGTACGATATGGATATTGAGGTACAATTTTTTTTTACCGAGTATCGTGGATATATCGCGATATATCGCAATATATCCCAATGTATTGCGATATATCGTGATATCTCGCAATATATCGCAATATTGTAAAAATGTATTTTTGTTTTTTCATCACAATTTTTAGGGGGTAATATATTTTTTTTTAATTATGGTGAATATATCGCGAGTTATCGCAAAATATCGATATCGTTATAGATTGAGTCATAGTATATAATTGCATGGAAATCGAGAAATATCACGGATAAATCGCAAAATACTACATTTTTTAAAATATCGCGGGTAAATCGCAAAATACCGCATTTTTAAAAAAATATCGTAATTTTTTTTAGGAAAAAAATCAACTATAAGAGTAATGTCAATATTAAAGTATTCTTATAATAAGTTACAAATTTATTTCACTATGTATTTTGCAAGAGATATATTATATACTTTCAAGGTAGTAAATTAGTAGTGCAATACATCTAATATTGTTTGGACAAAGATGTTATTAATTTTTTTTATATTTGAACCTCATAAGTTATCATTTAGGTACTAATTGTATTGTAATGCAATTTTAGGCATTTTGTGTTGTATTATATATTATATTGTAAATTGTTTAACATACGCCAAACAATATTTATATAATCTATTATTAATATGTTTGTTTTAAACATGTCATTTTATTGTGATATTAAATGAATTATATGTGCAATAATATTTTATAATACTCTATAAAATTTCATGTAAAATTTCCTAAATTTTAACATAATTTCCGTAATTTTTTAAAAAAAATTGTAATATTGATATGCGATATCGATATATCCATCGATATATCCGTAAAATTAAGGTTGTGATATGTCTTGCGATAGCGATATTTTCATCCTTGGTGGCGCCTTTGTTGCGGCGGCAACAAGGGTAGCCAGAACCGAAGATGATGGCGGCAACGACGCTGGTAAATCCAGTCTGGGTTCGTCACATTAGCAATAGCATTCGAAAATTTTATCGATTACAGCAGTCAATTGCGACCAGAGGAAATCAACTTCCTCCTCCGAATCGTAGTAGTCTAGTGTTATCATTGATACTTCCACAAAATTGTTATGACTCGGATTACCAAAGTAACTGATGCAACACGGAAGACGTGATACAAAGGCAAGGTTAAACCTTACGAGAGAATAATCTCATTTTTATCAATAATCAAAAGCTGCTTTACAATAATCTTAAAACTCCTATTTATAATAAAAAAACTAGGATTTTAGACGTGTAAGTCCCAAAAACTATCAAATATAAATAAATAATAACAATACAATATTATCTCCATCATCGACACTCAAAAATATTTCGTTTGGTGAGTGGAATAAAAATTCAGAAATATGTTGTAATAGGAATTAATCGTTGATTAGGAGTCTGTAATTTTGCTAAAATTCGTTTGCTAAGTTGTGGAATCTGCCCGTTTCCTGAAAATTGCTTCCTATTATCTTTTTTTTTTTCAGGATTTAGGTGAGGCTACTCGTGTAATTTAAAAGTTGGAATACCCCTTGTAAGCTGTGGTGAATACTTTTTTTTTTTTGATAAAAAAAAAATCCATTATATATGATATTTTTTATATTTTCAACCAAGATTAAATATAACATGGGACTAACACATTTTTTTTTATCAAATCAGTTTTACAAAAAACTACATGAGATATGATATATATTTATAGAATATTTTGAAACAGTTATTAGGAAACTAATATGAATTAATTTTACATATTTTTTTATAGTATCAGAATCTTTGGCTTACACCCACGTTCTGAGTTCAAACGTTTCTGACAACAACTTTATCTATATTAAATTATACATTTGTTGGACCTTCTCACTCCTCCCATGATGAAGTTGGGAGGTGATAACCTAAAAACAACTCGGCCCACAAATGAGATGGAGTATTAGAAACCTATATAGATGAATTAATTTCACACATCTCTAAAAGTTCGGACTTTTAGAGGATAAATTGCAGTTTTAATCCCAAGAGAATGGGCCAGTTGCAAAATGGTCATTTTTTTGACAAATTTGGTCGCATAAGATTTTTTGTCAATTTCTAACGGAATTGAGTCACACACACCATTAATTCAGATTTGGTCCAAAAAATATTGCAGATTTGGTCCCAAAATAAGTTGTAGATTTGGTCCCAAAAAAAGTTGCAGATGTGGTCATTATTAGAAAAAAAATATTATTTGATCATTAGAAAAAAATATATGTAAATATGATAGATACATTCTTTAAATTTCTTAGATTTTAGATTAATTATACACATATTATCTATATATATATATATATATATATATATTCTTATATTATTTTTATTTGAAAAAGGTTATTCGTTGTTTTTAAATTATATGTATATATATATTTTTTTAAATCAAGAATTTTACATAAATTATTATTTATTTTTAAAAAAATTTAGGTATTTTACAATTAATTTATAATTTATGAACTCATGTTGATTATATATATAATTAATTAAGTTTTAGTATCATTTCCCTTCATATTTGCAAATTTAGTCCCATAATTTTTTGGTCAACTAACGGTTTCCATCCATTTGACTAACGGTTGGGACCAAAACTGAAACTGCTAAAAAAAGAACCATTTTGAAACCTAGGGACCAAAATTGTTTTGGACCCAATCTTTTGGGACAAAATCTGCAATTTACCCGACTTTTAGATGAAATTAAATTCTTTCAACATTACAAGATAATATATGATCACAAAATGTTTTGAGTTCAAACCTTGTTGACAACAACTTTATCCATATTAAATTATACATTTGTTGGGTCTTCTCTATCCTCCCCATGATGGAGTTGAAAGTTGATAGTCTAAAGAACAATTCAAACCACAAATGAGAGGGAGTATTAGGAAATCATTTCGCACAATAGGCAAAAATGTCTTTTTTCAACTTGCATCTCTCTTTTTTGCCCTAAGATTTATCCAACTCATATTTATGCCCTTAGTTGACACTATTGCCCTTACTCTCCTTGTTCCCATTCCCAAACCATTTTCTAAACCTATCCCACACATAAATACACCTCCCAAACACCACCTTAGTACCTTTCTTTTAATTTCTTTTAATTCTAATCATCATATCTGCCAGACTTCAACTTCACCGCCTTCTTCCCCGTCTTCTTCCCGCCACCGTCCACCACCAACGTCGCCATCGACCACCAAGCTCCGCCTCTTCCTGTACCAAAATATAATCTTGAACTTCACCCTCTTCGTCAAACTCACTCTAAACTTCATCTTTGACCGTTCAAGACCGCCGCCGTTACCGCCGCCCATGGCATTCCAGCGACCGGGACCACTTCTTTTCGGTGGGCCTTCTTGCCGTAGCCCCCCCGACACGGTGCAGTTGCATATCGGGAGTTTTGATCCGTCCTGGAAGTAAAAGAAGGTCATGCTAATGTTGGCCTAATTGACGCCTTTGTGCTTCATCTCGTTTTGGAGCTTGAGGTTGAAGGATATGGTGTGGTTGTTGTTTTGGGAATTCTCTTGATTTGTTGAGAGCAGGGATAAAATGTTGTTTGGGAGGTATATTTTCTTGTGGAATAAGAAAAGAAAATGATAGTGGGAATGGGAATAAGGAGAATAAGGGTAAAAGTGTCAAATAAGGATATAAATGTGGGTTGAAAAAGTCTTAGAGCCAAAAAAGAGATGATTGTTGAAAAATGGCAAAAAAAAAGTTTGTCCCAAATTATTTAGATGAATTAATTTCACACCTCTCTAAAAGTTTGAACTTTTAGATGAGATTAAATTCTTTCAACATTAAAAGATAATATATGATCACAAAAATTATAAAATTTCAAACTCGTCTATTGTATGAGATTGTTTCATACAAAAATTCCTCGACCAATTTAACTACAACGGAAGGTTCAAATTATTAAAAAATGATGGTCGATTTTTCCTTCCTGATTTGCCTCGAATTATAGTCTCCTTTCTAATTAAAAGTGTGTAAGATTATTTAACATGTCCTTATTTAATGTACATTGAGTTTAAACATGGTTTTTGTATTTAATAAATAAGGTACATTAGTAATTTTATACGTAAAATCCAGAATTCCAAACACAATAATAATTTGATGTTTTATTGGCCTGTGTTGAAAATAAAAGAGAAACATATTTTGGGGACGGAGGGAGTATCCAATTAATAAGTAAAATAAAATATTATGCTTGTCGATCAAGGTCTTTTATATCAGATGTACCATGTAATTCAAGTGTATTTTTTAAAGATACAATTTATTTTACTAAAAATATAATTTATCTATATTGAACATACAAATATATATTTCAGCTGCGTGGTGCACATGAAACCTCCTATATTAATTGTAGTACAACTGCATTGTACAATTGATATACAAGAATATTCAATTAACGTCCATATTTAAAATTTTCGTAGGCAATTCTTCATTTTCTTGTAGTGGAAGGATGAAAAGTAAAGTTCATTAATTCAATGATTAATTGTAACCGATAGACAAGTTGGAGATGCTTCTACTACAAGGTCCAGAGCAATCCATAAGCAAGAATATGGACAAAATGTTGACCGTGAAACGTCTCACACAAGACCACCCTCTAAGAAGATGGTGCAGAGATTTGCACTACTTTTTGCTGGATAATTGGAAAAGGGTTTGGGTGTTGGCCCTCTGGATCGGAGTAATGGCGGGCCTATTTGCTTACAAATATGTGGAGTATAAGAATAAGGAAGCTTTTCAAGTAATGGGGCACTGTGTTTGCTTGGCCAAAGGGGCAGCGGAGACGTTGAAGCTGAACATGGCGTTGATTTTGCTTCCGATGTGTCGGAATACCATCACCTAGCTCAGGAATAAGACCAGATTAGGAGTTGCGGTCCCCTTTGATGACAATATTAATTTCCATCAAGTAAGTATATACTAACAAATTAGACTTGGGGTTGCAATTTATTAGTTTAATTTGCCCGAGTCCATTAATAAATTACTTTATCAGTTTGTCTTTTTTTGTCCAATTTTGGTCCTTTTCGATAAAAATATCTGAAAAAAAAAAGAAAGTATTTTGGCTAGTCGTCCACGTAGACGCCAAATTGAGGGCCCGAGCAAAGTTACAGATATCCTCTTAAATTGCATGGACATGCATTTAAACTTTTCCAAAAGTGGAGTATCATTTAATCCACATTGAAAAAAGGTATATATGGTCAATAATGTAGCATGTGGATGGTCCTTCAATTTTAGGTTACTTTAATTTCCAAGATTAATACATGATATTTCAATAATTTTTTTGAAAAAAATAAATACATATGTGGTTTTTCTTCACAATGTAGCATGTGGATGGTCTTCTTTTCTCTTATATTAGTACAAAATTTGTACCTTCATAAGTAATTTACTTTTTATTATGATTACTTCATTTAATATAAATGCTTATTTTCTCATAGATAATCGCTGTAGCAATTGGAATAGGAGTTGGAATACACGGAATAAGTCATCTAGCGTGCGATTTCCCTCGCCTTCTCAATGCGGACCCAGAAAAATATGAACCGATGGAGAAATATTTTGGCGATCAACCAACAAATTGTTGGTTTTTTGTGAAGGGATGGGAAGGTGTGACAGGAATTGTAATGGTGGTTCTAATGGCTATAGCATTCACACTTGCATCACCATGGTTTAGAAGTAGAAAACCTGAAAAACCAAAATCATCCGGACTTAAGCCGAAAAAGAAGATGAACTTAATGAAAAAACTCACAGGGTTCAATGCCTTTCGGTATTCACACCACTTATTCATCATTGTTTATACCCTCCTCATTATTCATGGCATCAAGCTTGACTTGTCCCATGATTGGTACAAGAAAACGGTGAGTTTTTATACTCTATATACGGGATTTAAATCGTTTTGGTCTCATAACTTTGGACCTTTATTGAAATGGTCCCGTATATATCACATGTTTCAATTTAGTCCCGTATGTTTTCAATTTGTACCAATTTAGTCCCAAGGCGCCGGAGACCGGTCAAACTAGCCAAAACGACGTCGTTTTTTGGGGCGTGTTTTGCACGCGGCCCTAATTTCGATCGGGAAAAGCTGAGTGGCACCGGAATTAGCATGTGGCGCACCAAATCAGTATTTTACCTATTAAAAAATTGAAAAACGAAAAAAAAATTACGCATAAGTATAAAAACATTAAAAATTTTAAAAAATCAAATTAATATATATTTCAATTTCAGTAAATAAATAAAAAATAAAAACAAAAATCGCAAAATAAAAAAAAATCGAAAAATCCCACCATCTCTCTCCCACCTCCCTCTCTATTTCCCCATTCCCCTGCAAAATCTCCCTCATTTACACACCCAAAAATGGAATCCACATCTCCAACCTCCAACAATCTAACCCCAACCGCCCCAACTCCAGAACCCTCCCAAAATCCCTCTAAAAAAACCTTCGTAACATCACTAATGGCGGCCGCACGCACACCTTCCTTCAAAGAGGACACCTACTTCGTATTCCATCTCCGAGCGAAAAGCCCTAAAAGAGCTCAAAGACAAGCTCGTGTCCACCCACGACCCCTATTCAATGTGGGGAATCCCACTTTTAGGAAACGTAGACGAGCGCGCTGACGTCGTTTTGCTGAAATTCCTCCACGCTAGGGATTTTAGGGTTCACGATTCGCTGTCCATGCTTCTGAAATGCCTAATTTTGAGGAAGGAGTTCCGAGCCGAAGTCGTTTTGGAGGAGGATTTAGAGTTTAAGGAGCTCGAAGGATCCTTGGTGTATATGCACGGAATTCACAGGGACGCGCATCCTGTTTGTTATAATGCCTATGGGGTTTTTGAAGATAGGGAGATGTATGAGAAATTTTTTGGGAATTATGAGAAATTGAAGAAACTTTTGCGTTGGAGAGTGCAGGTTTTAGAGAGAGGGATTAAGCTTCTGCATTTTTTAATTTTGCGATTTTTTTTTATTATTTAAAATTAAATCTGAAACTGAAATATATATTAATTTGATTTTTGAATTTTTTTTTAATGTTTTTATACTTATGTGTAATTTTTTTTTCTTTTTTTAATTTTTTTAATAGGTAAAATATCTTGATTTGGTTTAATTCCGTGCCACTATCGAAATTAGGGGCGTGCAAAAACACGCCCCAAAAAACGACGTCGTTTGGCTAGTTTGACCGGTCTCCGGCGCCTTGGGACTAAATTGACACAAATTGAAAATATACGGGACTAAATTGAAACATATGATATATATCTTTAACCATTTCAATAAAGGTCCAAAGTTATGGGACTAAATCGATTTAAATCCCCTCTATATACATACTTAGGGGGGATTTTTTTTTTTTTGCTGGACCCGTATTTAAGGGTTTGAGTTTTAATGATAATAATTTTTCAATTTGGCAAAAGTAGGACAACATTAACTTTTCTTTTAAAAATGTAGGCCATTAATTTTTTAAGGAATATAGATCATTTCTCCCACATTGATGGGCCTAAATGTGCAGAAAAAAAAATTAAGGTTTAAATTTGCAAAAAATCAAAATTTAATGGCCTGCATTTGAAAAAAAAAAGAAGAGTAATGGCCTACTTTTGCTAAACCAGAGTAAAAAACAATCCCTCTGCCTCTGCTAGTTACAAACTTAAAAAAAAAAAAAGTATGTCTAGAGTGAAAATTTTCATGTATGAAAATCTATAAAGTTGTCATAAATCAACAATTTACACCCTAAATACTAAATAATGAATCCTAAAATATGACCTATTCGGGCCGGGTGAACCATGAATCACTTGGGCCGAGTGAACCATGAACCACTCAATTTTGTCTTACCTTCACTAATTACAGAATTTGGTTTTAAATTAAAGTTTTTTCATGTATGAATTGAAAATTTTCATACTAGACTTTGTCAAAAAAAAATTATTATTCTCCACACCTTAGCACACATTGGATTTTCGAATTTCATTTCACTTGTGCACATGTTATGCGTGGTAATTATCATATTGCCCGTATAACGAGCATTTGTAAGTGAAATTTGAAATTGAAACATGATGGGAAATAGACTCAATATTACAATACATATTCTATTTTGTCTTGGGTCTTATTTTATCAATAAATTTTATTTAGTATAGTGGACGTTCTTTTTATCTAACTCCAACCAATTGGAAATTTTAAATTCAAATGACAGACGTGGATGTATCTGGCAATTCCTCTGATAATTTATGCTGGAGAAAGACTGACCAGAACATTCAGGTCCAATGTCAAAACTGTCAAGATTCTTAAGGTAAATATATTCTAAACATTGCATTCAAAAGTACATAAATCATTTTTATTTCCCATGTAATTAGTTGTTACATATTAATAACATAAATAATTTGTGAGTAAATTAGGTGGCTGTTCATCGAGATGTGCTACAACTGCACATGTCTAAGCCTCAAGGATTCAACTATAGAAGTGGACAGTACATGTTTGTCAATTGTGCAGCTGTTTCTCCATTTGAATGGTATTTTATAATCTCACATTATTCGTATTAATTTTATCCCGTATCTTTTAAATTATTCTAAAATATGTTTAATAATAATAAACGCTGTCACTTAAAATTAATTGTGCCCGCGCACTATGTAAACAAATTGGCATTTTGCTAGCTATTAGATTAATCTAGTTGTCAAATCAAACTCATGACAGTTCCAACTTATGATTAATTGTTTACATTATCCTGATATAACAACACAATCATATGTTGAAAAAATGTTTCACAGTTTACATTAATGTTTTCTTTATTTATATAATTAATTAAGCTTTAATAGTGGGTCCAATTAATTGCAGGCACCCTTTTTCAATAACATCAGCTCCTAAGGATGATTATCTAAGTGTGCACATACGTGGACTTGGTGATTGGAGCAGAAAAATTAAACATGTTTACTCACGGGTAAATATCTTTAAACTTCAAACAACCTTCTTTAAGTTTTAGAAATCTTTAATCGACGTTGCTTTTTCCAAATACGTGTGCTGATATATAGTAATAAAATATTTATATATAAATATAATAAGCAAAAATTCAAGTGTGAACAGGGGTGCAATTTCTATTATTGCTTTCATGTGCATGTAATATATAAATATATATATGTTATTTTTTTAAAGGCATGTGTAAATTATTATATATTTTTGAGTTTGTTAGGTTTGTCCGCCATTGCCTAAAGGAGAAAGTGGGCCCCTTAGAGCTGACTTTTTGGAAGGAGTAATTAATCCCAGGTAAGCCATTTTACAGTCAAATTAAATTAATCATCTCAACATCCTTAAAAAAAATTACTAATCATCTCAATATAAATGATAGTATTTCCTCATCATCAATCAAACATTATACTCCCTACATTCCATTCACACAAATTATTTTTTTATTAATTAGGGATCTTATTTCTTATAACAAATCAGATCCTTAAAAAAAATTCTCTCTGTTTCCCAATATATATATTTTTAGAATCTAACTTTTGTTCGTAATTATTTACTTTTTCCATCCCAACTCTTGTTCACAGTTACTATTTTTTTTGTATTTAGCGAACAAATTTTTTATTAGTATTTAAAATGAGAAAATAATTTTTAAGGAAACATATAATAGAGGAGGAGAGATAAATCTATCACACCTATTCTTAAAAGGTTACTTTATCATTTTAAATATTAATAAACAACTCGCTGACTAAAACACGAGAAAAAAAGTGGTGTGAAGAAAGAGTTGGGACGGAAGGAGTATAATTTTAATTATTTTTTCATAATTTCTTAGTACTTTTTAAATTAAGGATTTTTATTTATTCATCTCATACTTTTAATCCTTCAATTATCTATCATATCTTTCATATAACTTAAACTACTATACTCTTTAATTGATTAATGATAAAAATGTCTTAATTTCAAGTTCCATAATTTTTTTAACTCGCTAAAAAGAATTAATAAAAAATAGAGGGAGTAATATTCTTAGCATTTATTTTATATACGTGATTTTCATGATGACACAGCGTCCCTAGAGTAAAGATTGATGCTCCATATGGAGCTCCAACACAAGATTACAAGAACTACGACGTCGTTTTACTAATAGGTCTGGGCATCAGAGCAACTCCGATGGTCAGTGTCTTAAAAGACATTGCTAACAATATGAAAGATATGGAGGATATAGAAAAAGGCTAGAGCGGAAATGAACCTTCCCCACAATCCGTATCATCTAAGCGAAAAACAAGCCCCAAACACGACTTTAAGACAAAGAGGGTGTATTTCTATTGGATGACGAGAGAACAAGGCTCGTTTGATTGGTTCAAGGATGTAATGAACGAGGTAGTTGAAATGGATCACGAAGGGGCGATAGAAATACACAATTATTGCACTGAGTGTGTATAAAGATGGGGATGCTCGTTCTGCTTTAATTGCTATGCTTCAATCAATCTACCATGCCAAAAAAGGAGTGGACATTGTCACAGGGACTAAAGTCAAGTCTCACTTTGCTATGCCTAATTGGAAGGAAGTTTACAAGAGGATTGCACACAATCATCCTAATTCAAGAGTTGGTAAGTTTCTCTTATAAAATTAATAATTTTATATACATTGATTTATTATATAGTACTCCCTCTGTCGAGGTATTTTAGATTGTTCATTGACGTATTTTAGCAAGTGAGTTGTTTATTAGTATTTGAAATAATAAAAAGATTTTTAAGGTGGGATATGATAGTTATACCCCTCATCTATCCTACACCTCCTTAAAAGTCATTTTATCATTTCAAATACTAATAAACAACTGACTCATGAAAACACGGGTCAAATAGTGAATGAACAATTTAATATAAGACGGAGGGAGTAGTATATTATTATATAAATCTTTGAAAAAATGTTATTCTTGTCTTGTGACATGTCTATGATTTTATACCTAAAATGCACAACTTAATATGTCCACCCGTAGATTTGAACTTTTTCCCGTTCCATTTAGGGATTGTTTTGAAACACAATTCAATAATGTATAAGTGTTTTTTTTTAAGTTGGTGTGACTTAACTTTAAAAAAAAAAAACTTATATATTTTTAATAGTGTTTCAAAACACATACCTACCATCCCACATTCACACACATAATTCCCCTAATAACGAATCTATGATAAATAAACACTTGATGATGCACTAGGTATAACATTGAATTGGCCAAGATTTCCTAAAAATTGGATTTAAAATAAGACAAAGTCTAGTATGAAAATTTTCATACATGAAAAAACTTTAATTTTCAATCAAATTCTATAATTGGTGAAGGTAAGATAAAATTGAGTGGTTCATGGTTCATTCGGCTCAAGTGATTCATGGTTCACCCGACCGAATAGGTCATAATTTAAGATTCATTATTTAGTGTTTAGGGTGTATATGGTTGATTTATGACAATTTTATAAATTTTCATACATGAAAATTTTCACACTTAAACATGCTCTTAAAATAATATTTTCATTGTGTGAATGTGGGATGGTAGTTTAAAATAATGTGTGCAGAAAAAACAATTTTACTGATAGTTTATTATTCCGGTCCTTTTCATACATTCATGACATCACTTCCTTTAACTTTCGACTTTAACTTTATATAATTTTATCAAAATAAAAGTTTGTAAAGACATATGTGCTAGCTGGTACTTTTCTCATAATAATTGGCAAAAGGTAACAACAGGTATTGTAACATTTTCTACAAATTTTTTATGATATTAATTTATTAATGTAATAATATCAATTTTATATCATGAACAGATTTTACATGAAATTGATCACTCTTTAAATAAATAAAGGAAATCGGATCCATTTCTGCCTCTTTCCCCTGCCCTTGGACAAATCCATTGTCACGGTTCGCCTTTGGATGGCCATTATTATTTGCAATGCCTTAACTAACCCATCCAAATGACATGGTGCATTATTGTATGTACATGACTATTATACCAAAAATGTTTGTACTTATTAAGAAAATTGTTGTTGTTGAAATCTTTACAGGGGTGTTTTATTGTGGGGCCACACTACCAGTGAAAGAGCTACGAGACCTATCATTTGATTATTCTCACAAAAAACAACAGTACCAAATTTGAATTCCAAAAAGAAAACTTTTGAGATGAGAAGTTGTTTTATTGCAGAATTTCAATTCTTTTGGATAAGTAAATATAATCTGTGTGATCCAATTTATTATTATTTTTCCACTTCGTCAATATGTGTGTGTTTTTTGTACAGTTGTGCTTACCAGTATATTCGATGTACGGTATGTAATAAAAAAATTATACTATTAAATAAATGAGTGTTTGAATTTTTCGCATAATCTATATATAGAAGAAATGCTTGTTTAATTTTTTTTTTTTTGCTTTATTTGTTTACGTAGGCTGCTATAGTTCATATTACGTAGGCTGCTATAGTTTTTTCATATGGTAATCTGCTCGTCTGCGAAATTTTTGAAAATTTCTGAAACTTTCGGTATACGTAATCTACGTGGGCCGATGCTACCGATACCGTGCTTTTTCTATTAGTGGTCCAAATATTTTCGGTATAAGTATTTACTGAAAATTTTCATACCCAATTTTTTTTTGGGCTCTTTTTATTTTGTATTTTTTAAGGCCCTTTTTTTCGTTTCATCCAATTTGTGATCTGAAACTTGGGTAATCTACGTGGGGTGCTAGAGCTTATTCTACCATTATAAGTATTTACTGAGGCTTTTCATACCCAATTTGTTTTGGGCTCTTCTTATTTTGTGGCCCTTTTGTAATTAGTGGGCCTTTTTCTACATATTATATTTCAGACCTCTTTGTTTTGGGCTTTCTATTTTCCAATTTGTGGCTTTTATTTCTTAGAGTGTGTTTTCAAACACAAGTGGAGCCTAAGAAACACTTATTTAAGCCAAAAGTTGGGTCACACAAACTTTGAAAATAAGTGCTTATTTACTATTGAGGTGAGTTTCAAAACACCCCTTAGTGTTGAGCTTCGTTGGGAGGATAGTTTGTTACACATATGATTTTCTTAGAGGGTTTTACAAGTGAAGGTTTTAACCAGGCAAGTTTGGTTCATTTAATGGTTACAATTCATTTTCATTTCGTAAAACACCTAATTTCTAGGATGATCAATTTCCTATGTTTTTTTTCCCGTTGTATCACTTGTATGTATACATAGTTATAAGAAATATATTTTCCAATTGAATTATATTTACAATGTACATCAATATTTATATACACTATGAGGAAGTATCTAGATACAATAACAATATTATGGAAATACAATCAAATCCCTTAATTAATGTAGATGACCACATCATTGTTTGACTTTCTTTGGCAATTTGATAATTTGATCAGGTTGTTGTGAACATTTCCATATATCTGTAATTATCCAAGCATAAAGTAAAAGCTCAAAGTTTGTTGTGAAGATATCCTCATATTATATATGGAGGAACCGGTCTCTCCATCTATTCACAGTGAAATTAATTCTTTGTGAACAACTTTCACATGGTATCACCAGATAACATCGACAAATCCTAAAACCTCTTCCTTCCATTTTGCAACTTAATTCACTGCTCTTCTGCACTCAATCTCTTTCTCACTCTCACCATATATATCTCTGCAATTTCTCATCTCCCACCTCTCACATTTCCAATCTCTAATCTCTGAAATGGCCGAAGCTCCTGTTCATCTCGCAACCCTCATCCACATGGTGACTATCAAGCTCACCTCCACCAACTACTTGCTCTGGAAGAGCCAAGTTGAGCCAATGTTTCTCTGCGACAATCTTGCTTCCTTCATTGATGGATCTACTGTTGAACCTCCACCAACAGTCAAGAACGCGGACAACGCCGACGTCCCGAATCCAGAATTTCAAGGCATGGCACAAACACCATGACCTTGCATTGAGTTTAAATTCTCTCATCTTTGACCGAAGAATCCATGTTCGAAATTGTCGGAATCAAGCGCGCCCATGATATCTGGATTGCACTCGAGGTCGCGTTCAGTCACTCCTCTCCCTCTCGCGCACACCATTTGCGTGATGAACTCCAGCTGCTCAAACGGGGTTCGTCAACTGTCGCCGACTACGGTCGCAACTTCAAATCATTGTGCGATCAACTTGCCGCCATCGGTCATCCGGTTCCCGATGTTGATAAGGGCCATTGGTTTCTCAGGGGTCTCGGCCCCGAGTTTCGATCTTTTGCGGACAATCGCATGACATTGACGCCGCATCTCTCCTTCAATGATCTCATCCAATAGGCTCAAACCTATGAGTTGAACGATAAAGCCATGAATGCTCCCGTCAATCCTCCGCCTCAAGCTGCTTTCTATGCAGACCAAGGGTTGCTGGCTACTGGTCGTGGTTCGTCGGGTCAGGGCAAACGTGGTGGTAGCAATGGTGGTCGTGGCTATCAACCGCATGGCAATGGAGGAAATGGTCATTATGGAGGCTTTCCAGGTTCTTCTCATGCAGGTGGATGGGGAAATGACCAATCGGGAAAACGAACATATACTCCGAAGTGTCAGATTTGTCGTGGCCATCACTATTTGGAGAACAATTGTCCATCCGTTATGAGCAGATGGTAAGCGATTAATGATATATCTCCACAAAGGCTGCTAACCTTTCTCAAGCATTTGATAGAGCCTTCATCGATTATATAAACCCCCCATTCATTTTCGAAGGACCACGACAAAGGATGATGAATGCTATGGAGTGCATAAAGTCCGCTCTAGTATTCACATTGATTACCTCCATCTCCAAAGACTTTGACAATCTTAGAACCTTAAAGCGGACTAAAGTATCGTAAAATTCACTTTGCGTCGGAAAAATCGAAGCGTAATCATCCACAAAAGCTGACATAATTACCATCATTTAGGTTCCCACAAAATCCGTGAATTAACTTGTAGCGTTTATCATTAATAAAGAAATTGCCTCTTTTTGATGTTCTTGTTGTTCCGATATTACAAAAAATCCTCCCCATTTATTTAAGCTGAAATAATGGAAAATGGGACATTTACGTAAGATGTTTTCATTTTTCTTTTTTGACTTGTTTTGCCGTTTGTCACACCTCGATCAATTAAGTTAGACCCCGATCACATCGCAAGTGCGAAATTTTCTTTGCCACGCGTTATGGATTTTGGAATTTATGGAACTCCGAAAATTTGATTCTTTGTCTTTTTCTTCTTTTAACATCATTTTTTTTAAAGTCTTCGAAATGAATTACCAACAATTCTCGTTTAGAACATGTTTTTATTTCAAAGTTATTAAACTTTTGAATGATTTGGGTCACTTGGTTGTCACATATGTTTTGCCAAAACCTACAAATTTTCTAACAAGTTTTTTTGTGGTTTCCACCTGTTGTCAAGGGAGAACAAGGAGGTTACCAGCAAGGACCACGGCTATATGTAAAAAGAGGTCTATATGATTTTTGGAACATGGAACTCCGACTTTGATTGTTGCTTTATCTTCTACTTTTTGGGCGAGTCTTCGTTTGAATTATGGCACTCTTTGCGTTTTAGAACATGTTTTTATTCCGTGTATTTAAACTTTTGAATGATTTGGGTCACTTGGTAGAATGATAATTGTCACATTTATGTTTTGCATAGTCAAACCTCCTGCAACAATTCCTCGCATGAAGCTCTTTATCTTGTCAATTAGCTAAAAGTAGACGTTTGCCTTTTGAATCCTTTAAATAACAAAAGCGGTTTCTTGTCTCTCAATTTCCAAGTGGTGTGTTGAGTTTAATTCATTGTTATTTATAGGGGACCGTCGAAGACCCGTCAAATCAAATTCTTATCGTGATTTGGCGGCCCATTATGAGATAATTAGCGAGTTTGATTGATAACCATATTAATCATCGCGGTGGCGAGTGTTGGGGATTATCTTGGTTAAGTATGCTTTTACTTTGTATATCATATGCCAATTTCGAACTTATTCTTTGAAATAAATTGTTTATCACTAATGCTTTAAATATGATTGAATGTTATATATATTTCTTGCATAAGCGTCCAATTTAAATCGTGTTTAACACTAATAATTTAGTGATTTTCCGCGAGATTAAATTAACGATCCCTTGGAACTCAATTCCGCGACCTAGATGGAAATGAACAACCATCGAAAGCGAAAGGTTGAGGGTGTAAGGCTCCATTGTTTGTCTTGACCAAGATTACACTAGCGCATATTTGATCTTGTGAATAGGACCCTGAGGAGGATAAATTCTTGGTGAACAAGGAAGAATTAGACCTCGGTGGTTCGTTGTTTCTTAACCTTAAATCCCCTTAAATAGGATCCGTGGGATCGGTAACTATTAACTTTTGACTTATCATGGGTAGCGAATCGGAGAAATTCAATACTTTTTATCTTGGGCAATATTGTTGGTCACATGTGATTGCTAAGATTTATCTGAAAAGAATCGTGTGCAAGTGCAGCTTGCTTGATTTGCCCTTGGGAGGTTCATAAAGTTTTATCATACCAAATCTTGCAAGTGGAATTAGTTTAGGTATGGATAATAATGTTGAACCGTTCCTCGACCAAGGACAAAAAGATATTAATTAGCGGAAAGCTATTTGGTGGGCTTGAATTAATTAATGGGCTAGAATAATCTTAAACCACGGGAAATAATGGCCAAAGGAGCCATATTATTTGTAATATGGGTTAAGATGGATAGTCTGATATTAATTATGTAGTGGGATTAATTAATATTTATGGGCTTGAATTATATTGTGGCTCAATATTAGATATTCAAGATCCATTAGAAGGTCGATCTTAATTCTCCTAAAGGCCCTGAGTAGCCCAACATATAGTCCATAGCGAAAAAGGTGATTAAAATAAAATAAATATTGTTGCTTATATTTCCTAAAATTTTTGAAATTTATAGATATGATGGGAGAAAAGATTTTCTTTGAATTTTGTTATGGAATGAAGATATGTATTCTTGGAATACAAGATTGTCTCATTAAATTCAAGAAATCTCCCCTTAATCTATATAGAAATTTTTGAAAAAAGTAAAAATATAATTAGGCGAAAAGATTTTCTTGATTTTCTTGAAAAGATATTATGGAAGATATGTATTTCTTGAAATACAAGAATATCTCATAAATTCAAGAAGATCCAAATCTTGGATTCTTGCACCTTATAATTTTCGAAAATTCCATAAACTTGAGGAGGTGGATTTTTTGTGGAATATTTTAATTATGGGAAAAAAAAGAATATATGGGATATATTCAAGATTTCTTGGTGACCAAGAAAAGTCTTTTCCCACATTGAAAATTCACTAAAATTTCGTTCACCCTCTCTCCTATATATAGGGATGATTAGTTCATTCCCAATCTGCAATTTCATGTCTTTGGAAATATTAGCAAATCCACATCGTGGTGCAACAAAGTTTATTTTTTCCTTTTGTTAATTGTTCGCGGTATCCTTCCACTTAGGATTGTCGAGCAAGGGCTAAGGAATACTTGGGAAGTCCTTTTGGTTAGTCCGTCAGGCCGAAGACCTTGCCGTCCAGAGAATGCGTTCCGCGTAAACTTAAAATGGATTCCGCGTGTCGTGGGTTTTCGTGGTTTTTTATATGCATGATATGTTGTTTAATTATTATTTGAATTAATATAGGATTAATTCATGCTAGTAATAATTAATGAATTAAATTTGTATTTAAATATTCACCCGAATAGATCGTGTGCAACTCGTTTCCCACAAATATCGAGCCCTTTTTTGAGACTCTGAATTTTTTAAATTGTAATTTAATTAAGTGGACATTAAATTTGAAATTGGATAGTAGAAGCTGAGTTTTTCGGGTATCAATTGTCATGGATTTTAATGTTTTTATTTTGCATGCATATAAAATTGGTTTTTAATTCGATTCAATTCGGAATTATTTTTTCTCGTGAGAAAATCCACGAGAGACTAGGATTGTTTGATTTGATCAATGTAATTTAAATCCATTTATTTTTGTAAATAAATTATGTCCCGGGAGCGAAGAGATGAAAAAATGGCGAAATCGAGCAGTAGTATTCTAAATGGGTCTTTCAACTGTAAACATGGCTCATATGAACGGCATAAAAACCGGCCACAGTGTTTCTGTCTGCTTTTTCATGCTCCTGCTTAAATTGTTCCCAAAATCGTCTCTTGGTGATTTTTTGGTATGACGAGCAGTGGGAAAAATTCGCGTGTTTCTTAAGATCAAGCCAAGAAAATCAAACCATGATTGGATAATTTGTGCCCAATATGTTTTTTTTTCCATATGCATGTTTTATTTGTCTTTATCTTATGCTTTATTTAATTTGTTTAAATGTGTTTTGCATGAGGGTTGCCAAATTGAAAAATCTCAACTTCAAAATTACTAAGTATGTTTTAAATAATTAATTGACAATTTTATTCCGGATAATAAAATTGAATTAATTTTGACCTCCATGATTTATTTATTTGTGAATTCTTTTGGAGAAATTCCCCCAACGGGACGGTCAAAAGATAGGTTTCACATGAATGAATTCCAAACGGATGATTGTGGGTTATTACTAGTGGCGACGATGACCCTCCCAACGAGGCTCGATCAAAGCAAAATAGTAATCCTGTATTTAATCATGGTTATTACTTAGGTATAAAATTGATATGCATATCTTCTCGAAGTCCTGTCCCAATTTTATATTGGTCAAGTAGGGAGCCAACTATTAATCTGGATATTAAGGGTTTGTAACTGTTCTTGTTTGTAACCCGCTTGAATGTGTTTAAATAATGACCCACCCAACGTGGCTTATTTAAACTGTTTTGAGATGTTGGCTGATGCATGTTCATATTTTTTTTGAGATTTTAAATATGATGAAATGTGATCGAACCTTGTGATATACTTGTCTTTTTGCATATAGTTGTTTATTTCATTCGAAGATGTCGTTACCTTTTAAATCCACTGTTATTATACTTAAAGTCAATACAATATGTATGGAAACTATATTGATTGGAAAATTATAATTGTCCTAACTGCACAAAAGCACAAGTGGATTTTGACACACAAAAATCAGATGAGCCAACTGACGAGTCAAAACATGCGGGACTCGTCGGATTACCTTTCAGAGATGTCGTCATTTGAATGGTGGAGGAAAAACCCGTGAAATTACGTCCTCAAAATAGATGGCCCATCTGAACAAACTTGAGATTCTCGAGTCGCAGATTATGATCTGGAGACTCGGATGAATTTGGTACTTCATTCTCTCTTGAAAGGTTTTTTGAGCATTTTGGGCTCGCTAGCTAATTTGTTGCAAACTTTTGGACTCGGCGAAATGATGATAAGGCACCAAACTCAAGCTTTGATTTTAAGGTGGTCCGTCTTTCATCTTCTAGGCCAAGGGTAGGCAAGATAAAGAAGAGGACCAAAGGCCATAAGCAATAAAACTCAATCATTGCCAAGGGCAATGGTAAGATGAGGAATGCTCGTTGAAATCAAGGAAAATCCAAAGAGGAAGTGCTTAAGTCTAGCGGTGAGAGAGGACAATGGAGGTTTTGCTGCTCCAACCCCAAAAAGGGACGGAAAGAAAGGTAATTCTCACACACTAGTTATTGAAACTTGTTTAGCGGCGATACTTCTCATTCGTGGGTGGTTGATACGAGATCCACTAATCATGTTGGCTTCACGGGTTCTAAATGATCCGGCAACTTAGTGGGAGTGAGATCCTCATCACACTGGGTAACGTTACCAAAGTAGAAGACATTGCAATGCTTTCGTAAGTGGCGGATATTGCAATGCTACGATAGTAACGATTATTGCAATACTACGCAAGTAGCAGACATTGCAAAGCTACATGAGTGGCAGTTAAAGTAGTGGGAGAAGTGCACCTATCTTTTGAAGATAAAGTTTTTTGATATTATCTTTATGTTCCCAGTTTTAGAAAGAATTCACTTTCAGTTTCTAAAATTCGATTAAAGGACACTAAGTTTCTTCTAATAAGAATGACATCATTTTTGAAATGATGAGTGTACCACATACGGGACATTGATGGAAAATCTCTATATAATTAATCAGGCACACCACTCACGAAATGTATCCTATAACACATCAACTGTTTCCGAGAAAAGAAAACGTTCATCAGACGTGAACGAGACACTTCTTTAGCATCTATAAATTAGGTCATATAAATCCAAAAGAGGATCCAAAGGTTGGTAAAAGATGGTTCACCGGAGGCCTCTCAGTTGAATCGATTCCAACCTGCGAATCATGTTTGGAGGGTAATATGACCAAGATGGCATTTGGAGCCAAGGAATGGGGCTAAAGAAGTTAGAGATCGTTCACATAGATGTCGTTCAATGTCAACCAAAGCAAGAGGAGGTTATGAGTAATTTTATTGATGATTACTCAAGGTACATTTTCCTTATGAAGCATGAATCTGAGTCCTTTGAGAATTCTAAGAATTTAAGGCTCAAGCAGAGAATCATGTGGAAAAAGCGTATCAAGTCTCTACGATCCGATCATGGGGGGCGAATACCTCAGCGATGAGTTTTTGAACTACTTATCGATGAAGGGATTGTATCCCACTCATCTGCACCGAACCCCTCAACAAAAAGGGGTTTGCGGAAATAAGGCAACAACAAAATCTTTTGAAATGGTTAGATCAATGATGAGTTATCTGGATCTTCCCGAGTCGCTCGGGTCATGCCTTGGAAAACAATGACTTACATTCAGAACTTGGTGCTATCCAAATCAGTTCCTAGAACCCCAAAAGAATTGTGGACCCAAGCGCAAGTCTAGTATGAGACACATGAGAACTTTGGGGGTGTCCGCCTACGTGTTGGACGGGGAAACCGTAAATTGATCCTCGATCGGAATTAAAGGGTTTATTTTATAGGATACCCGGGAACAAAAAGGGTGAATGTTCTATAGTTCCAAAGATCAAAAGGTGGACATCCTCGACCACTTTAGATTTTGGAAGAAAACTATAGAACAAAGAAAACCCGTAAGTGAGATTACCTTAAATGAGCTTAGAGGGCAAACCTCGGATAATGATAGATGATGATTACGATATACCAAACGATGATATACAACCGTTTTCTGGCAGCCCTCGTTATAGTGGGAGGATTGTTTGACAGCCCAAGAGATTCATGGGAATAGGAGAGTCCTCGGACTTGATTCCCGGAATCAGACCCATGGACATATGACGAGGCACTCCAAGATAAGGATGAAGCTTCTTGCAACAATGAAAGCGAAGTGGGTTCTATGTTTCATAGTAGAGTGTGGGAGCTAGTCGAACCACTTAATGGGGTCAAACCCATTGGATATAAGTGGGGTATATAAGAGGAAAAGAGGATCGGACGGGAAGGTTGAAACCTTTTAAAGCAAGACTAATGGCGAAAGGTTATACTCAGAAAGAAAGGGATCGATTATGAGGAAACTTTTTTGCCCATAGCCATGCTTAAGTCCATCCGTATTCTCTTATCGATTGCTGCGCATTTTTGACTTTGAATCTGGCAAATGGATGTCAAGACAACTTTCCTTAACGAAAGTCTTGATAAAGAGATCCATATGCAACAACCCCTAGTTTTCATTGAAACGGGCCAAGAACACCCAAATTGTAAAAAGCTCAAGAGGTCCATTCTGGACTCAAACAGCATCCGAACTTGGAACCAAAGTTTTGATCATGTTATAAAGTCTTATGGGTTTTGATCAAAACGAGTTTGAAAGTTGTGTATAATAAAACGTGTCGGAATCGCATTGGTATTCTTAGTAATCGCGTAGATCACATTGTGATCATCGGGAACGCGATGTGAAGGTGTGATCGACGTAAGGGCATGGTTTTCAAAAGCAGTTTGATATGAAAGACTTAGGGAAACCGGACACATCCTTGGGATCAAGATCACAAGAAAAGGATGGTCGGGTTATCGCAAGTTTCATACATAGACACCGGTTTTGAAACGATTGAAAGATGCAAGATTCCAAGAAAGGATTCGCACCTTTCGGACTTGAATCCATCTATCCAATAAAATGTTCCCTAAGACGAAAAAAAGATAGATGACATGAAAGGTATTCCTTGTGGTTTACCAGAGGGAAACCTTATGTATGCAATGTCGTGTGCGAGACCGGATATATGCTTTGCCGAGGCATGATAGCGGTGGATATCGTGAGTAACCCGAGGAAAGCGAATGGACGACGATTAAAAACATTACGAAGTATCTCAAGAGAACTTCGGGATAGAATGTTGATTTATCGATCGATATACTCCAATCCCCATCGGCTACATGGACTTCTGATTTTCAATCGAGATATAGATTCGAAAATTATCCGCCTCGATTAGTGTGTTTCCATTTGGGAAGTGTAGCCATTAAATGGACGAGTGTGGCAAAATGCATCAACGACTCAACCATGGAAGTCGGGTAAGTAGTAGCTTGTGAAGCGGTGAAAAGAACCGATTGGGCTCTAGATCTTCTTAGTGGACTTGGATGGTGTTCAATTTGTCTAGCAATATCTGGCTAGGGCGTTGCAAATTCAAGAGAACCAAGAGTCCACGAGTCAAACAAACACATTAAAGGAAAGACATCTTATACGAGAAATCGTTAAGAGAGGAGATATAGATATGGCAAAGATAGCGTCGAGGGCGACTAAAAACTCCATTCTGGCGTATGCCTCTGAATACATTCGAGAGACATGTGAGTGGAATGGGTGTCAAGACCGCTATCTGCTTTGAGTATAAGTGGGAGAAATTATTAGGTTCGTGTAGGTGACATTAGATGTCACGGACTACTCGAGGCGTGTTGTAGTATACTTAAAAGCGGACTTTGAGTATAAGTGGGAGATTGTTGGGGATTATCTTTTGAAAAGTATGCTTTTACTTTGTATAATCGAACCTAATTTCCGGACTTATTTATTGAAATAAATTGTTTATCACTAATGCTTTAAATATGATTGAATGTTATATATATTTTCTTGCATAACTGTTCAATAATTAAATGCGTTTACAATTAGTTAATTTAATGATACCCGATCACGTGAAGATTAAATTAACGGTCCCCTTGTAACTATAAGTACGCCATTCACGACCTAGATGGAAATGAACAACCATCGCGAAAGGTTGAGGTGTAAGGCTCAGATTGGTTGTCTTGACCAAGAGATTACACTAACGCATTGACCGACGGTGAATAGGACCTACATGAGGATAAATTCTTGAATCCATTAAGGAAGAATTAGACCTCGGTGGTTCGTTGTTTCTTAACCTTCGTCCCTTAAATAGGATCACGTGGGATCGGTAACTATTGCTTTGACTTATCATGGGTAGCGAATCGAGAGAGATTCAATACTTTTTATCTTAGGCAATATTGTTGGTCACATGTGATTGCTAAGATTTAATCTGAAGAATCGTGTGTGCAAGTCGCTTTTGCTTGATTTGCCCCTGGGAGGTTCATAAGTTTTATCATACCAAATCTTGCAAGTGGAATTAGTTTCCTTATGGATAATAATGTTGAACCGTTCCTCGACCAAGGACAAAAGATATTAATTAACGGAAAGCTATTTCAAAGGCTTGAATTAATTAATGGGCTAGATAATCTTAAACACGGAAATAATGACCGGGAGCCATATTGACCGTAATATGGGTTAAGATGAATAGTGCAATATTAATTATGTAGTGGGATTAATTAATATTTATGGGCTTGAATTATATTGTGGCTCAATATTAGATATTCAAGATCCATTAGAAGGTCCAATCTTAATTCTCCTAAAGGCCCCCGAGTAGCCCAACATATAGTCCAATAACCGAAAAAGGTGATTAAAATAAAATAAATATTGTTGCTTATATTTCCTAAAATTTTCGAAATTTATAGATATGATGGGAGAAAGATTTTCTTTGAATTTTGTTATGGAATGAAGATATGTATTCTTGGAATACAAGATTGTCTCATTAAATTCAAGAAATCTCCCACTAGCTTTATCTATATAGAAATTTAGAAAAAAGTAGAAAATATAGTGGGCAAGAAAGATTTTCTTGATTTTCTTGAAAAGATATTATGGAAGATATGTATTTCTTGAAATACAAGAATATCTCATAAATTCAAGAAGATCCAAATCTTGGATTCTTGCACCTTATAATTTTCGAAAAAATTCCATAAACTTGAGGAGGTGGATTTTTTTGTGGAATATTTTAATTATGGGAAAAAAAATATATGGGATATATTCAAGATTTCTTGGTGACCAAGAAAAGTCTTTTTCCCACATTGAAAATTCACTAAAATTTCGTTCACCCTCTCTCCTATATATAGGGATGATTAGTTCATTCCCAAGTACAATTCCATGTCTTTGGAAATATTAGCAAATCCACATCATGCGGTGCAACAAAGTTTATTTTTTCCTTTTGTTAATTGTTCATGAGTATCCTTCCAATCGGATTGTCGAGCAAGGGCTAAGGGAATACTTGGGAAGTCCTTTTGGTTAGTCCGTCCCGATCAAGACACCGCCATCCCGAGGTGCGTTCAATGTAAACCCGTAGATTCCGCATCGTAGGTTTTACGTGGTTTTTTATATGCATGATATGTTGTTGCAATTATTATTTGAATTAATATAGGATTAATTCATGCTAGTAATAATTAATGAATTAAATTTGTATTTAAATATTCACCCCGAATAGATCTGTGCAACTCATTCCCCAACAAGGGAGAGGGTCGTTGGATTGGGCGGCCATTGAGAGGGAGAAGCTTTTGCAGAGATTGCAGGAGGGGAAGAAGGAAGGGAGCACGGCGAAGGGGTCCGTCGTGTGGGCAGAAGACTTAGGCCGATTTTAGTGCTTAGGGTTTAGGATCGAATTATGGCTGATACCATATAAGAAATATATTTTCCAATTGAATTATATTTACAATGTACATCAATATTTATATACACTATGAGGAAGTATCTAGATACAATAACAATATTATGGAAATACAATCAAATCCCTTAATTAATGTAGATGACCACATCAGCCGGCTATCCCTTATTCTTTGGCAATTTGATCGTGATTTGATGCGGTAATTCGGGCGTGAACATTTCCCTTAATAATAGTCATTAATAGTAATACGGAATATTCTAGAGAACACTAGAAATATTCCGGATAGAGATAAGAGTATAGCGGTTTGACTTATTGTAGATAATTGTGTAGGTTGTTGTGCACATATATCTGTAACTATCCGCGTAAATCTCAAAGTTTGTTGTACCCTCATATTATATATAGTGGAACCGGTCTCTCCATCTATTCACAGTGGAAATTAATTCTCTTTCACATGGTATCACCAGATAACATCGACAAATCCTAAAACCTCTTCCTTCCATTTTGCAACTTAATTCGCTGCTCTTCTGCACTCAATCTCTTTCCTCACTCTCACCATATATATCTCTGCAATTTCTCATCTCCCACCTCTCACATTTCCAATCTCTAATCTCTGAAATGGCCGAAGCTCCTGTTCATCTCGCAACCCTCATCCACATGGTGACTATCAAGCTCACCTCCACCAACTACTTGCTCTGGAAGAGCCAAGTTGAGCCAATGTTGAGCTGCGACAATCTTGCTTCCTTCATTGATGGATCTACTGTTGAACCTCCACCAACAGTCAAGAACGCGGACAACGCCGACGTCCCGAATCCAGAATTTCAGGCATGGCACAAACACCATGACCTTGCATTGAGTTTACTCCTCTCATCTTTGACCGAAGAATCCATGTTCGAAGTTGTCGGAATCAAGCGCGCCCATGATATCTGGCTTGCACTCGAGGTCGCGTTCAGTCACTCCTCTCCCTCTCGCGCACACCATTTGCGTGATGAACTCCAGCTGCTCAAACGGGGTTCGTCAACTGTCGCCGACTACGGTCGCAACTTCAAATCATTGTGCGATCAACTTGCCGCCATCGGTCATCCGGTTCCCGATGTTGATAAGGGCCATTGGTTTCTCAGGGGTCTCGGCCCCGAGTTTCGATCTTTTGCGGACATTCGCATGACATTGACGCCGCATCTCTCCTTCAATGATCTCGTCCAACAGGCTCAAACCTATGAGTTGAACGATAAAGCCATGAATGCTCCCGTCAATCCTCCGCCTCAAGCCACTTTCTACGCAGACCAAGGGTTGCTGGCTACTGGTCGTGGTTCGTCGGGTCAGGGCAAACGTGGTGGTAGCAATGGTGGCCGTGGCTATCAACCGCATGGCAATGGAGGAAATGATCATGATGGAGGCTTTCCAGGTTCTTCTCATGCAGGTGGATGGGGAAATGACCAATCGGGAAAACGAACATATACTCCGAAGTGTCAGATTTGTCGTAGCCATCACTATGCGAACAACTGTCCATCCCGTTATGAACGAAGTACTCCACAGGCTACTAACCTTTCTCAAGCATTTGACGCTCAGTGCACTGTAAACCCCTCCATTCAGTCCGATTGGTGTGTTGATACACAAGCCTCCGCTCACATGATGTCATCCGTCTCCACTCTTGACACCTTCGAACCTTAAACTGGTAAAGGTCGTGTCATCGTCGGTAACGGTGACGCTCCCCCTATTACTCATTTAGGTTCCCGTATTGTTAATAATAAATTGCCTCTACTTGATGTTCTTGTTGTTCCGCATACTACAAAAAATCTCCTCTCCATTAGTAAACTGACGACGGATTTACCTGTTGATGTTTTATTTTCTAACAAGTTTTTTGTGGTTCGGACAAGGGAGACCAAGGAGGTTCTTCAAGGAGGGCGGATGTAAAGATTGTTGCTTTCTTCTATGTTTTGGAACATGGAACTCTCGACTTTTGATTGTTTTTTTTATCTTCTAACTTTTAAAGTTTTCACGTTTGAATTATTTTGCCAAAACCTACACTCAAGTTTTTTGTTTAGAACATGTTTCTATTTCGCAAGGAGCGGATTAAACTTTTTTTGAATAATTTTGGGTCACTTTTTAAAGTCTTCGTTGAATTATGGCACTCTCGTTTAGAACATGTTTTTTCCAAAAAAAACCTATGATTTGGGTCTCTTCTTGTCAATTAGCTAAAAGTAGACGTTTGCCTTTTCCTTTAAATGAAAAATGTGCCTCTAGTGTGTTGAGTTTAATTCATTGTTATCTATGGGGACCTGCTCCCGTTGTCTCATCTTATGGTTATCGATATTATGTTGTGTTTGTTGATAATTTTTCCCGGTTCTCTTGGTTATATCCTATGCATGCCAAATCCGAATTTTTTGATGTTCTTAAGCGTTTTCATGCTCTCGTTTGTAATCAGTTTAACACTAATATTAAGATTTTTCAAAGTGATGGTGGAACTCAATTTACTAATAATCAAGTTCATGAGTTTTTTGCCTTGCATGGAATCCTGCATCGATATTCTTGTCCATACACCCCTCAACAAAATGGTCGTGCTGAACGTAAACATAGGCATATAACTGAAACTGGTCTCTCTTTGCTCTTTCATGCTCGTGTTCCTACAATTTTTTGGTATGATGCATTTGCTACCACTGTTTACATAATTAATTGCTTGCCATCTAGTCTGCTAGAAAATAAATCCCCGTTCAAAATTCTATTTGGCTCCACCCCTAATTATGCTAATTTTAAAGTTTTTGGTTGTCGTGTCTATCCGTATTTACGCGATTATGCGCCTCACAAACTGGCTCCTCGTAGTCAACCTTGCATTTTCTTAGGATATAGTATTTTGCATAAGGGTTTTCGATGTTACGATCCTATCGCTTCCCGGTTCTATGTGACTCGTCATGCCCAATTTTATGAGTCCGTTTTCCCGTTTGCTTAAAATAATCTTGAAAGTTCCAATACTAACACATTAATTTTTTTTGAATTTTTTGAACCATGGGCAAAGTCACAACCTTCACTTGTGTACTCCAGTGCATCAAATTCAAAAGCTTCTCAACTCTCACGTAGCCTGCCACCAAACAAAAATGACATAATAACTAAACCTTGTGCTCTTTGTCCTCACATGCATGGCGTACCTAACCCCACTCCGCAACCAATTGAACAAATTGTCCCCATGCAGCCCGAAATCCCACAACCTCACGACCTACACGTCCCCATGCAGCCAGAAATTCCCATGCAACAAAATGCCCCCATGCAGCCCGTAGTTCCCGAACCTCACGCACCACAACCTCCTGTGGATCCTCCTCCAGTCCTTGTTCCAATTGTCGATAGTACAGACAATATACACCCCATGCAGACCCGTTCCAAATCAGGAATTGTAAAACCGAGGTATTTCGTCGATATTGCATCTACTGGCTTACTAACCTTTCTTTCTGTCTCTCAGGAACCGAAGGGGTTCAAGTCAGCACTCAAATTGCTTCACTGGCTTACTGCGATGAGAGAAGAGATGGATGCACTTCATTTAAATGGCACGTGGGATTTAGTCCCTCGCCCTCCAAATGAAAATGTGGTTGGCTCTAAATGGGTCTTTCGCACAAAATTCAAGTTTGATGGCTCAATTGAACGGTACAAAACTCGCTTAGTGGCACAGGGTTTCACTCAAGTTCCTGGATTCGATTTCTAGCATACATTTAGCCCTGTTGTTCGTGCTGCAACTGTCCATGTGATCTTAGCTATAGCCGTTCAACGTCATTGGCCGTTGCATCAGCTTGATGTAAAAAATGCTTTTCTCCATGGCGTTCTTGATAAGCCTGTTCTTATGGCTCAACCTCCAGGCTTCATCGATCCTCGATTTCCCCATTATGTTTGCCGCCTTAAAAAGGCTCTCTATGGTCTTCGACAAGCCCCTCGAGCCTGGTTTGATCGATTCAGTACATTTCTCACTGGTTTGGGTTTTCTCCATAGCAAGGCGGACACGTCTCTCTTCTTTTTTACATCGTTCTGATTGCACTATCTTCTTACTTCTGTATGTAGATGATATTATTGTTACTGGTAGTAACTCCTCTGTTTTGCAGAAATTCATTGCTCGTGTGCATATGGAGTTTGTTGTGAAGGACTTGGGCAACTTAAGTTACTTTCTCGGTCTTGAGATCACTCACTTTGAAAGCGGTCTCTTCTTGGGACAGGCGAAATACACTCATGACATTTTGACTCGAGCCTCTCTGCTCGACTCAAAACCAGTTTCCACTCCTTTACCTGCTGGTGAATCGCTTGTTAGCACCGGGGAACCTTTCACGGATCCTACACTTTATCGTTCTCTTGTGGGTGCTCTTCAGTTTCTCACGATTACTCGTCCAGACTTATCCTATGTTGTCAACCACGTCAGCCAGTTTCTTCAAAGTCCCACTATTGATCACTTTATGGCTGTCAAGCGGATTCTTCGCTATGTCAAGGGCACCATCCATTTTGGTCTCACATTTTCTCCTTCACCGGATTACTCCATACTTGGATATTCTGATGCTGATTGGGCCCGTTGTGTGGAAACACGACGCTCCACTTACGGCAACTACTCCATCTTCTTGGGAGACAACCTCGTTTCATAGAGTGCAAAGAAACAACCAACTATAGCTCGTTCGAGCTGTGAGTCTGAATATCGTGCACTAGCCAACATGGCTCAAGAAATAATCTGGCTTACTCACCTGCTTTGTGAGCTTCGTGCACTACCCTCGACGCGACCCTTGCTCCTATGTGACAACAAAAGTGCACTTTTTCTGAGCCAAAATCTTGTTGCTCATAAACGTGCCAAACATATCGACATAGATTGTCATTTCATACGAGAGCTCGTCACCAGTCAGAAGCTTGATACTCGCTTCGTGCCTTCCAATCTTCAGGTCGCGGACATATTCACAAAGAGCCTTGCTCGACCCTTTGTTCGAAGTTCTCGTTTCCAAGTCGCGTGTTGATGAAAATCCCACACTCCGCTTGAAGGGGGTTAATACGGAATATTCTAGAGAACACTAGAAATATTCCGGATAGAGATAAGAGCATATCGGTTTGACTTATTGTAGATAATTGTGTAGGTTGTTGTGTACATATATCTGTAACTATCCGTGTAAATCTCAAAGTTTGTTGTACTCTCATATTATATACAGTGGAACCGGTCTCTCCATCTAATCACGGTGGAAATTAATTCTCTTCACAAATAGCAGTTCAATTTTTCGGTGTAACTTTTTAAATTTCATCTTGTATTTTACTTTTCAATTCATTAACATGTGTCGGTATGATACATGCATTCCGTTGATAGTTTTTCGCAAACCACATATCATAAATATATCAATATCGTGGAACCAGAAAGTGATATCATTCATATTAGTAGGGTGATAGAAAAAAAAAATTATGGCAGAAAAATTAACTGGTCTTTTGGATAAATTTAAGTGATTTAAAAAAAATAATGAAGTTTTGAAGTTTTGCTTATTATTTTGGTGATATTTATTTCTGAAAGTATCAACCATGACTACAGTTTCATGTGAGGGGGAAAGGGACCGTGTGAAGGGAAATCCTAAAAATTTGCAAATGTATGTTCCATACAAACTTTTGTCAAAAAATAAAATTAAAAATCAGATAGAAATCCCAAAAATCACTTCACAAAACGACCTCTCCGATTCTTTCTGGAATGATGGAGTTCCAAATAGCATCGCTAACGCTAATACAACGGAAACATTGAGCAATTTGAATTCACACAAGTTTAATTTGGTGAAAAAGTTTTAATTTAAAATTAAAAGTTAAAAGTTTCTAAAACAAAAAAGTATATGTAATAAAAATATATTGATTTATAAATACTCCCTTCGTCTCAAAATTATTTACCCCTTTTAAAAAATGACCCCGTCAAAATATTTCAAAATTACATCTCATGTCATTACTTTTACCGTCAAGTGTGGATTGCTCAAGTGGTTAGAGCTTCACCACTTGAGACCTTGAGGTCCCGGGTTCGAGACACGGAGAGAAATATTTATTCCCTCTTGTGGTGGTCCCCCTGTTGTTGGGTTGCGGTGCGGTTGTGGTTCCGAGTTGCAGTTTCGGGTGGTCCCCTCTTGTGGTGATTGTGTTTCCGGTCTACAGCGAGATAAAATGATTTTGCCATGTTCCCGGTGGTAGAATGAATTATTGTAATTGTATTTTAGAAACTATTGTAATTGATTACCTTTAAAAAAAAAGTCATTACTTTTACCCAAAAAAAGTCATCTGTTTTAGAAATAATATATATAAAACTACAATACCCTTAATAAAAAATTATTTTATCACTTTAAATACTACTCCCTCAATCAAAAAATTCATACAAAAAATAAAGTGGTAAATAACTTTGGGACGGAGGTAGCAAAAAACTTTAGTATATCAGTTGTAATTTATCTTCAAAGGTATGACTATTTGCATCCTCAAAATTGTGAAGTACACCCATGTTTTTTTTTATATAAGTGAAGTACACCCAGTCACCCAGGTTGGTTGAACATAATCAAAATTTATTTGGTTGACCTATTAATAATTACATTTTATAATTATAATTTATTAATAAATATATAATGATTGCGTATATATGTCTATTTACACTTTTTTTAACTAGTGATTTTATTTTGTACTACCACCATATGCAATTCATTTTGTTTTAGTGAATTAATTGTTTATTAAGTTTCAAATTGATCTTAAATTTTGTACTACCACCATCCCGGAATAATGTGCACCCCACATTTATTATCGTAATTTTTCCAATTTATTTAACAAATTGTTTATTAAAAATTGTATTTGAAATAATAATGTGATTTTTTTTCTCAAAATTGCTCAAAATAAGTTAAATGTGTATTATTTATTTTAAATAAGATTGACGTTGGAATTGGAAATCAAACGTTTCAAAAATCGAATAGTAAATAAGATTGACATTGGAATTAGAAATCAAACGTTAAAAAAAAATGAAATGATTCATTGGATGAAAATTCAATTGGCGCAAAAAACGGTAAAGAAACCCAAAAGCCTAATTGCAAATCAACTACCATCACGTCTCAAGTAGTCTGAGGTTCCAATAACTTCTTTTTTTTAGGAAAAAAAAAATTCAAAGACGTTCAATTCAAATACTCTTATCATAAAAAAAAGTTCCAAATCAGATGGAGACCGAAGAAACCGCCGATATTTGGGATGATTCCATCTCAAATCTTTTTCTAAGCAATTCCGAAACCCTAATGTCAGATGAAAACATTGCACAAGAATTGGCACTCCAAGAAGCCCTATTCTCTTCCTTCACCACTCCCCAAAAACCCACTTCAGAAACCGCCGAATCATCAAAAATGGGTGCCAAACGGGGCGCTAAAAGATCATCGTCACACACACTGTGTGAAATATGTGCGGAACGAAAGGGCAACACCGACATTTTCCCTCTCCACTGCGTTCACAACTACTGCACGGACTGCATCTCCAAGCACGTGACAATTTTAATCAACAAACGGCGAACTTCAGTTAATCAGGTGGTCACGTGCCCCGCGAGTGACTGCACGGCGGTTCTTGAATCCCACACGCTTCGAGCGGTTTTGCCGGCGGATGTGGTGAGCGTGTGGGATGATATCCTGTGCGAATCCTTGATTAATCCGAACTCAAAGTACTACTGTCCGTACAAGGACTGTTCGGGGCTGTTGGTGAGAGAGAGTGGTGATAGTGAATTGATTAGGGAATCGGAGTGCCCTTTTTGTCATAGGTTGTTTTGTGCAAAGTGTAATGTGGCGTGGCACTCTGGGATTGGCTGTGAGGAGAGAGAGAGGTTGAAGGTGGATGAGAGAGAGAGGGAGTCTGAGTTGAAGTTGCATGATCTTGCTAAGAAGAGGAAATGGCAGAGGTGTCCTAATTGCAAGTTCTATGTGGATAAAAACGAGGGGTGTTTGCATATGACTTGCAGGTCAGAATTTATAACTAATCTTCCTCTTTTTAAAAAGAATTACTTATGCTTGCAAATAAAGTGATTTAGTTTATTTATTTAGAGCGAAATTGATTGGGGGATTTTGGTTCAAATTATTTAATGTGAGTGGTATGAATTGCATCATGAGTAGCGTTTTACAATGAAAATTATCTATGCTTTTAGTATTTTGCTTTAGGAGTTATAATTAACTTATTTTAAGTATAGTGTTAAAATTTATAACTGAAGTATAATGTCTCGATCATTATCATATATCATTCACATTTAACAAATTTGAACCTAGCACTTAATAGTTCTAAATGCTTCCAAATTAGTTTTCGGATAGGTCTTGATATGCGTCAGGTGCACAGTTTCAGTGTAAATAAAATGTATGTTTCAGTACAATAAATTATATATATATATATATTTAAAAAAATATATTATGAAGTGTGTGGTGCGCGTGATACACTGGAGACCTACTCTTAATTTTCACACTGATTTGGCACATATAAGTTAAGAAAATAGATTTTTTTTTATTATTATTAAAATGATAAAGCAAAGGTATTTTGGTCAAATCAAGTTTAATTGTGTGAACATGAGTGAATTGATAATAAAAAGTAATGACATTGATGGTAGAAAAATGTATATTGTAAAGGTAATTCTAGTTAAAATTTTCATTTTTGAGTGTGAAAATAAATGTGGAGCCTACAAAATAGGAGAATGTGAAAAATGATACTGAGACAAGACTGAGGGGATTGTAGTTTCAAATTTTGAAAAAGTTGATGTTTGACTTCTGTAAAAGACTTGATTTAGGTAAAATGGTAAGGTAGAGGCACTGTGATGGATGGTGATTTTATTGGTCTGTACCGATAAAATTAGATACCTACAGAGATTTAGATAAATGTTTGAGTATGCCGGATAGGAAAAATGTTTTTCTATGCCAGTAATTTAGAGGATGTACTTTAGGGACAATGTCACAATAATATTACGGGTTTGGAAATGTAGAACAATATGTTTTAAAATCTGTAAATGTAGGAGAATCGAGTCCGAATAAACTCAAATCGAGCTGACATGTGAGTTGAACGATTGTCCTGCATTTACAAATTTATGTACTTGTGAATGTAGGACATTATGTTTTCAAATCCGGCTTGACATTTGAGCTTGTTTGAATTTATTCGGACTCGATATTTCTACATTTACAAATTTTAAAACATATTTTCTTACTTCTAAAATCTCATAAAATTATTGTTGTTAAAACGCACCTCTAAAGTTACCGGCCTAAAATTAAAAACATTATTCCCCATGTAGGCTGGCCTCCCATGTATGTTGATGCTTGATTCGATTGTTTTATAATGTGATGATAGGTGTGGATTCCAGTTCTGCTATTCATGTGGAAAAGCTTGGACTTCTACTCACGGTGGTTGCGGTTAATTCACCATTCTTGGCCGGTGTTTTTTTTATCAGTAATATCCACCTGTGGTGTTGAATATTTATTGCATTAATTAAAAACTCTTGTGAAACGTGTTCTAATGTTAACCTTTTTGGTTGTATGGGTTTTGAGTACCCTTGTTCTCGGCTCTTTATGTTACTTTTCTTTGACTTTTACAGAAACATGTTAAAACCCAAGATGTTTTGTCTTTTTTCCCCTGTTATGAACACACCATGCATTGACCATTTTCACACTATTCTTACTAATTTAGAATTTGACTTGCACTTGTATATGCTCTATATTTTAGGGAGTTTCCTCCCAGGACAGTGCCTCAATTTAAACTTGATTATCACGACTTGTTTCTCATCTCTCTATTTTAAGGGGTCAGGATAATGAGACTTTAAATCATGGATGGTCTCATAATTTTGGTCTCAAATAGATTCAGTTTTATAATTATTTCTATTTTTTTATTTAGTCCAAATATTTTTTACAATGCAGTTCAATTTAAATCCCAAATTCGCTGGGAAATTCTAAATTACATCATTTCGCCGATTGAATTTTGGATTTTCCGATCGCGAGTGTCACTAAAATGCCACGTGTAAAAATAATTCAGCTAGATCTGGAATTCTGTTTTGATTTTAAGTGTTTATTTGTTTTGGTATATATATTTTTAAATTATATGACCTGTAATTTCAAGTGTAAAAAAAAATTACATGTAGTTGTCATGTCACATCCGCGACCAGAAAGCCCCAAATTCAATTAGCGAAACAACGTAGTTTTAAATTTTTATGAGAAATTGAGATTTAAATTGAATATTCTCAAAGATGTTGAGACTAAATCATAATAAAAAAAAATAATGAGACTCAATCTAGATTGAGCCAAAGTTATGGGACCATTTCAACTGTAGTATGCTTACTATGTGAAAATCGAAATTATATTTACTTCTACTAGCTTGCTTATAGTTTACATTATATCTTATAGGGAGTGAATGTGGTTTTTGCAAACTTTACGCACTATTTAGGGTAAATTGTATTTTTGGTCCCATGAGAATATTTTCAAAGCATTTTTGGTCTCATTGTTTTAAAGTGGTCCTTTTTTGTGCATTTTTGGTCCAAAACCTTTAATTGGACATCACAGAAACCCCTAACATGTTCATTTAACAACTTCACCACACAAAAGCCACCTATATATGTTTAAAGGTTTTTGTACACTTTTGATTTTGGAAGATTTGGGTAAGATTTTTATAAAATTTGCTAAATATTGGAGGTGCAACGATTCCTAAGATTCAAGGTGGGGATGAAGATTTTTGGTGTTTTTTTGTAGAGTGACACTCCTGTGAACAAGGTTCACGGTGTGAACCCTAATTCAATATTACCCATATCAAGTAATTGGGTTGACCCAAAATTTGTCGTTTCGCAGGTTTTCTTCATGTGTTTTGTCTTTTGCCATGTGTTTTTTTCTTTTGCTATCTTATTATTTTCACGCAATCATCTCTCTTGATATGTAAAACCTCACTTTTGTTCACAAAAACTCACCGTTGCTCGTAAAACTCTCAATCATCTTTCCTTCTTCTCTCTTTTGTTCACCAAAACTCTCAACGTTGTTCAAAACTCTCATCTCTTGTTGCTATGTAAAACTCTCACTTTTGTTCACAAAACTCTCACTCACTTTGTTATTATGTAAAACTCTCACTTTTATTAAGTAAAACTAAAACTTTCTCACATTAAAGTAAAACTCTTACTTTTTTTCACCAAAACTCTCCTTTGTTATTTTTTTTTGTTCAAAACTCTCAGCATAAAAATAAAACTCTCATTATAAAACTCTCACTTTTAACTCTCATTCAATAAAACTCTTAAAAAGTAAAACTCTCATTTTTGTTCACAAAAAACTCTCACTCTTATTTAGTAAAACTTTCATGTAAAAAACTCTCACTATAATTAAGTAGAAAACTCTCAACGTTTCTAAAAAAAAAACTCTCAAATCTGAACTTTTGTTCACAAAAACTCTCACCGTCGCGTTGAGTCATAGATGTAAAACTCTTACTTTTGTTCACAAACTCTCAGATATTTTAGTTTTGATTATTATGTAAAAATTATCAACTTGTGATTTTATTAAATAAAACTCTCATTATTACTAAGTAAAACTCTCACTTTTATGAGTTCAAAACAATTATCAACAAGAATTCAATAAAAAAGGTGATCTCAAGAAATTTAATCAACTAAGTAAAACTCTCACAAAATCGCCGTTCATTATGTGAAACTCTCACTTTGTTATTAAAAAAAAAAGACTCTCATTGTTACTCAAGAAAACTCTCCCATGCGATCGTTACTAAAAAGTAAAACTCTTAAGATTTATGTTCACCAAAACTCTCACTATTGCTAAGATTATGTAAAAATCTCACTATCTTCAAAAAAGAAAAAAGGACAAATAAATTAAAGAACCAAGTCTCCATTCATGTCACCGGGAGGCATCGTCTTATTCAAAAGTGTTCTATGTCACAAAATGATATATCCTAAGTCGCCATCCTTAGCAGAGTCAAAGAGAATGGAAACCAAACAAACCTTACCCAAATCAGGTTTAATAGGATAAGTTTGAAGAGTCGCATCTAGCAATCCCGAAAGGGAGGGTAGCAATCCCATGGGGAGATAAGTCCCGTTTGAGTGTGAACTCGATAAACATCTATAAGCGATCCGTGAGGGTTTCCCGCTTGAAGAAGGAAAAAGACTTGGATTGTTTATATGTCCAACCCTATTTTTATATTTCATATTAACTGTCATACATACTTTAAAGAATCATAACACACATTCGATGATTACCCATTTTTTACATTTGTTAAAAATTGTTTATAAGGGAATTTTATTAGTTTGGGATCAAAAGTATTTGTTTGAATTTTACATTTGTTTTTTAAAGAATATTAATTTGGGACCAAAATTTTCCCACCATTTAACATCACTTTTCAAATTCTAAAGTTATAATGGCCAACTTAAAAATACAAAGTTAAAAGAAATTATTTTCTGAGTTCTGACCCTTCATGACTTGAATATTCAAACGCTCTCAAGTCTCAAGGAATTAATTAGATAAAAGTTGATGTCGTTCCGCATATAAATTCGTATAGATTCTGATGCATTCAATAGCATTTATTTCTAAGTTCTTTGCATATGTATATTTATTTGCTAGATGTTAGTTCCATCTATTATAAATTTGTCACATAATAAATAGTAATCATAGTTAACCTCACAGTGATGAGAGGTAGTGAGAGAATTTTTGCGAGTGGGGTAGTCGTCCCTTGTGCCAAGAGATCTCCGGTGAGGCAAAAACCTAGCCATAGGAACCCTAGCCACAGAGTAAGCAATGGAACAGGATCGACCAGAACCAACTGGATCAAGGTATGGAACGCTAACAACGGGTGTATCTCCTTCTTTTTCAAAAACTTTCCGAAACACTGCACGACTGAGACAATGTTCAAGAGATTTAAGGAGTTTGGAAGTGTTAGGGACATCTTCATCCCACACAAAAAGGATCGGTTCAGCAATCGCTATGGATTCGTCAGATTTGGGGGTATTCAAGATTGTCAGTCAATGGAAAAGGCTCTGAACTCCATCTGGTTTGAGTCCTACAAACTTAGAGTTAATGTCGCTAGATTTGCCAGGAAGTCAGGATTATCCACGCTCAGAGTGGAAGAGGCAAGACCGATCCAGCCTCGTGCGACTATCATGGTGCAAAAAGCTGCCATGAGATTGCCGGACAGGTCGTACAAGGAAGCCATGGGTTGGGACAAAGCAGGGGTCTCGGGAGGTGCTCGAGCTGCTCCTGGGCACATTGTTAAACGGTGTGTGCAGGGACATATGCCAGAAAAGAAAGCCCTCACTCCTAAGTTCTCAAGGTTCTGCTATGAGTCGGAGAAGAAGGATAAATAATTTTTGGAGCGATGAGAACCTTCAACTGGGTGGATAATGGGTTCGAGATTGTAGAAGCTTGTGTTGGTCGTGTCCAGGTCGGATACAGAGGTGGCGATATGGTCTTGCTCCAACCCATGGATGAGGAGGATATTCAGAAATTATCCAACTGGTTTGAACTTCTCGAGCCTTGGTCGGATCGTGATGAACATAACATAAGAATAATCTGGACTCAGTGGTTTGGGGTCCCACTCCCAATGCATGCATGGAACCCCAGTTTCTTTAAATTGGTGACTCTGAAATTTGGATCTTTACTTAAAATCGACCAAGATACACTGGATAAGAAGAATCTCCAATGTGCCAGGATCCTTATCAGGACGCCGCTCCCGGATATTTTCGATTCAAATACCAAAGTGTCCGTCGACGGCAAAATCTTCTTGATAAGGATTCGATAAGAAGACGAGAACCTCTATGAAGAGGATGAAAACTCGAGCAACCTGGATATTTGTGTGTTCGAGGATTCTACGTCACAAACCGATTCGGAACCGAGTTCGACGAAAGATTTGCACGAGGAGAAGGGATTCAGATGGAACCTGTGACGACGCACAGTTTGCTGCCCCCGATCCTGGATTAGGGTCAAACAGCTCAACCATTCACCCAATCTCCAGATCGGCCGCGCTCAGTGCCTCGAAGGAAGAGGAAATTCCAGAATCGCCTATGAGCCTAGACAACTTCGCACAGGGGGTCGACCGGAATTCAATAGATGTGGTTAGCAATCTCTTTGTAGTAGTCTCTTTAAATCTACTATTGTGCCTCCTCTCGGCCAAGATACAACCATTGGTTCTCCGATGAAATGGAAGAAAGTGGCTAGAAACCGCAGACCGATCCGAAATTCAGAGGACGCAGAGAGCTTTGAGGAAAACAGATGGTCTTCTTACAGTGTTGAGGCGGAAATAGCAGGGGATGCACGCCAGGCTTGGGATGTTGGGCAAAAAACTTGGGCTTCAAAGCAAATGCTCGGATGCGGTGATCAGGAACCATCTGGAAACCCTTGAAAGAAGGGACAGAAAGGCAGCTAGAAAAGATAAGAAAAAAAGGCAGCAAGGGAGACGATACTGTTAATCAATGATGCTTTTGAGTTTTAATATAAGGAGTCTGGGGAAGAGAGTTAAGAGGAAGGAGATCCAACAAATGGTATCCAAATTCAGAATTGACATCGGGTGCATCCAGGAGACAAAGAAACAAGTTTTGAGACGTTCCATTTGCAAAGCCATGTGGTTCGATGATAACTTCGATTGGTCACATAAGGAGACAGAAGGTAATTCAGGGGGAATCCTAACGATTTGGAACGAGAAGGTGTTTTACAAAGTCAGTGAGTGGAGCATCAATAGGTTTTTGGTTGTGAATGGTATTTGGAGAGAAGATGGGGCAAACTGCACAATCCTCAATGTCTACGCCCCCATAACTTTTCGGAAACACTTGGGTTGTGGGACTCCATCAATTTGATTGTTAGTCAATATTCGGATTCCATTGTGTGCATTGCTAGAGATTTAAACGCAGTGAGGTCGGTTGGTGAAAGAGTTGGAAGAGGGGAAAATCCAGATTTACGTGACATCGCAGCGTTCGATGAGTTCATCTATAAGGGTGGACTGATTGACTTACCATTAACAGGCAGGGTCTTCACTTATTACAAGCCAGATGGAACGTGCAAGAGCAGATTGGACAGGCTATTGGTGAATGACAACTGGGTTCAGAAATGGCCGGAGGTGTTGCTGAGAGGGCTCAGGAGAACGGTTTCGGATCACTGCCCAATTTACACTTACTGCTCTCTTAAAGATTGGGGACCAAACCTTTCAAATTCTACAACTGTTGGCTGTCCCATCTGAGGTTCAAAGAATTCTTCAATACCAAATGGACGCAATACGATATCCACGGATGGGGGAGTTATGTGTTAAAGTAGAAACTCAAAGCATTCAAGGCAAATTTGAAAGTCTGGAAAAGGGAGGTGTTCGGGGAAGTAGAGGCCAATATAGAGGAAAAGAAAGCCAACATTGAAGTACTCGATAAGCTAGACGATGCCTTGGGACTGGAGGATGAGGAAATAATCACAAGAAATAGAACTTCGGCAGAGCTTTTGAGATGTTTGATTTGGCAGGAGAGAATGATGCACCAAAAAGCAAAATACAGATGGATTAAAGAAGGAGACGTAAACTCCAGTTTCTATCATAGCTAGATAAACAGAAGAGACAAAGCATCTAAGATCGAAGGATTGATGGTGGATAGTTGTTGGATCAATTCGGTGTCGGATGTGAAAAGGAAGATCTTCAACCATTTCAGAAACCACTTAAGCTTCGTAAGAAGCCCAAAATTCAGTATGCCAGATGATCTTTTTCCAAAGAAACTGGAGACTTGCGAAAATGAGCTACTTTGTTGGCCCTTCACCGAGGACGAGGTTAAAAAGATAGTGTGGTCATGTGATTCGAACAAGAGTCCCGGGCCGGATGGTATGTCTTTCGAGTTCTTCAAACACAATTGGGACAACTTGAAAGCAGAGGTAATGAAAATGATGAGTGATTTCCATCAATCGGGGAAATTCGTTAGGGGAATGAACTCATCCTTTATCGTGCTCATTCCAAAAAAGGATGTGTGCCATTCTCTCAACGAATTTCGCCCCATTTCACTCATAAACTATTTGTACAAGATAATTTCGAAAGCGTTGGCGACAAGATTATCCAAGGTATTGGATTCAATAATTTCTAAAAATTAGTCCGCTTTCATAGGAGGAAGACAGATTCTTGATGGGGTTGTGACTTTGAACGAGATTATAGAGGAGACCAAGAGGAAAAAGAGGAAGAGGGTGATCTTTAAAGTGGATTTTGAAAAGGCATATGACTCCGTGAATTTGGAATTTCCTAGACGGGATGATGGAAAAACTGAACTTCTCCCCAAAGTGGCGATCATGGATGCACACTTGCATCTCAACAACATATCGTCTTCGGTCTTGGTAAATGGGAGCCCAACGGGCGAATTTCATCATGAAAGAGGACTGCGCCAAGAAGACCCTCTTTCCCCTTTTCTATTTCTCATTGTAGCAGAAGGGCTTAGTAGAATGCTTACGAAGGCAGTTTCAAAGGGATTACTCGAAGCAATCGAAGTCGGCAAGGTGAAGGTGAGCATTTCTTATCTACAGTATGCGGATGACACAATACTCACGTGCCCCGGGAAATTGGAAAATGTGAAGATTCTCAAGCATGTCCTCCATGTTTTCGAACTTCTATCTGGACTCAAAGTGAATTTCCAGAAGAGCATCATATGGGGTTTCAACATCAGTAAAGAGCTTCTTAATTGAATGGGGCATACGCTGGGGTGTGATATTGGGAGACAACCATTCTCGTACTTGGGCATCAAAGTGGGCATTAATCATCATAAGGCCGAAATGTGGTCATGCATTGTTGATAAAATCCGGAATAGGTTGGAGAAATGGAAGGGGAAGCACATCTCGTTTGGAGGCCAGATAACCTTGATTCAAGCGGTTCTTTCGTCGATCCCTATTTATTGCTTGTCTCTTTATTATTTGCCAAAATCTATCTTGAAGGAAATTGGAAGAATCCAAAGAGATTTCTTGTGGGGGGGATGTGAGTTAAAATCCAAAATTCCTTGGGTTAGGTGGGGGGAGGTGTGTAAAGAGAAAGAGAAGGGGGGTTTAGGAATTAGGTAGGTGAGTCGTTTTAATAATGCTCTTGTCAAGAAGTGGGTGTGGAGATTTTTTAATGAACCAAATAGATTATGGGCTAGAGTGATACATTCTAATTACGGGGGGCTGATTTCGTTGAGAGAGAGGGAGGATAAGAGAGGTTGTTTTTATCATGCACATCAAAGGAGGGGGAATGAGAGAGGGATTGTGATTTCGGGGTGGTGGAGAGACATTGGTAAGATCTACTTAGGAAAAGGGGGTTCGGGTATGAGGGAGGAGCTTAAGAGAGAGATAGGGGATGGGGCTAACACTAGTTTTTGGTTGGAGGTGTGGACGGGGTAAACACCACTTTGTGAGAGATTCAGGAGGTTATTTAGGTTGAGTGTACAGAGGGAGGCTAAAATTAGTGAAATGGGTCATTGGGGAGAGGGAGGGTGGGAGGGGGAGTGGAATTTTCAATGGAGACGTACTTTGAGGGAGTGGGAAGTTGAGAGTGTTAACAATCTTATTTTGTGCATTAACAGGGTGAAATTGGAGGCTCTACAAGCTGATTTTTGGAGCTGGAAAGGATCGAGAAACATATTTTTTTCGACTAAAGATGCTTATATTGGCTCGTATGAGGAGGAAGAAAAAGAAGACCACACCGATGGAGTGGAATTCAAATCCTTATGGAGTAACTTTGCTCCACGCCGAGTTCAATCCATCGTGTGGAAAATTCTCAAGCAAAGGCTACCAACCAAAGACAATCTCGTCATTAGGAATATCATCTCGGCAGATGGCGACATCACGTGCATCATGTGTGGCTCGACTGAAAAGAATGCTCCTCATCTACTAATTGAATGCAGGTTCGCGAATACAATTTGGAGCAATATATATAAATGGGCGGGGCTGGACATGGTGCCACACAGAGACATCACTACACATTTCCTTCAACACGAAGCTATGCTTGGATCTCGTGCACTCAACAAGATGGGATCCATGATTTGGACAGCGACGACATGGGCAATTTGGAACTCCATAAATGAAAGGCTATTTGAGAATACTAATCCGGAGCCGAAGAAAGTGATCGAGAAATCAAGGCAAGGACATGATCATGGGTGATGACAAAACACTCTAAGGCAAGTAATATCTCATTTGGATCTTGGCACGCTAATCCTAGAGCCAAGTAAACGGTTTATACGGTAATAGTGTTTGTTTCTTTGTTTTTATGTGGGGGACGTAATTAGTTGTAAGGGTGGGAGTACCCTTGTACTCCATTATTTACTTTAATATATATCATTTTTTGGTTGCTCAAAAAAAAAATTTGTCTCATAAAATTTGTGGGTGATACCTCTGTGAATCAGGTCTACACATAAACTCTATTATTGTAATGTATAAAAATTATCAATAGTTGAAAATAAAACTTTTTTCAAATAGAGATAGATCTTGTTCATAACAATAAGAATTTTTTTTTTCCGTAATATTAAAAAAAAAACAAAGTTCATCATGAACTCGAGTTCACACAATTTTTTTTTTTAAAAATTTGTAATCAACAGTTCATATTAACGACTATAAACATTCATCAACCTTCAACGACCCTCTTAACATCTAAATATAATCTAATTTATTTGTTTATAATAATCTAATTAATGAAATAATGATTTGACATGAGAAATAAACTATTATCCAATTGTTTTTAAAAAAAATCATTCAAATAAAATTAAAAATAACATACAACTTTTACTCTGAAATATCTCATGAGACAATATCTCCAAATTTGTTTAGATCAATATAACCGGTATAATAATCCAATTAACTATGGATTAACATGGGAAATCAACAGTTATCCCAAATATTTTGTTTTTGAAAGCTATCCAAATTATATTATTAAACTATATATATAAATAATAATAATAATAATAATAATAAAAAAAAAAAATAATAATAATTCTAAAATGCCCGACCTCTTCTAAAAGACCTTTTCATTTTCATGATACATAATTAAAAAAGAATATTCTCCAAAAACTTCATCAATGGATATTCATGATCAACAAGATGATGACCTCCTTCTCTCAATTCTTCTGAATAACTCTGAAGATGATAATGAAACCCTAATGGCGGATGAAACATGCGCACTTGAATTGCATCTTCAAGAAGCCATCTTTTCATCTTTCACCTTTACTCCTTTAACACAAAAATTAGCTTCCACGTTTGGAACCGGCGACTCATCAAAAACGTGTTCTAATGAATTATTATCTCCACACTCACTGTGTGAAATCTGCGGAGATATTAAGGATAACGATGAGATGTTCCAAATTGAGAATTGTACTATCCACGATGATGCCTACTGCAAAGACTGCATCTCCACCGGCGACTCATCAAAAACGTGTTTTAAAATTTTTTTATATTTTTTAAAATTATTTGGACTAAACATCTTTATATTATCTCCACATTTATATGTATATTGAAAATGTGAATTATACATATTCTTTCTCTATTTTGTTATCCTTTTTCACCTAAAAATCAACATTTTATTTATAGAGATTGATTTTTAAAGATAACGATGAGATGTTCCAAATTGAGAATTGTATATCCACTTTGTTTAAAGGAGAACGATTATTCAAGATAGTTTTATACTGATATAGGTATAATCTATAACCAAATAATACTCATTCTTCCAAAATATTAGAGCTTTATCTTGGCCTTTACTATGAGGATCGCTCATGAATTATAAGTATATATATATAAGAAACGACGTCGTTGCTCCAAGCACGTGTCCATCGAGCTCATGAAGAAACGACGCCGTACTGTTATAACATGCCCACGCGCGGATATTCTGCGCACGTGCGAAATATGTGCGGACGACATCAGTGACATGTTCCCTCTTCACTGCGATCATAACTTCTTTACGGACTGCATCTCCAAGCACGTGACAATCATGATCAAAAAACGGCGGACGTTCCCCGCGATTGGTTGCACGGCGGTTCTTGAATCCCACTCGCTTCGAGCGGTTTTGGCGGCGGAGGTTGTGAGCGTGTGGGATGATGTTCTTTGTGAATCCTTGATTTCTCCGAAGATGAAGTACTACTGTCCGTAGAAGGACTGTTCGGGGCTGTTGGTTACAGAGAATGGTGATGAATTGATTAGGGAGTCGGAGGGCCCTTTTTTGTCATAGTTTATTTTGTGCAAATTAAGTGTAATGTGTTTGGCACTCTGGGATTGGTTGTGAGGAGAGAGAGAGGTTGAAGGTGGATGATGTTGGAAATTTGATTTTGAGGGTGTTCTAGTACCCAAGTTTGACCAAATTATTGAGGAATTAAAACGTTAATTTTTTAGAAATTAAACGTGACGAGATCGTTCTACTCGCGGAGTAGATGATCGTGGTATACTTAACATCTAAAAACCAAATTTCGATGAGTGAGAAATTAATGAGGGAAGATGAAAGGTTACAACCCTTGAGAGATGAATTTAAGTGGGTGGAGGATTTTTTTTTTTGGATAACACGGTATCCGGCTCAAAGGCCGACTAATCCGGGGGACCAGAACCCACCGTCCACTAGTGGGGGCCCCACTTCAAGCCAGAGCTAAGCTTTGTATGGACTGACTCATCTCAAAAGTTGATCGCACCCTAGAGAGGAACATACTTCTAAATCCCAAGCCTACAACCACTAGGCCAACCCTTGGGGGTTAAGTGGGTGGAGGATGACTTGTGTAGTCTCCTATCCCACATTGGAAACAAGAAGGAAAGTTTCCTTGTATATAAATACAAGCTTATGCTCATGTTCTCCAAAATGGTGCATGGAGATCCTAACCATGAACCACACGCGCGCGCCCTGCCCCCCGGGCCGGGTTCCGTGGTTCTTGGCAATTGGGCTTTGGGGTCCATCTTTCTTTTTGGAGACCAAAAAACTCTAAATGGACCAATTATTTTTTGGACTCAATGATTTGGGTGGCCCATCCGGTTTTGAGTCGGCCTAGGAGGCATGAGTTATTCGTGCGTGGAGTTGGACTCGGTCCAAGATTATCCAAAATTCAAATTCAAATTCGAATCAAAGGTTCATTGAACCCGGATGTGACTTCCTCTTCAAGAACGGGCCTCGGTCCATAACCGCCCACGAAATCTTCTTCCCACGATTTCCTCAACCTTCCAGAGAGTGGGTTCCGTCTATATAACAACAACCTTCATAATTATTTTCGTCACTTTTACGAACCCCACAAATAGACTTCTGCAATTCTGCATACATCTTTATTTTCCAATCGCTCAGCAAAAGTCCGTTTACGTTCGTTGAGAGTTTCCTTTCAGTGGTGCTACTGAATTGAAACTGTGAACCATTTTACCTTTTGGGATATTTACGCACGATCCTGTGAGCACTATCCAGGGTGAATTTATCTTGCGGATAAAGGGCTTTCCTTGACTCGGTTCTGGTTTTCTGTGATTTTATTTTGTGTGTTGCGTGAAACAGTGTAGTATTAGATTACGTTTATAACAGATGATAGAGAGAGGGAGTCTGCGTTGAAGTTGCATGTTCTTGCTAAGGAGAGGAAATGGCAGAGGTGTCCTAATTGCAAGTTCTATGTTGATAAGAAGGAGGGGTGTTTGCATATGACTTGCAGGTTAGAATTTATTAATTAATCAGCTTTATTTCTATTAATTATGTATTTTGGTGAATTATTTGATGTTTTTATATCACACTCGGGTGCACTGGGCTACTGATGCACAATTAATATTATTGTATGAAAGTAACTAATACTATTTCGTGAATAACTAATGGAGTGCTATTTTTTAGTAAAACAACTTTATGTAATTTAAATATGCACTTTAATGTGCGCATAAGAAGTATTTGACATTGCAAGATCCTTTAATTATTACTCCCTCCGTCCTGAATTCGAAGGCGGGTCTACTATTTGCATGCATTTTTATGAGCGAGTTTTGTATTAATAATTGAAATGATAAATTGATTTTTACGGAGGTGTATGATAGATGAGCCACGTATGAAAAGTAAATGTGACTTCGAAATCGAGACGGAGGTAGTATGTTTTATTGTTCTTTGAGAAAGTGATTTAGGGGCTCATGGTTGTAAATGGCAGATCAATTCCTCAGTCCCATTTTTTCATGTTCCAAAATTATTTTATTTTCTGGATCTTTAACATATGGATTCAGTATTCTGGTGGTTTGTTGAATATTTTTGTCCATTCCACGTGTCATTAATCTAGACTATAAAACATAGAGTTGAGCATCAATATTTTTGGAACAGATGATAACAAAATACTACATATTATTTCAAGGAATATTGGTTTGAATCTTAAGAAGTATGATGAAGGTGAATTCATTATAGATCTCAGATATTCATTCATTCTTATCTTTTTCATTGAAGAATTTTGAATCAAAATTGACGAGTGCTTGCAAAATTTGTAAAAAGAAATAGATGTTTGATTGTTATGACAAAATTTTTTATTGAAGGGAAATCGTAAGGTAGCTAGAGCCAGAATCATGAACATTTCATCTGAAAACAGATAATTAAGCTGATTTAGATCATGGTATGCTAAAAACTTACTCATAAAAACATTTGACGTGTGAAAGATGATTTTATTGGTGTGTGCTGATAAAATTAGATCAAGAGATTGATATATACTAGTCATATATGTATGACTTGTGATGACCTCCAATATTGTCGATGTATGTTTATAGATGATGCTTTATTCCATATATGTTCTTGAATTACCATATATATATGAAAAAAAAAATTTAGTCTCATAACTTTCCTGTAATCCGTTTTTTGTCCCAAAAAAATTAACTTTTCAATTTTGATCTCATAACTATCTCGATTGTCCAATTTTGGTTCCATTTTCACCGAAAAAACATACAATTCTGTCTTTTTTTTATCACACACAAGTCACATGTTGGTTAAAATTGGGGTTTCTCGAGTTCGTAGTTGACGTGGTTGTTAAAAATTCATTTTTTCCGCACTTGGGAGAAATTTTTTTGTTCTTTCTAATTTTTCAGAAAAATGAACTTTTCTTTTAACAGTCAGTATCCACATCAGATATGAGCTCGAAAACCCGCATTTTTAATCGATACATGACTTATACATGATTGAAAATGATAGAATTTTATATTTTTTGATAAAAATGGGACCAAAATTGGACAATCGAGATAGTTATGGGACAAAAATTGGATAATTAAATTTTTTCGAACAAAAAACAGATTATAGGAAAATTATGGGACCAAAAAACTTTTTTTGTCGAGTGTATTTTATTGCTGGTGTGTGTATACATTTATCGTTGTCCCTATGAATTGGTTTAAACTATGCATTGTGTTGTGATAAATTCTTGCTCGAGACTTAGTTTGTGAGACGTTTTTATGCAATTTTATTTACCCACGTGTCATACGTTTCTTTTTTATTTAATGTACTTCCGTTAATATTTACCAATAAATTCTTTTCTTTTTTTTTCCTCCTCACTTGATACCGTACGTCTCATATGGCTCATTTTGTTGTGTATATTTTGTGAGATTATGTAATGTGTGGATTCCAATTCGATTCCCTTTGGGAACAAATTTAAAGTTATAGGAGTTATAAGGTGGATTGGTGATTTCGCGGAGTATTTGAGTGTTTGGTGTACTAACTATTAATAACTAAAAACAAACTTTGTCCGATAAAAAAAAAAAAAAAAAAAAGGTGTGGATTCCAATTCTGCTATACATATGGAAACGCTTCGACATCGACTCGTGGTGGTTGCGGTTGATCATTCTTGGTCAGTGATATATATTTGCATTAATGGAAGCTCTGTGAAGCGTGTTCTATCTTATTATAATGTTATAAACACCAAAAATGTTGGTCTTTAACTTTTGTCCTCGTTGTAGGTCCTATTCAGCGCATCATAATGCACTAGTGTAATCTCTTGATCAAGACAAGTTAATTTGAGTCTTACACTTCAACCTTTTACGATGGATTGTTCATTTTTATCTAGGTTGTGAATTTTGTACATATTTACAAGGGACTGTTAATGTGATTTTATGTGATCTGGTATCACCACATTAACTACAATGTAACACGTACTGTTTATTGAACATGTATGCAGTAAATATATATGACAGTGTGTGTGTGCGTGTATTTTCAGAGTGTTGTTGAAAATGTTATGCAACATGTAAAACAACATATGACAACGGAAGTATAAAAACGCAGTGCAAAGGATTTCAAAATTTTGTATAGTCTGTAATCCAGACTACACGAACCTCATGGTTAAAAACATCACTATAACAAGTAGTGAGATACACACGAATCTTTTACAAGATCCTAAAAGGTGTAGTGAAAAACCACACACCAAAAAATCAATTTATTCAATCAAGTAACTAGTGATCTTATTCAACCTAAAACTTGATCTAATAAGACAAAATCAATACTGATGGGAGAGATTGTATTCCCTCGACCAGTACAAATAGAATAACATCGACCCTCACACTCCTAGAATTACAAACACTCGGTTTTTCACTCTTGGTTGTGTCTTGGATGCTACTCTCTTAAGTTTGGAGTAGAGCAAATGGTATTTCACTTTAACTCAAAACTTGAATGTCGACCAATGCAGTCTATTTATAGACATTCGGACCAACTGCATTGTCCTATCAACTTGGTGTGGACAGCCTTGAACTTCTCCTCCACTATCTCCATGATCTTGGTGTAACCACCCATGATCTTTCTATTCTCACTCCATTCTAGTGCAACCGCTTGATAATATCCGAAGTTATCTTCATCCTGCAATGTAGGAAACATAGAAAAACACATCTATTAAAACGGAGTCAGTGTTAGGAGAAAGTGACAAATTCATGATGTTGTGCAGAATGTTGTCCAACATCTGGAACAACATCTGAGCAACATCAACAATTATATATAATTAAATTATTATTTTTACTTAATATTGAATAAATCAATTATTGTTGTATTCAATTAATAAAAAAATAAATTAATATTATAGTTAATTTTAAAAATATCAATTAATTAAAAAATAATATGCTATGAATTAAAATACCACACATAAATTGAAAAGTATTACTTGTTTAAAGAAAAATATTACTTATTTAGATAAAAAAAAAAGTATTACTTGTTTAGAAGGAAAAGTATTACAAGTTTAAAAGAAAGGTAAAACTTAAAAAAAAAAAAAAGTAAAAAAATATAATTTTAATATAATATAATTTAATTTAAATTTAAATTTATATAAAAATGTGATTGAATTAATAAATAAGATAATTGAAATAAAGAATTTTAAAAAAATTATAAGAAAAAACAATTTTTAGGACATATAGAATTAATTTCATTAAATAAACGCAAGAAAGCAAGTGCCCGAGCGTAATTGATCCTCGCTCAGGCGCCCAAGGTCCCATGTTCGGTCCCCCATGGGAGCGAGTAATTGCCTCAATTAATAGGGAGGCTTAGTGGGTTCGTGGCTAAAAAACTGAATTTTTAATTTGGACATCGGTTTTTAACCGCTGTCTAAGTGGATATTTTGGACAGCGGTTACTTTGGATAGCGGTTCACAACCGCTGTCTAAGTGTTAATTTTACTTAGACAGTTGTTACTTGAACATCCCTTATAACCGTTGTTCAATGTCATTTTTAACAGCTGTCTAAGCTCAGATGTATATTAGTGATAAGTATATATGCAATATTAATTTTTTAATTACTATAGCATATATATATAAAAGTCAGGCTTCACGATCAGCCCCCAAAGTTTAAATTCTGGCTCCGCCCCTGGTTACATTACATCACAACACAACAAACAAATAATCTCTCAACAAGAGCTACACTCAACAGTAAATATCTCCCAACCAAAGTACAACAGCCACTAAAAAAAACAGCAAACTCGTCTTAGAAGACGGACTAAGGACTAATCGACCAATTCGAGAAAGATATAGAGCATACCTCTTCCTCCTTGGCCAAAAGCCACGACCACGTCCTCCCAATGATTTTATTCCAAACCACGTTTATTTAATATTATATTTATATAATGAGTATGTTTACGAACGAACCACGACACGTCATCGTACAATGTTATATAACATCAGCTTAGCAAGGTTTTTACGACGGTTTTAGCGACGGTAAAAACCGTCGCTACAGGAGGAAAACGAGGGTCGCTAACATTTAGCGACGGTTTTTTTCAATCCGTCGCTAACTAGCGACGACTTTTGTCCGTCTCAAATCGACGGTTTTTTACCGTCGCAACATAGCGACGGTTTTATCGACGATTATCTATGCCCAGACCCGGGTCAGAAAACTCGTCGCTAAACCGTTACTAAACCGCCGATACATTGTTGACGATTATGCGTCATAAAACCGTCATAACAACGATGATTTTTCGTCGGTATTAGCGACGACAATACCCGTCGAAATGTGTGACGGTTATAAGCCATCGGTATTAGCGACGGTTATTGTCGTCGCTAAATCCGTCGCTATAATCGTCGCTAAATTGTGAATTTTTGGAAAAAATGGCTCACAGTGGTTCGAACCCGGGCTCGGGAGGCGCCCGAGTGGGCACCGAACCACCCGAGCCACGGACCTGTTGGGGTTATACTGAGAAGTATGCTTTTACTTTGTATAACCAAACTGAATTTCTTATTTATTTTACTGAAATAAATTATTTATCACATGTTGCATTAAATATGAATGAATGTTATATATATTTACTGCATACCCGTTCGATAAAGTCAGTACGTGTCACATTGTAGTTAATTTGGTGATACCAGATCACAGAATATCAAATTAACAGTTCCTCGTGACTAAGTAGAAATTCACAACCCAGATGGAAATGAACAACCCATCATGAAAGGTTGAGGTGTAAAGCTCAGATTGTCTTGTCTTGACCAAGGGATTACACTAGTGCATCATGATGCACTGAAGAGGACCTACAGGAGGATAAATTCTTCGGTACTGAATATACAAGAATTAGACCTCAGTGGTTCGTTATTTCTTAATCTTCGTTCCTTAAATAGGATCGTGTAAAATTAATAACTATTGCTTTGATTTATGATGGGAAGAGAATCAATGTGATTCGATACCTTGTATCTTGGACAATATTATTCATTACATGACGATTGCTAAGATTTAATACGTAGAATCGCATGCAAGCACTGCTTGCTTGATTTGTCCCTTTGGTGGGCTCAAAATCTTTATCATACCAAATCTTGCAAGTGGAAATTTATTTCCGGTATGGATAATAATGTTGAGCTGTCTTTACTCCAAGGACAAATATGTTAATTAATATAAAGTATGTTCAGTGGCTTAATTAATTAATGGACTAAGATAATCTTAAACGCAGGAAATAATAACCGGGAGTCATATTATTGTGAAGTCGTAATGTGGGTTAAGATGGATAGTTCATGTAACACCCGTAATTTCTAATTACATAATTATGTATAAATAGTTATATTATTAAAATATAAGAATTATAAAAAATGGCCAGTAAGTAAAACTTGTCACTTAAACCCAATACATCTATTTGTCTTGCTTATTTTTATAAGCCAAGTTAAAATGGGTCATGTGTTGACTCTAAGTTATTATAGCCGAGACTCTCTCCATCTAGTGTATATATATAAGGTTTGGTAGTGTATATATTAAACAATAAGCTAACAATAGGTTTCTGAATATTTATTAATTTATTTGTATCACTCTTGGGCCTTATCAAATTTATTAAGGTTCTAAGACACGCTACTCTAATATTTTAGGTGACGACGGATTTACGCCTTAACTCGACTTACGTACTTGCAAAGACAATCAAGGTTTAAGGTGGGGTTTTCTTCTTATGATTGGAAATGTTTTGTCACTTTTAAATGTTCATGTGAGTGATTTTGTTGCTTACTGCATCTTACTGTCTATGTTTTTCTTTAACGCATGTTTATTCGTGGGAAACCACGCACCGCTGGTTCACCCGATTAAGGCAATCATTATATAATAACGATCCATGGTATAGCCATGGAAAAACCTATGGTTGGCATAGCCAACAAGTCTATGAAAATTCAGTTTGAATGTTTATGAGTTGATAATTTTATTTACATGTTATATTTAATTGTGACAAAGATGACCCCACTGAGCTAGTTGTTTGCTCACCCCAATCTACTTAACATTTTGCAGATTAGATATGGAGTGCAGTGGGGGGTCGGTGGATCGCCACAGAGTGTTTTAATTAATGTTTTGCTTTTAGTATGTATATTATGTCTCTAGTAAACTTTAAATTATGAGCTTTGGGATTTGTCGTTTTGGAGTTTATGAGTTGTTCTCATACTTAAGTCAAGTCCATCTTTTGAATTAAGACAAGTTATGCTACCGTTTTGGGTGTATGTAAGTTTACAATTCGTAAAGTCTTAAGTTAATGTTAATTATTTTTGCTGCTAATTCAAAATGGGGTAAGTCTGTGTTATCTATTTTGGTGATTATGTGGTATGCATCTAATTAAATTGGTGCTCAACACTTTTATGAAAATTGGGTCGTGACAGTTCAATATTAATTTTATAGTGAAGTAAATTAATATTAATGAGCTTGAATAATATTTTGGCTAAATATTAAAGTTTCTTAGCCCATTGAAGGTCTAATCTTAATTCTCCAAAAGGCCCCTTAAATAGCCCAAACTAAAGTCCAATTAATGAAAAGGAGAAGAAAATATTTTGGCCTATTTTTCCCTATTATTTTCGAAAAAATTGGGTAGGAAAAGAGAAAAGATTTTCTTGATTTTCTTGGAAAGATTTTATGGAATATGTGTTCTTGCAATACAAGATTATCCAATAAATTCAAGAAAAGTCAAAGATCGTGTTTCTTTCCTAACTAGTTGTAATTTTCAAAAATTTCTATAATATAAGGAGGCGGGATTTTTGTGGAATACTTTATTATGAAGGAAAGAATATATTGTATATATTCAAGATTTCTTGGAGATCAAGAAAAAGATTTTTCCATCTTATTCCTAGGGCAAAAATCGACCACCCCATGTATTATAAATAGGGGATGAGTTTTTCATCCCCAAGTGCAATTCCATGTGTTGGAAAAATTAGAAATCCACAAAGGTGGTAGCCAAAAAAATTTCTTTTCTCTTTTAAGATTAAAATCATTCGGTGATAATCCTCCCACCGGTTGGACGTGAGACATATTTGAGAAGGCACTTTAGGTTGATCCAACGTCTCAGCAGTTGTCTCTACGAGAGGTTAGTATTTACGTGATTTCTCGTCTCAGCAGTTGTCTCTACGAGAGGTTAGTATTTACGTGATTTCTAGATTCCGCATGCTTAGGTTTTACGTGAAATCGTATCTTTTGCAAAATCAAGTAAACCATGACATGATGTTTATTTGCTTGTTGATTATTATGTTGAATTGATTGGGATTAATTCATGTTAGTAATTAATTGATTAATTTAAATATATATTTAAATTCAACACGAATAGATCCGGGCACCCCTAATTTTCCAACAACTGGTATCAAAAGCCTCGGTTCTGAGCTTTGTGTTTAAATTGTTATTTAAATTATGTTGGCCATTAAATTTTATTGAAAATTAGATAGTAGAATTGTTAGATTTCTTTTGCAGGTATCCAATTGTCATGGTATTTAATGTGTTTATTTATTTCATGCGTATGAATGGTTTTAATTGACTGGATATTAATTTGTTTTTTTCGTGAGAAAATCCACGCAATAGATTTGCTTCTTGGAATAACTTTTTGTTTGGATTTATGATTTGTTCAAATGTAATAGAACTAGTGCTAGATTTAAGAGATGGAATGTATTTATTTTTAATCTTGGCAAAATAAAAACGCCTTGTCAAAGATTTGCATGTAAATCTCGGCCGATTTTGCACATCCGCCCATATAGCAATCCAAAGCATTAAGCATGACTTTTTCAAGTTCAAAATGGAAGAATGAATGAAATTCTTGGGTTATGGTTCTCTTTGAAGAATTGGCATATTAAAAATGATTCAAAACCAAAATTGATATCATTCTCGGTTCTCTCACCTTTTATCATCCTTATGTAGATATTAAAATGGATCAAAAAAGATTAACCGCTTCTATTCAAGCTTCAAAGATGAAAGTTTAAATACAAAGATCTGGGAGGTGGAGCAAATGCGAAGAGGACATTGGAGGTGGGCACATGGCGCCAATGAAAAGAAAGGTAATTCTCTCGCACTAGTTGTTGAAACTTGTTTAATATGCTACTCATTCAGGGTAATGGACATTATGGGATCCACGATCATGTTTGTTTCCACGTTCAAAAGCGGACCCATACGTGGCCTTAAATGACTTGGTGTTGGGAGAGAATGAATTTAATTTTAAGGTTCCGGGCCAAAAAACCTTATTTCAATTTCAAAACTATTTGTTGATGGATATTCTTCTGGCGTTATGGTTCTCTTTGGGCATTATTATGAGGCAAAACCAAAATTGTTCATCGTATGTCGCATCGGGGGCTCGCGACTAAGGCGTGACATTTTTGAGACGGAGTTCTTTTTGAAACGATCGAGTGGGAGAAATTCTAGACGGCGTTTCTTCAAAATCAAGCCAAGAAAAATCAAACCATGACAATTGGATAATTTGTGCAAAATATGTTTATTTTCCTGCTTTGCTTGATTTATTGTTGTATTTTCTTGTGCTTTATTTAATTTTTTTTTGATCAAATGTGTTTGCATGAGAATTGTCCAACGAAAAAATCTCAAATTCAAAAATTACTAAGTATGTTTTAATAATTAATTTTGGTCATGAATCGAATTAATTTTGACCTCCATGATTTATTTATTTGTGAATTCTTTTGGAGAAATTCCCCTAAGGGACGGCCAAAAGATAACTTTCACATGAATAAATTCTCAAAAGGATGATTGTGAATTATTATTAGTGGCGATGATGACCCTCCCAAGAGGCTCGATCAAAAACGAAGTAGTAATTCAGATTTAATCATGGTTATTACTTAGGTATAAAATTTATATGCATATACTTCAATCAGTCCCTGTCAATTTTATATTGGTCAAGTTTCAATTTAGGGAGCCAACTATTAATTTTTTAAAATTAAAGGTTTGTAAATCGTTCTTGTTTGTAACACGCTTGAATGTGATTTAAATGATGACCCTCCCAAGAGGCTCATTTAAAAAACTGCTTTTTGAGATGTTGGGCGATGCATGTTCATATTTTTTTTTTTATTTCAATATGAATCATGTGTTTGAATTATGTGATTTTCTTTGTGTTGATCCGGATATTAACACAAGATGTATGTTTATTTTCAAAAAAAAATCATCATCGTCGCAACCTTTTAATCCAATTGCTCAATATCTTTTGAAAAACAATTTGCTTATTGGAGATAACTATTTTGTTTGGAAACATAACCTTATGAATGCCCTCACTTCACATGAATCCAAATGGGTACTTAATGCACCAAAACCCAAAGAACCAGCTGAGGGTGCTAGTATATGGGAAGAGATGGAATATAATGAATGGGAGCTGGCAAATGAATTGGTAAAGGACATAATCTTGGCACACATGTCGGATTTATTAAAACGCCTTCATCAAAGATTTGCATCAGCAGCAGACATTATGGGAAATCTCGAATTCGATGTTTGCACATCCGCCCATATAGCAATCAAAGCATTAAGCATGACTTGGTCAAAATGGAAGAATGAATGACTGCAAAAGAACACATTCTTAGGGTTATGGTTCTCTTTGAAGAATTGGCATATCTTGGCGAAAAATATGACTTCAAAACCAAAATTGATATCATTCTCAGTTCTCTACCAAAGAGCTACGATCATCCTTATGTAACGTATCTAATGGAAGATATGGGGTTTTTCTTGTGGATGATCTTGTGAGAATACCTTTTACATTGGTCGAAGAGGACAATGAGTGCAAGAAAGTGAACGTGGTTACAAAAGGTCCTCTTCTTTTTCTAGGCCAATTGGTGGTAAGATAAATGAAGAGACAAAAAGGATTAACCAGTTCTATTCAAGCTTCAAAGATGAAAGTTTAAGTACAAAGATCTGTTTGGAGTGTGGCGAAAGAGGACATTGGAGGTGGGCCTGTTCCAATCCCAAAAGGAATGAAAAGAAAGGTAATTCTCTCGCACTAGTTGTTGAAACTTGTTTAGCGTCGTATGCTACTCATTCGTGGGTAATGGATACGGGATCCACTGATCATGTTTGTTTCACGTTACCAATCGAGGTCAAGCGGACCCGAATTTACAACTTAGTGGAAGAGAGATCCTCGTCATTTTTGGGTGACTTGGGAATGGTTGTTCATTTTGGGCTATGCTTTTAGAGTGGCAAAAAACTTTTCTTGAGCGAAGCGAATTAATATAGAGGCGGTGTACCTATCTTTTGAAGACAAGAGTTTAATTTTAAGAGATGTTCTTTATGTTCAAGTTTTTCGCAAAAACCTTATTTCAATTTCAAAACTATTTGTTGATGGATATTCTGTTCGTTTTAATAAGCATGTTACTGTTTTTCGTAACGATGTGGTTATCTGTCGTGGAACATTACAAAACAATCTCTACATTATTAACTGTGCACATCACACACACAATGCATCATATAACTCATCTACTATTTCGAGCAAAAGGAAACATTCAACCAATGTGAACGAGACACTTCTTTGTCACCTAAGATTAGGTCATATTAATCCAAAAAGGATCCAAAGGTTGGTGCAAGATGGTTCATTGAGTCTTTCCCTCGTTGAACCATTTCCAACTTGCGAATCAGTTTGGAGGGTAAAATGATCAAGAGGGCATTTGGAGCCAAGGGGCTTAGAGCTAAAGAAGTGTTGGAGATCGTCCACACCGATGTATGTGGTCCAATGCAAATCAAAGCAAGGGGCGGCTACGAGTATTTCGTTACGTTTATCGATGATTACTCACGCTATGGGTACATTTTCCTAATGAAGCATAAATCTGAGACCTTTGATAAATTCAAAGAATTTAAGGCTCAAGCAGAGAATCATAAGGGAAAAAGTATCAAGTTTCTACGATTTGATCGTGGAGGTGAATACCTCAGCGATAAATTCTTGAACTACCGATCAGAAGAAGGGATTGCATCCCAGTTGACTGCACCTGGTACCCCTCAACAAAACGGTGTTGCAAAACGAAGAAACAGAACGCTTCTAGAAATGGTAAGATCAATGATGAGTTATGCGGATTTACCAAAATCGTTTTGGGGTTACGCCCTGCAAACAGCGGCTTATATTCTGAACTTAGTGACATCCAAATCGGTTCCAAAAACCCCTATGGAGTTATGGATCGGGCTCCTCATCAAAGCCCACAGGACACATGAGGATCTTTGGGGGTGTCCGTACGTGTTGGATAGGGAAGCCGAAATTGGATGCGTTACGTCTAATTAAGGTTGTTTATAGGATACCCAATCATTTAAAAATTAAAGGAACGAAGGGATGCATGTTCTATGGTCCCGAAGATCAAAAGGTCGTGTCGATTCTTGTCACTTTAGATTTTTGGAAGAAGACTATATGATCGATAAAAATCCTAGAAGCGAGATTACCTTGGAAGAACTTAAAGGGCCAACTCTGTTGCCAATTGTACAAGAAGATATACCACGTGTCACGCCTACACAATCGGAACCTCGTCGTAGTGGGAGGGTTGTCCGGCAACCCGAGAAATTCTTAGGGATCGGAGAGTCCTCGGACTTGATCTCGGGAGAAGAATCAGATCCATGGTCCTACAACGAGGTGATCCAAGACAAGGATGCGACATCTTGGCAAACAACAATGGAAGCTGAGATGGGTTCAATGGATCACAATAAGGTGTGGGAGCTAGTCGAACCACTTAATGGGATAAAACCCATTGGATGCAAGTGGGTATACAAGAGAAAAAAAAACAATTTTCATATGATTCGGATGGGAAGGTTGAAACCTTCAAAGCAAGACTCGTGGCGAAAGGGTACACTCAGAAAGAAGGGATCGATTATGAGGAAACCTTTTCGCCCGTAGCCATGTTCAAGTCCATCCGAATTCTCTTGTCGATTGCTGTGCACCTAGACTATGAGATCTGGCAGATGGATGTCAAGACAGCTTTCCTCAAATGAAGTCTTGACGAAGAAATCTATATGCAACAACCCGAAGGCTTCATTGAAAAAGGCCAAGAGCATCTGGTTTGCAAGCTGAAGAAGTCCATTTATGGGCTGAAGCAGACATCCCATGCTTGGAATCAATGTTTTGATCAAGTGATAAAATCCTACGGTTTTGATCAAAACAATTTCGAAAGTTGTGTGTACAAAAGGCATGACGGAACTGCCTTGGTATTCTTGGTACTATACGTAGATGACATTCTGCTCATCGGGAATGATGTAAAGATGTTGTCAGACATAAGGGCATGGCTGTCAAAACAGTTTGATATGAAGGACTTGGGAGAAACCGGTCACGTCCTAGGGATCAAGATCACTCGAGATCGCAAGAAAATGATGATCGGACTTTTGCAAGCTTCATACATAGATATCGTTTTGAAGCGATTCAGCATGCAAGATTCCAAGAAAGGCTTCGCCTTTTTCTTGTCACCCGTTACCAGGATCGGAATCCATCTATTCAAGGAAATGTGTCCCAAGACACAAAAGGAAATAGATGACATGAAAGGCATCCCTTATGCTTCAGCTGTGGGAAGCCTTACGTATGCAATATTGTGCACGAGACCTTGATATACATATCTTCATTCCATAGGAATGGTGGCAAGATATCAAAGTAACCCGGGAAAGAACATTGATCATAAAATGGGCTACGGTTAAAAGAACATTACTTATTGGATCTTTCAGTATCCGAAAAGGACACGGGATGTAATGTTAGTTTATCAATCGGACGATCTAATCCCCATCGGTTACACGGACTCAGATTTCCAATTAGACATAGACTCCAGAAAGTCAACCTCGGGTAGTGTGTTTTGCATGGGGGCCATGACATGGAGGAGCGTTAAGCATAAATGCATCGCCGATTCTACCATGGAAACCGACATGTAGTCGCTTTTAAAGTGATAAAAAAAGCGGTTGACTCAAGAACTTCCCCGTGGACTTGGACGCCGTCGTTCGGATTTGCCCAACACGACCACGGCTCTTCGTGATAATGCCTTGAGCAGAATATTGCAAATTCTAGGGAACCGAGAGCCCACAAGGCCAAAGAAACACATAGAAAGAAAATATCATCTTATGAGAAATCGTTAAGAGAGAAGACAGAGGGTGGCAAAGATTGTGTCGAAGACAACCTAGCGTATCCATTCACAAAGGGGTCCGCCTCTCGGTACATTCGAGACATGTGGAAGGAATGGGCGTCAAGAGCATTGTCAATCTGCTTTGAGTATAAGTGGGAGAAATATTATTAGATTCGTGTGGGGTGACATTATATGTCACATAGAACACGAGACATGTTGTAGTATACTTAAAAGCAGACTTTGAGTATAAGTGGGAGATTGTTGGGGTTATACTGAGAAGTATGCTTTTACTTTGTATAACCAAACTGAATTTCTTATTTATTTTACTGAAATAAATTATTTATCACATGTTGTATTAAATATGAATGAATGTTATATATTTTTATCATAATTCTCGATAAAGTTAGTACGTGTCACATTGTAGTTAATTTGGTGATACCAGATCACAGAAGATCAAATTAACAGTTCCTCGTGACTAAGTATAAATTCACAACCCAGATGGAAATGAACAACCCATCATGAAAGGTTGAGGTTTAAAGCTCAGATTGGCTTGTCTTGACCAAGGGATTACACTAGTGCATCATGATGCACTAAAGAGGACCTACAGGAGGATAAATTCTTCGGTACTGAATATATAAGAATTAGACCTCATTGGTTCGTTATTTCTTAATCTTCGTTCCTTAAATAAGATCGTGTGAAATTAATAACTATTCCTTTGACTTATGATGGGAAGAGAATCAATGTGATTCGATACCTTGTATCTTGGGCAATATTATTCATTACATGACAATTGCTAAGATTTAATACGGAGAATCACGTGCAAGCACTACTTGCTTGATTTGTCCCCTTGGTGGGCTCAGAATCTTTATCATACTAAATCTTGCAAGTGGAAATTTATTTCCGGTATGGATAATAATGTTGAGTTGTCTTTACTCTAAGGACAAAGATGTTAATTAATATAAAGTATGTTCAATGGCTTAATTAATTAATGGACTAAGATAATCTTAAACGCGGAAAATAATAACCGGGAGCCATATTGTTGTGAAGTCGTAATGTGGGTTAAGATGGATAGTTCAATATTAATTTTATAATGGAGTAAATTAATATTAAAGGGCTTGAATAATATTTTGGCTAAATATTAAAGCTTCATAGCACATTGAAGGTCCAATCTTAATTCTCCTAAAGGCCCCTCAAATAGCCCAAACTAAAGTCCAATTAATGAAAATGAGAAGAAAATATTTTGGCCTATTTTTCCCTATTATTTTCGAAAAAATTGGGTAGGAAGAGAGAAAAGATTTCCTTGACTTTCTTGGAAAGATTTTATGGAATATGTGTTCTTGCAATAAAAGATTATCCCATAAATTCAAGAAAAGTCAAAGATCTTATTTCTTTCCTAACTAGTTGTAATTTTCGAAAATTTCTATAATATAAGGAGGTGAGATTTTTGTGGAATATTTTATTATAGAGAAAAGAATTTATTTTATATATTCAAGATTTCTTGGAGATCAAGAAAAAGATTTTTTCATCTTATTCCTAGGGCAAAAATCGACCACCCCATGTATTATAAATATGGGATGAGTTTTTCATCCCCAAGTGCAATTCCATGGGTTGGAAAAATTAGAAATCCACAAAGGTGGTAGCCAAAAAATTTCTTTTCTCTTTTAAGATTAAAATCGTTCGTTGATAATCCTCCCACCGGATTACGTTCGTGGACGTGGGACATATTTGAGAAGGCACTTTGGGTTGATCCAACGTCTCAGCGGTTGTCTCTACGAGAGGTTAGTATTTACGTGATTTCTAGATTCCGCATGCTTAGGTTTTACGTGAAATACGTGTACGCATGATCTTTATTTGCTTGTTGATTATTATGTTGAATTGATTAGGATTAATTCATGTTAGTAATTAATTGATTAATTTAAATATGTATTTAAATTCAACTCGAATAGATTCGGGCACCCCTAATTTCCCAACAGGACCATCTCGAACCCAACCACCAAGCATCTCATATATAAGCCACCAAGCCTCTCAATTAAATGAGGCAATTATTCGCTCCCATTGGGGACCGAACACGGGACCTTGGGGGCCTGAGCGGGGATCAATTCCGCTCGGGCACTTGCTTTCTTGCGTTTACTTAATGAATTTAATTCTGTATATCCTAAAATTCATTTTTTTTTCATTTTTTTAAAAATTCTTTATTTCAATTATCTTATTTAATGATTCAATTACATTTAATATAATAATTTGTATTTTTTATTTATAAATTTAAATTATATTAAAATTGTATTTTTTTACTTATTTTTAATAAAATTAATTCCATATGTCCTAAAAAATTATTTTTTTCATTTTTTAAAAATTCTTTGTTTCAATTATCTTATTTAATGATTCAATTAAATTTTAATATAATAATTTATATTTTTTACTTATAAATTTAAATTAAATTATATTATATTAAAATTGTATTTTTTTTACTTATTTTTAATAAAATTAATTCTATATTTCTTTAAAATTCATTTTTTTTTAAAAAATTTAAAATTCTTTATTTCAATTTTCTTATTTAATGATTCAATTACATTTTAATATAATAATTTATTTTTTTTATTTACAAATTATGAATAAATGATTATTGTTTTTTAAAATTGTATTTTTATTGGATAATTACCAAAAAATAAATTATGTTAAGCAGTGTCAAATAACTTGTAATAGCAAATATAATTGTCAACATGAAATATTACAAATGAAAGACAATATAATTATTAATCGTCATCCTCATCGTTGCCCCCATCTGTATTATCATCATCCTCCTCCTCCTCCTCCTCCTCCTCCTCCTCTTCATCCTCCTCTTCCTCACCATCTTCATTCTCATTCACATCCTCATCTTCATCATACTCGTTATCCTCCCCGCCGTTGTAAATCTCTATCAAATTTGGATTTGTAGTTGTTAAGTCTACGAAAAGATTGAAATCTCTTGTATGCACTTCAGTTTGAGCATCAACTTGTTCCGTTTGGAACGGAGTGTCGTCAACCGCGGCAGTTGAATCCGTTTTAGGAACTTGCACCAGTGATCTCGCCTTTACTTTGCAAACAACCATCCATTCATTGTTTGCTCTCGAACCTGGATAAGTGTAGTAGTACACTTGGGATACCTGAGCAGCAAACACAAAACGGATCATACCCCGGATATTTTCTTCTTCTAAGAACATCAACCAGTTTGTATTCTGGATGAATCCTTGTTACTGAAGCAGATGGATCATACCAATCACACTTGAACAACACAACAGTCTTCTTAGGGAACCCCTTATATCCTACTTCAACGACTTCTTGCAGGTGTCCGAAGTAGTCACGGCTTTCTCTATTGAACATTGCATTGTTAATGCAAACACCACTGTTTGCAGTAGATTTGGTCGATCCATACTCCACCGTATGGAATTTGTAACCATTTACATAGTATCCTTGGTACGTGTTGACCCGACGTAGTGGTCCTCTACTGAGATCCCGCATAAAATGGTTCTCAATGTGTTGATTATAACCCTGTGACGATTTTGGGTTAAATATACAATTGTAAACATATAATATGAATTCATTAATAAACGATGGTTAGATAACACTCACATAGTTTTGGAACCACTATGGAAAATCACGAGTAATAGATTCACCTACTTGTGCATCTGAGATGTTTGGATGTATATGGTGTAGCTCTTCAGTATAGATCATAATTGAAAGCAATATATTATTAATCAAATATTATATAATAAATATGCTAATTATGTAAATGATACGTATATGAAATACTTACTGAATGTACGGTTGGACTTCATCACAATTGAATAACACATATTTATGTGCAGCTTCAATCTCTTGTCGGTTTAACCAGGGTTGTTCAATACTTTTTCCCAAACATCGACCTGGAAACTTAAAGACGGACAAGTTACCCTCAATATCATCAGCAACATTGTATGTGCCTCTACCGTCATAATTACGAGGCTCATTTCTCAACCTTGTTCTAACATGATCCTCGAGGAATGATAGAGAGGTAATACATCATTTTATTTGCCACTTTCTTCTTCTTATTCTGCTTCCCTCGACCGTCAGTCCAGTTCCGACGCGGTACTTTGTACCGAGAGTGCCCACAAAATCTGCACTTATCTAGATTCGCGTCTTCTTCATTACCCCAGAATAACATGCAATTATTGATACAACAATCAATACTCTCTGCTGATAGACTCATACTCTTCAACAATTTCTTGGCTTGATATTCTCTAATAGGCACCTTATTCATTGATCAACTTACTAATCTGATTATAGGCTCTTTGAGAAAGTTTGTTCTCAGCCTTGATAACCATGAGTCGAGCATTGAATGACAACAGAGAGTGAGTTTGACATCCATCATACAGATCTTCGTCAGCTGCTTTGAGTATTCTATAAAACTTAGATGCTTCCTCATTTGGTTCCTTCTCCATAACCTCATCTTGAAACCCACCAGCTTCCATGATCATCGTATGATACATATCCGGTGTATCCACTGCAGGTGTCTAGAACTGCACTCCAGGATCATCGACTCCATGATCATCGTGTGTTTCATTGTATTCGAGAGCATTATAATACTCTTCGTTTTCTGCACCATTTAGCGATGGATTTTAAAATTTCATCGCTAAAACCGGCGATTCGAATTAACCGTCGTATTCAGCGACGGTTTGATTTTCCGTCGCTAAGAATGGTGGATTTGACCATTTGACTATTTTCATCGCTAAATCCGTCGCAAGTAGCGACGGTATAAATATCCGTCATTAAACACCGCTTTTTTTTGTAGTGGATTGAGCCGAAAAATCTTACAGGAGAGATAACCATTGATAGGACGTATATCACGTTTTGTACCTTGATGGCTGATGCCGATCATTTTAGCACCGTTGTGGTACATAGCTATGCATTCAAATTGAGCATTTTTCTTAATTTTAGATTGTGCAGTTGAAATCCGCTCAGACTATTTCGTAAAAAAAAAAATGAGTGGATTTACAAATAAGTTTTAAAATTGATGGATTTTGATATAATTTTTTTAAAGAAGGATAAAAACTTGAGTATGTCTAGTGTGAAAATTTTCATGTATGAAAATCTATAAAATTGTCATAAATCAACCATCTACACCCTAAACACTAAATAATGAACCCTAGATTATGACATATTCGGGCCGGGTGAACCATGAATCACTTGGGCCGAGTGAACCATGACCACACTAGAATTTTGTTGTAAATTAAAGTTTTTTCATGTATGAAAATTTTCATACTGGACTTTGTCTAAAAACTTATATGAATTCGAGTTCACAATAAACTCTATTTAACATGTACAAAAGCTATCAATGTTATGCATAAAAACTATCATTATTATGCACGTATACTATTATTGTTTGAAAAATAAAATATTTTCTAAACAGTGATAGTTTTTGTACATACATCACTACTACACATTTGAGCCTGCACAGCTGCACTTGGACAGCCTTTTTTTCAAACAGCTCTCCAAGTAACAGCTTGGAGAGTGGTTTTATTAAAAAAAAAAAAAAAAAACAAAGACAGCGGTTTCAAACCGCTGTCTAAATTCATTTGCACAAATTTTATCAACCATTTGTCTAAGAAATATTTGACAGCGGTTAATAACCGCTGTCTTTTTTTTTTTTATATATATATCTAATATATATCAATCCAGAACCGAGACCTAGCTCTCAGATTTCTTTCATTTCTTTCTCTCCACAATTTCCTCTCCCCCAAATCGCCCATCCGGTTTCTCCTGCTAGCTTGCCGCCTGGCTTCTCCTTCTCCCCCAAATCGTCACGCCCTCCTCCCTCCGTCTCCCTACCTTGCCGCCTCCCTCCTCCCCTCCCGCCCCCCCCCGTCGCCATCCTCCCCTACCGCCGCCGCCGTCGCCTCCATAACACTTAGTATTATCAGTATTCATGTTTTCATTTTTTCTTATTTGTCCGTTATTTTTATGTGTTCATGTATTCATGTGTTCATTTTTGCTTCAATCTTAGTAATATCAGTAATATCAGTATTCATGTGTTCATTTTTTCTTATTTGTCCGTTATTTTTAGCTGAAATTATATATTTTGCTTCAATCTTAGTTTTGTTTATATTATATATGTTGCTCTTGTTGTTATTTTGTTTATATTATGTTGCTCTTGTTGGTTTATATTATGTTGCTCTTGTTGTTTTTTACAGTGGATTGGTATCATTTCTAAATTGTGTCTTTCATGGTATAAGAATTAATTTACTGGTCGATCTACTTCAGAAGACAATGTCATTCAAGCCTAATACACATGTGTTCATAGTATGAGTCTGCTATCAACTGAAATTTTAATTTACCATCTACGTGTACCTCCCACGACTATGATGATGACGGATGTAACTTATAAGTAGATGTATCATGTATGCATGCATAGATAGTTCTTATCGGAAAGTGTTAATGTTCTTTAGGTCTATGGCCTAGAATGCTTTCTGCTATGAAGTAATTCACGGTACCTTGTAGAAACAGAGTTCGATATTTTGGTCCAGTAATCGGCTGTAAGAGATGAAACATCCGGTTGACCAATCTGGCTATGCCACATAGAAATGTTGTTAATACATGAAACATCCGGTTGTGAATATTGTTTGTTTTTGTTTTATTAAATGTTGTTTCTTCCGCTTTTACGGGGATCATGTCTCGCTTGCCATATCCCGGAGATGATGGAAATTCTGATGGAGATCATGGCGCATATGATCATGGTGCATATGATGACTTGAGAGAGTGTGACACTGATGCTCCCACCACCACTAGAAGCTCCGGGAGAAGCCAAGACTTTCGGGGTATAGTCACAATGTCATCTATTAAGAGAGCTCATGTAAAGGGGAAAACACTTGTAATTTTATTACAATTGAACAATTTGAAATCGATAAATATATTGATTGATCGTTGAACCTAATTAAATACTATGTTATTGCGCTTATCGTTCAATGAGTTTGACAGCAATAGGAAAAGAGAGTGAGTCGTTGTCCTTCTACATTGGAGCTACAAATGAGCGTGATCCCTATCGTCTTTGCCAAGGATCGGGCGTAGCCCCAAACCCCTTTTTGAAGGAAAGATTATGGGACGAGCTTACGGTATGTTAATTATATATTTATTGAAAGTTGTAGCATGACCCTTAAATTTACTAAATTGTTATGTTATATGCATATAGACTACCTTCAGAGGTCTTGACCTCACAAAGAAGAAGCAAATATTGTCGCAAGCTGGAGTAATGGCCAAGAATTTCCGGACTTGGTTGAGAAGTAACACACGAGATCCGGAAACTGGTCTTTACTCGGCTAGTCCGCCTCCTGCGTATCAGAATAACCCTATGGTGGCTCCATACTGGGAGGAGTTTGTGAGCAGAGCTATGGAGGATGATTTCCAGGTAAAATTGATCAATGTTATTTCCTCAATTTCTAATGCCCTAAGTTTTTCAGTGTTTATCATATTTCTATTATACTGTAGGATCGAAGTAATAAAAATCGCCATCAAGCCAAGTCGATGGAGGCGCGATATCGTGGATCGAACAAAGGTTATGCACGAATAAGAGAAAATATGGTGAGATCAAAATCCTAACTTTTAATTTTTTTTTATATATTCACTTTTAATATATCTAATAAAGGGACACGTTCATCACTATCGTAGAAAGAGGAAAGAAGAAAAACTGGAGAGAGTGAGCCTATTGTTACCCATTTCGACTTATTTCGACTACCGTAAAAGGTCGAGACGGAATATTCACGATCCCAAAGTGCACAACGCATCATCGAAGAAGTGGTAATCTATCCATTAATTTATCTTTCAATTACAAACTATTATTTATAAACAAATAATAAAATAATAATCTTTTGTTTTTGTGATTCAGGAGCGTCTATCTCAGACCATGACGCCCGACGATTATTCACATGATCGGCCCCGATGATCTGTTTGGATTCGGCTATGGTTCGCCAGAGCATCCCTCCGCCATTTCGAGTGTCGGATATGGCGTGATTTAAGACATCTTTAGCAATGGCACCTGGTCTTCAAGCCATGAATATTGGTGGGTATACTAACGAACAAAGTTGCCAAGTTGGCTAAAGATGTGGAACGTTTGAGGTCTCGAGAAAAGATCGAGCCACGGAATGTCATCGAGTGGAGCAAGTTTGTGAACATAGTGTCGCTAATGCTATGTTTTCGGCTAACCCTAACTCCTTTATTGAGGCACTTCAAAACGTCTCCCAGGTATTAGATATGCATGTCTCACATTTGTTTTAATTAAAGACTAGTTTATTAAAATTTTCTAACTAAATATCTTATTCGAACAACCAACGACCTTTTGCTACCAGATCCGGAGGATCCCGGTTGGTGGCCACAGCTCGTTAGAAGACTCCCCATGGAATGATTCATGGTCATCCCATCATTCCCGGTTTCGTGAGGGTCACACTCGATGTACCCGTAATCGGAGAGGAGGATTCACGGTGCCAAAACCAATCGATGAAGTCACACGGTCGGAACGTGGTCGGGCACTTCATCGAATGGCCGAAAACAACTTGGTCTCTAGCACCATGAGGGTAAAATATTTGTTATTAAAGTTCATTATCTTATTTGTGGTTTTAAATAATATTGCAAATTAATTGTAGAATATGTCGAATTCATGAGGCTAAATCGAGGGACTCCATTCTTATTAAAGACTTGGTTATCCCATGATCGGAGACTTAGATCACGATGATCATTTACGATCTAGGGTGCACCGGATGGTATCGTCCTAATGCTTTCGATATCGTCACAGCTCCCATGCTTGCTCACTTTCATCGAATACTTTCCCAAGAATTCGTCGATGAGGAACATGTCTTGTAAGTCTTGAATGACGAAGTGGTTGAGTGCAACCACCATAGCCCTTTACCTCGGTATGTGTTTACTAATTCTCAATATTCACTTTACGTATAGTTTAATTTTCTTTTTAAATATTAATTAAGCGTATATATGTTGGTTAAAGATATTTGGGTGAGCTATATCTCTCGAGATAAACCGAGCAAGTGGAATGTACTCCTTCCGTCTCCCCAAGTGTCTTGCATAATGGGTGATAAGGTACAGACCATGGATGGGTTCGTTAATCACATGCTGAATCTAACTGGGAGCGATCATCTCATTTTTGGCCAACAAATGTGGGGTGAGTGATAAACATTTCGTTAAAATTTGTATTCATGTTTATAATATTTGCACATATATATGCTAAATTTGCAGTTAATTTTAATACTCTCAATATAATATAGGAACCATTGGGTGTTGGTCGTCATACACATGAATACATTAAGTGTGTATTTTATGGACCCACTCATGATGGAGTTTATTCTAATCGCCCCGATCTCGTTTCATATATGGAAGCGTAAGTTCATTTTTTAATATTCTATACAATGATTTGTTTTACTTTTAAAATTATGCATATTTAATCTATTTTTATTTTTTAATTATAATAATAATAGTGTGATGACGATGTATCGGAGTCGCCTTCAGAGTCAGGGCTCAAGATCCAGGTTAAATAAAGTGAACTGGATTAACATTAAGGTAAATTTAATTTAGTAAATTATCAAACTAATTAATAGAAAGAAATCATAATTGTAATACGTGATTATATTGTTAATCAACGTGTTTAGAAGGCAACGAGATAATGACCATTGTGGACATTTTGTTTGTTGCTTTATAGAAGATATAATCCGCGCTTCTATAACGAACATTCCTCCCAATGTAAGTCAATTATTGATTTATTTAAATTATTATTGATTGAATAAAAATTCATACTATATTGATTGATTCGTTGTTTGCAGTTTGTCTATGAACGTGAGCTCAAGTCTTACTCTAAGAAAAGATCGGAGAAAAGGAAAAAACGATTGATTCGGGTACCTTTACAATCGTTTCTTATATTCATACGATCAATATTGAGAGAATGTTGTTTGAAATATTGGTAGCATGTAATTAAATTATATATTTGTGATGATATATATTTCATATTTTTTGTTGTATTGGACGTATGTTTATGATTGTATGTTTATATATTTCGATGTTTTGGTATATATATGTGGTTTATGGTTTTATTATAGGATTTTTGGTTTATGTTATATGGTATTGGACGATATATAAGTTTTGGTTTGTAGTTTTATTATAGGATTTTTTAAAATGTAAATTAATAATTAAAAAAAAAAATATTGACAAATGTTTTCAAATCACGCCTATGTAAAAAAATAATAAACGAATTAAAAAAATATATATCGGCTTGGACAATGATTTGATAACCATTGTCAATCTCAAACTTGAAAAGGTTTAAAACCGTTGTCCAAGTGCTTTTCTTGGGACAAATGGTTTTTATCGATTGTCCAAGCTTGGATAGCTGATGCTTGGAGAGCGGTTATAACCGCTCTCCAAGGTCATTTTTCACAGTTGTCCAAGCCCAAATGTGTATTAGTGCATAACACAGTAATAGAGATCATGTGTAGATCTAGGTCACTTGGGTGTTACCATTTAGAGAAAGATACTCTCTCCAATTCTTTTTAAATTTCGCTTTTACCTTTTAAAATATTTGTATATCTAAATATCGTTATGCTATTTTCTACCCCATTATCTCATATATACCACATCATTTAAATTTTCAGATTTCCTACAAATGTGTTGCGTGAATAATTTTCAATTTAGAAATTAAATTAAATTCAAATAGTATGCCCCAATCAAAAAAAAAATCCAAATAGTATGCTTTAATTTCACATAAAAATGCTTCAACAAAATTATTTAATCAAGTCAATAATTTATGATGATTAAGTGAAACAGAAAGAATATTAATCATAAAAGCGGAATCATGACTGAATCCATAAATTGACTTCATCAGATTGGTTTGGTTTCCCAAAATATCAGGTTCATCCTTTCTCATTCTTCCGTAGAGAGAATACAAAATGTGAAATGAACGTATTGATATTTGGGGAACATAACCCTAACTTATAAAATATGTTTCCTTTATTTTCAATTTAATCCCTCAACAAATTGAAAATCACTTAATGGTATCTATACATATAAAGCTCGTGATTATTTTAATACTCATATAAGCTCATAACTTAAGTTTTATTGAATTACTTTAATTTGGCCTCCTTAAAACAATGGTACACATTTAATTTGATTGTTGTCGTACGTATGAGTATCCCTTAAACAATCTTATCATTAACCGCTTTGATATAGGACTAAGGAGACTTTCATCACTTTAAGCATGACTAAACCCATCAACAATCACAAATAGCATTACAATCAATAACATATTAATCATGGTGCATAACATGAAAATTACATGTAATGTGATCTAACATGCGTATTTCAAGTTGGTCCTTCCTTATTCCTTAGTGAGATCAACTGAAAATAAAAAAATAAACAAACAGAGTATAAATACACTAAAACTTTATGTCAAATACACAATAATGTGTCCATAACATAATATAAAACAACAAAACATATACAGAGTATAATGGGTCATGTTTTAAGAATCATTCGTTGTAGTAACATACATGTACTCAAAGTAATACATGTTTGCCCTTTTATTAACACATAATTCGGAGCAAGTTTTGCTATTATGACTTTCCGCGAATTTTTAGGAAAAATTTGTTCGACCCGATTCGACCCATAAAAATTCACGAATTTTTCGCTCTATGTTAATTTGTATCCGCGAATCATATTTTACGGATTAATAGATTTCTTGAAATATTTAATACTCCCTCCGTCCCAATCTTGACTACTTAGTTACTGTGTACTCGGAGTTTAAGAAAAAATTATTCATTAGTATTTTATATGATAAAGTGTTGAAGATAGAAAGAGTTGTTTATTAGTATTTTATGTGATAAAGTCATAAAGTGAGTATTTCCATTTAATTAGGAAATGTGTAGTTAACATTGGAACGCCCAAAACGGAAATAGTGTAGCTAAAATTGGGACGGATGGAGTATAAAAGTTTATAATATATTCAAATTTTATTAATATTGAAACAAATAATAATAATAATAATAATAAATAAATAAATAAATAAACCCCTAAAATTTGAAAAGTAGCACCCAGTAAGCGTCAAGTCCTTGTTACTATTCAATAATTTTTAAGAAAAAAAATGTAAAAGACCTTTGGATTCCCACGATTCATCATCAAAAACTCTCCAAAAAAAAAAAAAACTGATCAATGGATATTCAACCCCCTGCCGTTTCGTACGATGATGATATCTGTATCTCAAGGCTTCTCAATAATTCTCAAGGTCGCGAATTAGATGAAGATGAAACCCTAATGGCAGATGAAAACTTTGGCCTAGAATTGCAGCTTCAAGAAGCCATGCTCAAATCTTTCACAAAAAAGGCACTCTGTGAAATCTGCGCAGAAATTAAGGGCAACAATGATATATTCCCAATTGTGGACAACTGCAGGCATAATGGGTACTTCAGAGACTGCATTTCGAAGCACGTGTCGATTGAAGTAGGAAAACGTCGGCGTGTAATAACGTGCCCCGGTGTTGGTTGCACGAGGGTTCTTGGGATGGGCACGTGCGGGAAGATGGTGGGGCCGGATGTTCGACGCGTGTGGGATGAGGGGGGTGAGAGAGAGAAAGGGGATTTGATGTTGCATGATCTTGCTAAGGAGAAGAAATGGCAGATTTGCCCTAATTGCAGTGTTTATGTTGATAAAATGGACGGATGTTTGAACATGACTTGCAGGTGAGGTTAATTAATTATCTGTTTTTTTTTTTCACATTCATTTTTCTGTGAAATTTGTTCGTAATAAGTCATTGATATCATTACACTTAGGCTTCGTTTGATTCGCGGGATTGATCAGGATAGGCTATGATTAGGATTTTAATCCCAACTAATCTACCGTTTAGTTTGTGGGATGAGGGCCTATGATATACTTCAAGCCCGGATAGAAAATGTACAAAATCCCTCCATGGAGGATATGTCAATCTCATGTGAAAGGTGGGATAGAGCATATCCCAAATGCAATATTACAAATTGTTCTTCTATTGTTTGAATAGATTCACAAGAATAAAGTGTGGTTGTTTCAATTCAATTTAAGGGTGTTTATGATATTTCAATAGGTATCACATCTAATCTCTCAATCTAATCCTACGATCCAAACGCATATCTTGATTCAACAAATTCTGTCAAATCAAATCAATTCAATCTTATTCAATCTCACGCAATTCTATCACATAATAATCAATCAAGTCTCGTGAATCAAACATCCCCTTGTAAAGTAATACCTCCATAACATTTAATGTTATAATCTTAGTTTTTAAGTGTAATAGGTATCAGTTGATATATAAGTGTAACGGTATAAATTTCATACTATGAACAAGTTTCATTGGGCATGATATGGGTTCTTGAATAAGTTTTTCATTTGTAGTGGTTTTTTATGGCATGATTTTGATACCTTCTTGCTCAACTCTATTTATCCATATAGTTTGTTTGATTTATTTAGTGCACAATATAGTGAAATAGGATATACAGTGGAACATAATGGACATGATTTACTTTCATTGAAATGTGCAACGGATTTTGTATAGTGGATCTGGTAGCTAGGCTCATTTGATGAGTCTAATATATATAATACAATTAACATATAAAGTATTATTGTTTAATGATCTCCATAAGAATATATAACACAAAACTAAACATTTTTTAAATGATGATATTTCGTATGAAAAATAGTGGTACTTGAAAATAGAGTTATAGTGAACCCAGTTTCATGGTAGACCTACCAGAGACTACTGGATTCTGGATTGATGACTTGATTAATTAGTTTATGTGTGGAATAAGATACAGAGCAAAATATACAACGGAATATAATAAATGATCTTAATTAAGGTAACTCTGTTTGATGTGTATTTATGGATATGATCTTTGGATTTCCATGTTTATACTTATCATTGTAATTCGTGTATTCTTGATGAAATTTTGTGATTAATTAAGCAGAATAAACATATGTAATTAATTGCTGCGTAAAGTTTATATGGAGTGGATTGTTAAATTTATCATGTTCTTGTGATAGATTTGAATATCACATGATATGATCATTTAATTTATTTGTTAAATTGGCTAAGTAGCTTTGGCAATTTGAAAGCCATGAAGTGTAAATTGGTGTTTATTGTGGATACATCTAAATTAATTACTTATTTTATTCATCAACATATGAAGAAAAAAAGTTTTTTGTCCCATAATTTTCTTCAAAAAAATTAATTTTTTTTTTGTCCCAAAAAATTAATTTTCCAATTTTGGTTTGGCGAAAAACATAAATTTTGTCTTGTTTTTCCAATTTTTGGGGTTTCTCATTTTTGACGTGGAAACAAATAATTTTGTCTTGTTTTTTTTTTAGAAAAATGAACTTTTCTTTTATCACACACAAGTCACATGCGGTTAAAATTGACCGAAAATGATAAAAAAAAAAAAATAAAAAAATGGGACCAAAAATTGGACAATGGAGATAGTTAAAAAATTATATTTTTTTTGGAACAAAAAACGAGAAATTTTCTTTTTTTTTTCATCATGATTTTTTTCAGAAAAATGAATTTTTTTTCATTCATTTTTTTGCAACAATATATATAGGTATCAATTTGAGTTCTGTTATGCATGTGGAGAAGCTTGGAACCCACATTTTTAACCAATACGGACTTTGTCCCCCCAGGGGGTCATGACTGAAAATGATAAAAAATATATATTTTTCAATAAAAATTGGACCAAAATTGGACAATCGAGATAATTAGGGGACCAAATATTTTGGAAGAATGATATTTGTTTAAATTTTTATCATGAATAAAAATCTCATACGAATTACAAACAAAGTTATGGGATCAAAAACTTTTTTTTTACTAATCAACATAACACATCAATAAAATGTTGATTTTAGGTCAAAATGGATGCAAAATAGAGTAAATAATTTTTTCATTCATTTTTTTGCAACAATATATATAGGTATCAATTTGAGTTCTGTTATGCATGTGGAGAAGCTTGGAGTTCTACTCATGGTGGTTGCCAGTGACCATTAATTGATGCAGTGATCAAAATTCTATTTTTATTTTTCTATATTGGTAAGCTCTTGTTTTCTCTTTTTAATTAATTTAAACCTTTAATTCCTAGTGGATCTTATTAATATTTTGGTTTGAATCAAATTTTGAAACTGCAGAAACCTCTTCCACCACCCCTCATTTTTTATTCTATACCAACTTAAATATTTGATGTTGAATCAATGATTTTGTGATCACTAAACATATAAAGTTCAGACTTGAAAAAAGAAATCAAAATTGAAAAATAAGAAAAACATATTTTACTCAATCACTCTCTTAATTAAATCTCAATAAGTATTTTCCCCTTCTTTCGCTCTCCTTTTCCTTTTTCGGATTAGTTAATTTCTAGTGAAACTTGTTCACACTTTGATATTATTAAATTAATTATAAATGATTAATACTATAACATTTATCATTGGATACCGTTATACTTATTTATGTGCATGTGTGTAAATATTATATATGATATTAGTTTATATGAGTATTTATATCAATAAATGAATGTTATTGTGTTAATGTGGATCTAGTTTCATAGGATGAATAAGTTTCATTGAAAATTGTCTTCTTTAATCATTTTTAGCTGCTGAACTTTCTCACCAATCTCATGCAACAATTTACCTGAAACTAATATACAACTATAGTCAGGGTTTTCGAAGTCATTTTTTAAGATTTAGCATTAAATTATGTGGTGAGCTTTTTTATTGGTAATTTGTCGTCCGGCTAACCAATATTATCTATAATATATATCAATACTTAATTAACGGTTGATGGTGATGTAGATAGTCGTCTATTTTAACCAATTCATGTATTTTATGACCGGGCCATTTAATTTCATGAAGCATATATATAGTTATTCCTTACATGTCATCATATGAGATAAGAGCTAATACTATTATCTCTAACTATAATAAAAAATTAAGTCTAATTGGTCATTTTCGTGAACATAAAAAATTAGTGATTTAAGATGTTCCAAGCTGACACATCTCTACTTATAATTTTATTATTTAAAAAGACCGGAGAGCAATTAAGTACAATTTATAGTTTTTTTTTTTTTTTTTTCAGGACAATTTATAGTTTATTGATAGTTGTAATATCATACATATGTGGTCAGAATCATGTAATATATATACCGCGATTTAAGTCCAAATTCTCTGTCTACGTTTTCTCAATTAATCAACAAATCATATACGTATTTTCAAGACATCGATGGCCCTTTTGTTTATTAAAATTGTGAATAATCTGAGAAATGTTTCCTCTCTTTTCCTCTTGTGTGATTTGTAGAAGTTACATAATAATTTCATAAGGATTCCTGGAACTTGTTCAGCAATTTCTCTCACTGTAGCATTATGATTCCCCCAAGCCATATTTGACACTAGAGAAGACTAATGAGATACTGTCACTAGCAAGTTGAGAAAACACACCAAATGGTATGGGATACAAAAGCATTACAACTTTTAAGTCACTTGTGAAATAAAAATAGGCTAGATCTTGTATGCAGTCGGGTGCACCGTGCACTCATAGTGCATTTTAAAAGCGTGCAACTTGTTATGCTGAAAAGTGTGACTTATTTACACAGAAAATTGCAACTGTTAATATGGGAACATAGTTGCATGCTTCTGTTTGGAATAGTTGCACGTTTCTATTTTGTATAGTTGCACATTTCTAAAATGCACTATGAGTGCATGAGGTCCACTCGTAAAAATATGAACAATTAATAGTTTTCAATTATATTTTCGTTGACATACATAACAAGTTTGGGACATATGGGTACACTATTTTATTCATTAAATATTAACCCATATTTTTGTTTTGTTATTGAATTATGTAGGGAATAATGTGTTAGTGTTTTAAGGAAAATAATTTTACAGGTTTGGAAATATAGGATGATATATTTTAAAACTTATAAATATAGGATAATATATTTTAAAATTCCTAAATATTTTTCAATATGTTTTAAAATTATGTAAATGTTGGACAATAGAGCCCGAACCTCACATGATATTTCAATTCAATTTGGGCTTATTACATTTACAGATTTTAAAACATATTGTCCTACATTTTCAAGCCGTAGAATTATTATTCTTAAAGCACAATCCCCAAAATTATTGTCCTAGAAAAATATTTTTCATGGATTATGTATATAAAGCAAGTTTTTTAAAGAAGTAGCTAGGCACTTTACCTGCCCGCATCGCGTTTAATTTGAAAATTATCATATGTAACAAAGTCATTCTTTTTAATGAAAATCATCACTATAAATAAACACCACGTAACTATAGTATATGTATACACTTCTAATGGGGATCATATCATATCTAATAGACTCATTCGACGGCATTTTCTCCCTAGACGAAATATACTATCAACAACTCCAATTCCAAGAAGCGTTACACGCCTCCCTAATAAATAATATCAACCACGACTCATCCTCATCTTCGACGCAGATTTCATGCGAAATCTGCCTCGAAGAAAAGTCAAAATCGGACATGTTCCTCATCGAGAGGTGCACCCACTCGTTCTGCCACGTGTGCATGTGCAAGCACGTGGAGTACAAACTCCAAGACAACATCATAACCATCTCCTGCCCCGACCAAGATTGAATTTGGGGTATAAACCCTCAATCCCTGAGGTGTTGGTTCTAAGGAGAATAATTGGAAGAAGTGTCCTAATTGGGAGGAGGCCGTGGATGGAGTGAAGACCATACACATTACTTGCAGGCGGTTTTTCCGTTCTTTTTTGCGGGTGTTCTTTTTTGAATGAGGGTGGGGGGTTGTGGCTGAATGTTTTGTTTGTAATTTTTCAAAATTGTTTATATATAAATATATATGACGTGGCAATAAATATTAAATGCAAGGAGTTTGGGAGATTGAATTTGGGTAAGAAAATGGAGAAGGAGAAGTTGAGGGTGTTGGCTAAGGAGAATAATTGGAAGAAGTGTCCTAATTGTAAGGTGTTTGTGGATAGGAGTGAAGGGTGTATACACATTACTTGCAGGCGAGTTTTTCCTCTCTTTTTCATCTTGTGTTCTTTTTTTAGTTGTGTAAATTACTAACTTACCCTCGAGGTTTTTGTTTTGTTCATAATTTTTCAAAATATATATATATATATATATATATGGCTAGAAATAAATACTAAATACCGGCAAAGTATCATGTGAAACTGATTTTTTTTAATAACTATACTACTCTTAGTTGTTTTTGATTGGTCAAATCTATCCTCCATGGATTTAAGAAAAAAATAAATAATAGTATATTAAATGGTGTTAAGTTTTCACTAATAAGTTTGATTTTTTTTAATAATAGTATTAAATGGTGTAAAGTTATTTTATGGAAAAATAATATATTAAATAGTATTGAAAGTTTTTTTTTCCTTTTTTTGAATTGCCAAACAAAATAAAAGACGGCTATTTAGGAAAAATGATTAATTAAGAGTTGTTTATTAGTTTTTATCGATAAAGTGATGGGTTGTTCTCGCTAAAAAGAGTTGTTTTTTTAGTATTTTATCCTAAAGTGATTCACTAAATAGTAGTATTAAGTAATAATGTTAGTAGTTTTCACTAACAGTGTTACTTTTTTTTTATTGAACCGTATCACTTGCACCAATTTTATATTATGAAAATAGATAATATCATTTAGTAAAAATAAAAAAATATTGTTGAGTGAAATATGGAATACATTAAAAAAAAAAAAAAAAATCAATTTCACCGTAAACAATTTTTGTGGTATTAGGAACTCCTAAATACCATAAACAATCAGTATAGACTGGGGTATTTGATAATTATTTGAAATTACCCGGGTTCTTTTAATAATTTGGATAAATAGCCGGAGTATTTTTGGTAACTTGCCATTTTAATTAGTAATTTTACAATAGAATTTTAGTACTGTTTTCTTTTATATTTATATATATATTTTTTAGTTAGTGTTGTTATGTTTGAAATTTGAAGGCAATTACAGGTGTAAATTTGAGTTTTGTTACATATGTGGAGAAGACTGGAGTGAAAGACACTGGAATACTTGTCAGGAATAATTGACAACATCATATATGTGCAGTGCCAATATCTCATGTGCCTTCTGTGATTCTGAAAAGAAAACTGTAAGACACGTGTTGTTTGAATGCTCTTTCTCATATAATCTGTGCATGAATGGATTGTGTAAATTGGTTTGACAATTTGTATTTGGGAATGTGTGGTTTGGATCTTATGGAAAGCAAAAGATTCGATTATATTCCGGAATGAAAGGCCCCAACTGTGCTCATTAATGGAAGAAGTGAAGTTGAAAAGCAGCTCTTGGTGGACAGTGCAATTTACCGAGCTTCAGAATCTGGGCGAGGGACCCAAGAATTAGTCTGGAGTAACTTATCTTGATCAATAATGGTGTACTAGGAGTGAGGTTACTAGTATATATGCGCTGAATTTTTTTTTTTTTTTTTATCAGAAAAAGGTGATTTTATTAATAAGGGCATGAGAAGTACCCGAATTACAAAATCTAAGCAGAAAAAGCCCACATAAAATACATTACAAGAAACAGAATTTTGGAATTCTACTTTTGCACAAGTCTAACCAAGAATAGCTCTAGGCATAATGCACCACTCATCATACGACAATTTGTGTCTCCATATTCCTCTTGCGGTAATCCAACTCCAAAGTCTTCTTTTGATGTCTTCCACGATCTCCTTAATCTCTGCTTTTTTCTTTCGAAAAATTATAGCATTCCGATTGTTCCAAAGAGTCCAAACAATACACTCCCACAAGGACACCATCAGGGTCTTTACATCCTTCCCTCTAATAAGTCTACTAAAATTGAGTAGGCTTACCTTCGGGTTGGATGTTAGGACCGTGCAAATCCCAAACCAATCGACACATTTTATCCAAATTCGAAACACAAAGTAGCATTCAAATAAAACGTGTCTTACAGTTTCAGTTTCGGAGTTGCAAAAGGGGCATTGGATACTAGCCTGTTGTGGGAGTGCATTCCGTCTTCTTAAATTCATCGTTGTAAGAATCCGTTCCCAGAGTACGCGCCAAGCATGAACACTCACTTTGTTCGGCACCCACTTGTTCCAAATTGCTGAAAATATCTTCCTGTCCTCCTCAATCGGCTCGTTGTTGTCCTGTGTAAGCCAAATGTATGCAGCTTTTGTGTTGTAGACACCGTCTGGTGAGAATCTCCATTTCCACTTGTCTTCCTTTTCTTGTGTTAACGTGTACCTGTTCACCAAGTCAATCAAATTGTTTAGAGTAGGTAGCTCCCTCTCAAGTAACTCCCTCTTTCACTTTTCATCAATTAAATACTATAAAAGTCCATTATCTATTATTTTAATATTATTTTTTAAACAATTCAACAAAAAAAAAGTGAGACATATATAACGGAACGAAGGGAGTATTATTTAGTGGGTGGTATATATATATAGGTTTTTACTTTTCATTTTTTTGTAAGTTGTGATGAAGAGGGAGTGCAAAAGGGTTGGGAAGAAAATAAAAGAAAAGAAAAATAAGAGGGGAGAGAGAGAAGTCTTTTCTTTTTTCTTTTTCTTTTTTTTTGAGAAAGAGAAGTTATTTTTATTTGTGGCAGTTTTCTATTTGTAAATGCAGATGTTTTCTGTTTATCTTCTTGATAAAACTACTTCTATTTATATAAGATGTGATTTTTTGTTGAATATTCAGACTAATTCTTAATCATATCTTCCATGATTGTTGTTATATATTAATCGTCTTAAAAGTAGGAACTTTTGACTATATGTTGGCACCTATCGTTTATCCGATATCTTTCATAAATATTTTAATTATGGCAAAGTATAGTGTGAACAAATTTTACATTGAAATTGGTTAAGGAATGTGACATTTATTATTAAAGAGTGTGACTTTTTTACTGTAAAGGGTGTGACATTTTACTATAAAGAGTATTACTCATAAAAGTGAAGGGTGTGACTTATATTATATCAAAGAATGTCGTAGTGATAACTGAATGGTGTGACTTATAATACTAAAGGGTGTGACTTATATTATTAAAGAGTATGTCTATAAAAAAAAAATCACAATAAATAAGTTTCACAGCATACCAACTCTTTAACTATAACACGTTCACGGTAACACTTTATAGAATAGTTCGCAAAAAAATTGTCTTGACTCATGGTTATAACACGTTCATGGTAAAACTTTATCGAATAGTTCGCAGAAGATTTGTCTTGAATCATAATTAATCTTAGACAAAGTCTAATATGAAAAATTTATACATGAAAAAATTTTAATTTACAATCAAATTCTGTAATTGGTGTAGGTAAGATAAAATTGAGTGGTTCATGGTTCACTCGGCCCAAGTGATTCATGGTTCACACGACCCGAATAGGTCATAATTTAGGGTTCATTATTTAATATTTAGGGTGTAGATGGTTGATTTAGGACAATTTTATAGATTTTTATACATGAAAATTTTCACACTAGACATACTCTTAATCTTAAGCACATCTCACAATTATTCTCTCCCATTCTACAAAGCATAAATGTTAGTATATACACAACTAGGACTAGGGGTGGAGGAAATACCGAAAATACCGGTATACCGCACTTACCGTACCGAAATTTTCGGTACGATAACGGTATAAAAATATAAAAAAATTCGGTATACCGAAAAAATATACTGAAATACCGATATTTCGGTATACCGATATATACTGAAATATTGGTACGGTATCGGTATGTAATATTGACATACCAAAAATTTCAGTATGCCGAAATTTCGGTATACCAAATTTTCGGTACGACAACGGTATGACAATTTTCGGTATTGAAAATTTCGGTACGATAGCGATATGACGAGAAAATTTTTGGTATGTCGTACCGTCCACCCCTAACTAGGACATGTTAATAGTTTAGTAGCGTTGAGCATTTAGGGTAGTAAAAATTAATATAGGATATAAAAAAATATGAAAAATGTTATATTATATAAACAACTAGGTGCATACTAATGGGTTTTTCTACCGTCAGGGAGGATGTTCGTCCTTCCTACGTCAGAAAATCAATGAAATGTTGACACATCATCTAGCTTCGCCCTCGGCGATATAGTTTCGCCGTGAACGAATAGTTAAATTTTTTAAATAAATATATATAGAATTACCTAAATATACTTATACTATTTTTAAAAAAAATTTAATTTTTATAATTTTTACTGTTCTAAAATATATGTCAACTATCGATCCAAGACCTAAAAGATTTTTTTTAGTAATACAAGACTCAATTTACATAAAACTATCAATTAAAGGCTCTGTATTTAACACCATTAATAAACTATTTAATGAAAGTGGACGAGGTAATTAAGTGTCACATAATATTTTCATGTGGTATTAATGTAATTAAAATAAATTAAACAAAATAAGAGCAAATAAAAAGAACTTGTATTCTTCTTCAATCAACTGGCCCGGCTGCCGCCACCATACTCTGTACATTTCCTGGACCAAGGAAAAAGAAGGGAAATACAATGGTGGAACAATATCTCGAAAAATCACCATTAACAAAAATAAAGAACACGAAAATAACACAAAATTGAAAGAAAAAAATAATAGGAAGAAATTATTGTCATTAAAAAATTGTTTCCCCCAGTTTGTTGTTCTTCCAATCCGAGGCAAAGCGCCAATGTGGAAAGACTCTTCAATAGTTTAAGTTTTTCTGTCACAAACAAGAATAACTTAAGAAAATAGTCTCAAACTATTAAAACAGGCTCTCAAAATAAATAATCAAGTGATATTCATAGTTTCATTGCCCAATTGATAGTGTTTGAGAAAGAAATAAGGTTTCAGAATGAATAGAGTAGGGTGGCAGCAATGGCGTCAATTGATTGAAGAAGAAAATAGATTTTTTATTTGATTTGCCCTAATTGAAATGAATAGGGTATTTTTGTCATTTTATAGATATTAATTTAATTTAATAATTGAAATGATGCGTCTGAAATCGATTAGCATTATCTGTGATCTGAAAAGACTAACGCAAAGTCAAATCATTTAAAATTAAATTTATACGTTGAATCGTTGATCAAATGGTAATTAAAGGATTCCCTAACATCAAGGAAGGACGAAGTCATTCATGATCATAGAAGATCACCTAATAGTTTATTAGTGTTGTATCTCATTTTTCTTTTGTTATAATAAAATACAAAGGATGGTCCATGATTAGTGGTCCTTAATCAAGTTGTTTTATTAAATACCTTAAAATAATATACCTTAATTTAAATACAGAATTGTCTAACATAACGACGCACGAAAAATAAAAGAATAAAAGTTTTCAACAACGATTTTCTTTTCTTTTTCACCTTTTTTCTGGGAAGAAGAAATTGATTGAATCAATCAATTTGAATAACGATATGCAATTTCAATATATTCTCGGGGCCATATGTTCAAAATAAGATGACAGATTACGTAATTAAAACACAAAATTTTGTATGCAGTGGTATAACTTGCAATTCAAAAGTATTTTTTTTTCAAAAGTATTTTTTTTCGTTTAAATCTGAAAATGAGGCTTTCTCTTTATATTACAATATGATGATTTTAAATTAATCAATGAATGTAGTCAAGAGACACACTTGCATTAAACGGTGTTACGATAAGTTATATAGTATAATTTGGACAATAATATTTTAACATTTTAAAAAAATACATTAATTTGAATTAGTTTGTACCCCATCTCATATATGAGACCGTCTCATGTATGTGGATTTTTGTCTAGAAATCAATTGATCTACTATATGCAATTGAAATAAACCATTCATTCTCTTTCTTTTTTTAAATATGGATATGAATGATTGAATGTAAAGGAAAATTATGAGATTTGAAACTTGAAAGCAATGAATGTTTGGGCCTTAAGTTCACAAAATGTTTGCTTAGGCCCAATAACTGAGTGACTAGCCTCAAAACTCTGAATTCTAAAAGTCCAGGTAAGATCAATTTTGCAATATTTCGAGTTAAATTGTCCGTGACTGTATATTACTTCCTCCGTTCCATGCTTGTTTACTCATTTTTCTAAATTGTCCGCCCTATACTTATTTATCCATTTACTTAAATGGTCCGTCTCATATTTATTTACCATTTTCATAAAAGGCAATAAAGCAATTAAACTATTTTCCCCTCCTAACATATGAAAATTATACTATCTCATATCATTACTTTTACCTACAAAAAGTATCTATTTTAATAATAAAATAAAAAAGACTACAGTATTTTCAATCAAAAGTCATTTTAAAACTTTAAATATTAATAAACAATTCTCACATTAAAACTCATGCCGAAAGCAAAAGAGTAAATAAATATGGGATGGAGGGAGCACTATATATCATCCTTACGTTTTTTTATTAAAGAAAAAAAGAAGGCAATATAAAAAATTGTTACAAGGTCTATACTAATTACAATTATTCCTACATATTTGCTTTCTAATTAAATATAATTTCGTATATTTTCTTGTGGTAAACTACCCAACAATAATCATTTTCTTTTTGTGGAGCATCGTTTAATAGTTTTTACATTTTTCAACCTTGAGTTCTGTCATTTTTATAAAAATCTAACCTTTAAAAACTATTGAAAAAATTTCGTATCATCTAAATGATCGAATTTATAAAAATGTGTGAAAATAATTTATTTATTTAATTTCTCTAACACTCCGTCTCACTCGTGTGCTTAATTATCTTACTTCATCATTGGAAGAAGGATCATCGAGTAGATAATTTAATCGGAAATCGAACTCAGGACATGTGTATGAGTCTGAAAGTTTTGATACAATAATGAAAGAACTATGTTTCATGTAAAAATACGAACTTATTGGGAGGTTAATTTCCATAACAATTATACATAAAAAAAAATTATCAATCAAGCTAAATATATAGTTTTAAAGGAAAAAAATTGATATACTGAAATTAACATAAAAAATTTAAGACAGTATTTTTTACCCCTAAATAAAGGGAAAAAAAAAGCTTGGCCCGCCGACACCTTAAAATAGAATGTATTTTGAAATTAATTAAGAATAAAAAAATTATGGAGGAATTAAATAGCACTCAATCATTTTATTTCAAACAATTGTCAAGGAAAAAAAGCATCAGAAAGACAAATTTGAGTGGCACGCATTAGAATTCTAAGGAAATGGGTCTGAAAATTCTTAAGATCACTCTTGAGATTTTTGAATGAAATAACATCATGCTCATCAACAATAACACACCACCCCTCATGGATTAAGACATGTCTTTAGATTAAGAGACACACTTGCATGAGACGATCTCACTGTAAGACAGGGTATTAATTGGGCTTTAACATTTTAACACTTTGAGAGAGATGAGTGTGATTTGTACTAAGTTGTATCCCGTTTTATATGAGTTTTTGTCTTAAATTAATAGACAAATTCTTGTGTGACGTATCATATCAAAAAGTTTATTAATTAGATAGTTTTAAATTTATTTATTTTTAATCATTGCAGCACAAGTACAATGTGGATTCTTATTTTCTTTTTAAATACTTTTTTTGCATTTCAAGATCGATCCAAAAATAGATATTAGTAAAATCCCAACCCAAGCTGGTTTTTTCAAAATCGCACCTGACAAATTTGATTTTTTTTGGAAAAAATAGTTTACTTCAATAAATCATAATGGGGAAGATAAGATTACTGATAGCATGATGGGGAAGATATTCGTCTAGTCAACAATATTATCGAGATTGATTGAGACTTCGTAACTATAAAATTTTTGACCACTCATTATTTAGAAAGTAATCATTGTGTAGTTTACACTTCAATTATGTACTAATATAAGATTAAGGAGTGATACTGGTGTGCAACAATTGCACACGGTGCAATTGAATTTAATTTTAATTTGAATTAATCACACACTAGAATTTGGGTGATTTCATTCTCCATTTCTTTTTTCATTCTCGAACCATGAACCAATATGAACCCTAAACCCGAACCCGAACCCTGAACCATAAATCCGAACTCTGAAACATGAACCATGAACCCAAATTCGAACCTTGAATCATGAACCCGAACCTAAACCATGAACCATTCAGGTCGGGTCCGGGTTAGGCTCGGATTGAGTCCGGGTCTTGTTCGAAAGTTGTAATAAATCTTAAAAAAAAAAAACCTGAAATCCAATTGCACGAATTCTAATTGATGCAACGGGTGCACACAAGTATATGCCAAGATTAAGTTATGTCCCCTCGTCCTGAATTTAATTGAACGTTTACCAAAAAGGTCCGTCCCGAATTAGATTGAACAATTTTTTTAAGTGTCAATACATCAATTTAAATCAATTTAAAATATCCTCTCAAATTATCTCAATATTAAAACACTTATTATTATTATTATTTACTCTAAAGTCAACTTTATCTCTTTTTATTTAGACCACGTGTCATTATTTTATTATATAATACTCAATAAAAGCATTATATTAATAAATAATTTTCACATTAAATTCTGTGTAAACCGTAAATGTTCAAATGATTTCGGAAGTGGTGAAGTATTTTATTTTAATAATACGGTACATGCATTTAAACAATTTCGGATATGAATTTATTAATTCATGACCTGGAATCTGGATAATTAAATAGTTAACATTAGTCTTAACACGAAGTTTTATTAGTGGTCTCATTTTTCCTTTTATCACCACTTTTTTGGTCTGAATAATATTAACTATTTGATAACAAGCATGGTATTAGCTGACTAAAGTTTTTTCAGAATTTCTTTCAAAAAAAAAAAATTCAGAATATATATATATAGGTTCTTCCCCTTCAAAAAGCTGTTTAATTATGAAAAAATGGTTTTAGATGAACGGTTATAATTAATTTACACTACAAAAAATGCGCGTTTTACCGACGGTTCCAAGAACCGTCGCAAATAGCGACGATTTTTACGACGATTACGGTCAAATGGTCAAAGACAACAGTTTTAACGACGGTCAAGAGAACCGTCGCAAATAGCGACGATTTTAGCTACGGTTTTAGCGAAGTTTTGGATTAACCCCTTTAGCGACGGTTTTTGCGACGGAATTGGCGACATTATTTTTTTTTTTTTTTTTAATATTTAATATTAATTATATTTTTTTTATTGTTTCAGGATTATACTAGATTTTTTAATTGTTGTTAATGCATCTTACCGTATATTTAATTTATAGTCACTTGGAGAAGAGTTCCACCTGACCGTAGTCAGATCTATTTCGAGGAGTTTACGGTATAAAATTTAATTTATAGTATATTTAAATATATATTGACTAAAAGTAGTACTTGTTTAAATAGAAAAGTAGTACTTGTTTTAAATGAAAAGTATTACTCCCTTCGTCCCGTCTATGTTTGTCACTTTTTTCTTTTATGGGTGTCCCGCTATGTTTGTCACATTCCATAAAAGGAAAAAATAACACTCCACTACCTATTATTTTAATATTATTTCCCTCACTTTTCATCTCAACTACCCCACATACATTCACTTTTCATCCATTAAATACTATAAAAACTCACTATATATTATTTTAATGTTATTCCTTAAACCATTCAACAAAAAGAAGTGTGACAAGCATAGCGGGACGGAGGGAGTACTTGTTAAATGAAAAATATTACTTGCTTAAATAAAAAATGGTAGTTGTTTAAATAGAAAAGTAGTACTCCTACTTGTTTAAATTAAAAATAGTACTCCCTCTGTCCCAAACTCGATTGCCACATTTCCGTTTCGGACGTCACATACTTGATTACCACTTTCCTTAAATGGCAATACTCACTTTATCACATAAAATATTAATAAACAACTTTTTTTAACCCCAACTACCCATCACTTTATCACATAAAATACTAATAAATAACTCTTTCTACCCCAACACTTTATCATTTTTTCTTAAAATCCAAGCACACAGTAATGTGGCAATCGAGTTTGGGAGGGAGGTAGTACTTGTTTAAATGAAAAGTATTACTTGTTTAAATAGAAAAGTATTACTTGTTTAAATATAAAAGTAGCACTTGTTTAAATAGAAAAGTTGTACTTGGTTATATGAAAAGTATTACTTGTTTAAATTAAAAGTATTGTTTAAATAATATAAAGTATTACTTGTTTAAATGAAAGGTATTACTTGTTTAAATGAAAAGTATTACTTGTTAAATGAAAAGTATTACTTGTTTAAATAGAAAAGTAGTAGTTGTTTAAATAGAAAAGTAGTACTTGTTTAAATGAAAAGTAGTACTTGTTTAAATTAAAAGTATTACTTGTTTAAATAGAAAAGTATTACTTGTTTAAATAGAAAAGTAGTACTTGTTTAAATGTAAAGTAGTACTTGTTTAAATGAAAAGTATTACTTGTTTAAATGAAAGGTATTACTTGTTTAAATGAAAAATATTACTTGTTAAAATGAAAAGTAGTACTTGTTTAAATGAAAAGTAGTACTTGTTTAAATGAAAAGTGTTGCTTGTTTAAATAGAAAGTATTAATTGTTTAAATGAAAAGTAACACTTTTTTAAATAGAAAGTATTACTAGTTTAAATAGAAAGTAGTACTTGTTTAAATAGAAAAGTAGTACTTGTTTAAATGAAAAATATTACTTGTTAAATGAAAAGTATTACTTGTTTAAATAGAAAAGTAGTACTTGTTTAAATAGAAAAGTAGTAGTTGTTTAAATAGAAAAGTAGTACTTGTTTAAATAAAAAGTAGCACTTGTTTAAATGAAAGGTATTATTTATTTAAATGAAAGGTATTACTTATTTAAATGAAAAGTAGAACTTGTTAAAATGAAAATTAGTACTTGTTTAAATGAAAAGTAGTACTTGTTTAAATAGAAAGTATCACTTGCTTAAATGAAAAGTAGTACTTGTTTAAATAGAAAAGTCGTACTTGTTTAAGTGAGAGGTATTACTTGTTAAATGAAAACTATTACTTTTTTAAATAGAAAAGTAGTACTTGTTTAAATAAAAAAGTAATACTTGTTTAAATGAAAAGTAGTACTTATTTAAATGAAAGGCATTATTTATTTAAATGAAAGGTATTACTTGTTTAAATGAAAAGTAGTACTTATTAAAATGAAAAGTAGTACTTGTTTAAATGAAAAATATTACTTATTAAATGAAAAGTATTACTTGTTTAAATAGAAAAGTAGCACTTGTTTAAATAGAAAAGTAGTACTTGGTTATATGAAAAGTATTACTTGTTTAAATTAAAAGTATTGTTTAAATAATAGAAAGTATTACTTGTTTAAATGAAAGGTATTACTTGTTTAAATGAAAAGTATTACTTGTTAAATGAAAAGTATTACTTGTTTAAATAGAAAAGTAGTAGTTGTTTAAATAGAAAAGTAGTACTTGTTTAAATGAAAAGTAGTACTTGTTTAAATTAAAAGTATTACTTGTTTAAATAGAAAAGTATTACTTGTTTAAATAGAAAAGTAGTACTTGTTTAAATGTAAAGTAATACTTGTTTAAATGAAAAGTATTACTTGTTTAAATGAAAGGTATTACTTGTTTAAATGAAAAATATTACTTGTTAAAATGAAAAGTAGTACTTGTTTAAATGAAAAGTAGTACTTGTTTAAATGAAAAGTGTTGCTTGTTTAAATATAAAGTATTAATTGTTTAAATGAAAAGTAACACTTTTTTAAATAGAAAGTATTACTTGTTTAAATAGAAAGTAGCACTTGTTTAAATAGAAAAGTAGTACTTGTTTAAATGAAAAATATTACTTGTTAAATGAAAAGTATTACTTGTTTAAATAGAAAAGTAGTACTTGTTTAAATAGAAAAGTAGTACTTGTTTAAATGAAAAGTAGTACTTGTTTAAATGAAAGGTATTATTTATTTAAATGAAAGGTATTACTTATTTAAATAAAAAGTAGTACTTGTTAAAATGAAAATTAGTACTTGTTTAAATGAAAAGTAGTACTAGTTTAAATAGAAAGTATCACTTGCTTAAATGAAAAGTAGTACTTGTTTAAATAGAAAAGTCGTACTTGTTTAAGTGAAAGGTATTACTATTTAAATGAAAAGTATTACTTGTTTAAATAGAAAAGTAGTACTTGTTTAAATAAAAAAAGTAGTAATTGTTTAAATGAAAAGTAGTACTTGTTTAAATGAAAGATATTATTTATTTAAATGAAAGGTATTACTTGTTTAAATGAAAAGTAGTACTTATTAAAATGAAAAGTAGTACTTGTTTAAATGAAAAATATTACTTGTTAAATGAAAAGTATTACTTGTTTAAATAGAAAAGTAATACTTGTTTAAATAGAAAAGTAGTACTTGTTTAAATGAAAAGTAGTACTTGTTAAAATGAAAAGTAGTACTTGTTTAAATGAAAAATATTACTTGTTAAATAAAAAGTATTACTTGTTTAAATAGAAAAGTAGTACATGTTTAAATGAAAAGTAGTACTTTTTTAAATGAAAGGTATTATTTATTTAAATGAAAGGTATTACTTGTTTAAATGAAAAGTAGTACTCCCCCCGTCCCGATCTTTAAGATAAACTAACTCTTCATAAGGATTTATTGGAATAGTGAAAAAGTGATAAAGTGATAAAGTAGAAAGAGTTGTTTATTAGTATTTTATGTGATAAAGTGATTGGTAGTTGAGAGTAGAAAGAGTTGTTTATTAGTAGTACTTATTTAAATGAAAAGTAGTACTTGTTTAAATAGAAAAGTAGTAGTTGTTTAAATAGAAAAGTAGTACTTGTTTAAATGAAAAAGTATTACTTATTTAAATGAAAAGTATTGCTTGTTTAAATAGAAAAATATTACTTGTTTAAATAGAAAAGTAGTACTTGTTTAAATAGAAATGTAGTACTTGGTTAAATGAAAAGTATTACTTGTTTCAATTAAAAGTATTACTTGTTTAAATATAAAGTATTACTTGTGTAAATGAAAAGTAGTACTTGTTTAAATAGAAATTATTACTTGTTTAAATAGAAAGTAATACTTGTTTAAGTGTATAGTGGTACTTTTTTTAATAGAAAGTAGTATTTGTTTTTTAAAAAAATGAATTTTTAGGTCATATACAATTTTAAAAAAATATAATCATTTATTTATAATTTATAAAGTAAAAAATATATATAATTATTATTTTAAAGATTATTAGATAGTTAAATTAAACAAATAAAATAAAGAAATTAAAAAAAATTTAAAAAATGAATTAAAAATAAATAAATAAATATTCTTTTAATATAATACAATTTAATTTAAATTTATAAATAAATAAAAATTATAATTAATATATTAAAATGTGGTTAAATCATTAAATTAGATAATTGAAATATAGGGATTTAAAAAAAATTGAAAAAAATAAATTTAGGACATATAGAATTAATTTCATTAAATAACGGAAGAAAGCAAGTGTCTGAGCGGATTTATCCCCGCTCAAGCATAGGTCCCGTGGTTGGTCCCCCTTGGGAGCGAAAATTTGTCTCATTTAATTGGGAGGTTGCGTGGCTTATATATGAGATGCTTGGTGGTTGGGTTCGAGATGGTCCATGGCTCGGGTGGTTCGGTGCCCACCCGGGCTCCCCCTGGGCTCGGGTTCGAACCACCATGAGTCTTTTTTTCTTCATAAATTCACGCTTTAGCGACGGATATAATTAAAAAAATAATAATAAATTAAAAAAAATGTCGCTAATACCATCGCTTATCAGCGACGGTTAAGAATCGTTGCTACTTAGCGACAGTCACAAAAAAACCGTCGCTACGATTAGCGACGCTCGATTCAACGATGAATTTTTTTTCGTCACCAAAACCGTCGCTAATGTCGTTAGCGATGATTTTTTTCGTCGCTAAAACCGTCGTTAAAACCCGTCTTTTTTATAGTGTTATAAATATAATCATATATATATATATGAAAAGTGTATATCATAAATATTGTTATGTGTTTAAAAAGACAAATACTTATGTAAGACCATAGTAATATGTCTCATTTGCTATAATATTACATGATTTATGGGCTGTTGGGTTATGGAGAATGATCAACTACTTTACGTTTCAATTTTTTGAAAATCCAACTTAAAACAGTATTCGAGTTTAATGGACTTTTAGGGCTAGCTAGGACCCAGTTTCGATTATAAAATATCTTTCTGATTCATTGTATTTGTTATCACATAAAATTAGTAAATCTCCTAGTTTTATGGTGCCTCTAGACATAATTATTCATGACGAATTAGATCAACAAATTTATGTTATTTATTTTTCATTCCTATCAATCTCGCCATAATTGCAATTTAATTTCTAGCTTGCATGTATTTATAGGGCTCCAACTCAATTATATTTTAAAATAAAATATAATTTAAATTTCATCACACCCAAGATTCTCCAACTAATATTAGCAATCAAGGATGAGTTATTTGAGAAACATTTAATTATTCCGTAAAAAAAAGCATTTAATTATAGTTGTTGCGTCCTAATCTGTCATGAGCATGAAATATGGAAAATGGATGATCTATTATATTCTTCAGGGCTTGGTCCTTTATAGTGGACTTGGGGATTTAATTATGGGCTCGCTCAGGTTAGAGGAAGTTGAAGAGTCGGGCGCTCAGGTTAGTCTGAATGAGGAGGGCACGCTCAGGTTAAAGGATGCTGAAGAGTCGGGCGCTCAGGTTTATCTGAACGAGGAGAATGCGCCTGAGTCTCAGGATACGCCTGAGTGTAATTATCTGAACGAGGGACCTGAGTCTCAGGATCCACCTGAGTGGATTTATCTGACTGAGCCAAATCCACCTGAGCCAAATCCGCCTGAGTGTCATTAGCTGACTGAGCCAAATTCACCTGAGTGGATGTACCTGAATGAGCAGAATTTCCCTGAGCCAAATCCACCTGAGTGGATATATCTGAACGAGCAGACTTCGCCTGAGCCAAATCCACCTGAGTGGATTTATCTGAACGAGGAAATGTTGGGATTTTCAATGTTGGGCCCAGACAATGAGAATGACCTAGAATCTCCATTATCTATTTTTAATTATGTATTTAAATTACCTAAGGAATATCCATCTGTATGTGGACCTCACTGTTTGTTACAAATATGGCCAACGGCCGATGAATGAGATATCAGAAAATTTACAACTATTCTCTCTCCTCTAACTATCTCTCTTCCTATCTAATTCCCTCTCCCCCAATTTCTTCAAATCTTCATCTCTCGATCTCTTACTCTCTTCCTCTATATGCAATTTACCTTCATATTTCCAGAAAATTATACAAAAATATGGATTATTGTGTTGTTAGCGCTGGGATCGCTACAATTGGTATCAGAGCAAACTTTTCTCGGGTTGTGGGTTATGAGCCTAATCAACGGCTCAAGGACGAAAAGATCTTCCATGAAGGCGATTTAATTGATGATTCGGGAATTGCAATTGGAAAAGAGTTTCAAGGTATTCAAGCTATGAACCCCTTACCTAAAGTCGATTTCCCCCATTTTGATGGTACTCGTCTTAGGCTTTGGATCCTCAAATGTAATGGGTATTTTAAATGTATTCCTGATATAATGGATTCACAAAAAATCAAACTAGCGTGTCTGCACTTTGAGGGTAAGACAGCACATTGGTGTCAAAATTCCAGGCTAAAACAAGTAGATATTACATGGCAACAATTTTAGAAGTGTTATCTGCTAGATTTGAGGGATGTAAAGAAGCTAAAATTAATCGAAAATTTGATAAATTAAGGCACAGTGGTTCTTACTCAGATTATGTAGAAAGATTTGTAGAATTGAAGGTTGGGTTGCTACTATTGAACAACAGGGATTTTTCTGAAGAGTATTTTGTTGCTAGTTTTATTAATGGGCTCACTGAAGAATCACAAGCTTTCATCACAAAGTTTGAACCAACCACCTTGCAACAAACAATTGAGCTAGGAAGGAAGAATTTGGAAACTATTGAAGTCATCACTAAAAAGATAACTATTGAAGAAGAGGAATTATCTTATATTGAAATGGCAGGGGATTCAGATACTCAACTTGAGAGCATCAAGACCTATGAGATGGAATCATATGTCACAGTAGTTTCAGAGCTCGATCGAGTTCGAAAAATGCGCCGAGATGGCTCAATTTACTCGGAGGATTTGACTATTGAAGTAGACACTATGGGAGAATGGGATGCTTCTTCAAAAGTGAAGCTGGTTGTGATTCATATGGGTGTGATGTTTGGTGGAATTGTTGGGAAAGCTTTTATAAAGAGAAGCTCTAAGAAATTTAATTCTCCTATACAATTCTTCTACTTGAACTTGGTCGAATCACCTCCAACTGAGCCTTTCGATCCCGGCAAATATCAGATTCAAGATTGCATTGAATGGGCTCCTCTCACGTTGAAAGATTATTTATCAAATAAAGTGAAGCAGTTGATTTACACCTTCTGGAGGATGCTACAATCACGAGCGAGCAACATGGACGGAGATCAAATTTTAGATGGAAGAGTTCTCATCCTAGATCCTTGGGGACAAGGATCTCAAAAACGGGGGGAGTATTGTCATGGGCATGAAATATGGAAAATGGATGATCTATTATATTCTTCAGGGCTTGGTCCATTTCATTTATAGTGGGCTTGGGGATTTAATTATGGGCTCGCTCAGGTTAGAGGAAGTTGAAGAGTCGGGCGCTCAAGTTAGTCTGAATGAGGAGGGCTCGCTCAGGTTAAAGGATGCTAAAGAGTCGGGCGTTCGGGTTTATCTGAGCGAGGAGAATGCGCCTGAGTCTCAGGATACGCCTGAGTGTAATTATATGAACGAGGGACCTGAGTCTCATGATCCACCTGAGTGGATTTATCTGACTGAGCCAAATCCACCTGAGTCAAATCCGCCTGAGTGTCATTATCTGACTGAGCCAAATCCACCTGAGTGGATGTACCTGAATGAGCAGAATTCCCCTGAGCCAAATCCACCTGAGTGGATATATCTGAACGAGCAGACTTCGCCTGAGCCAAATCCACCTGAGTGGATTTATCTGAACGAGAAAATGTTGGGCTTTTCAATGTTGGGCCCAGACAATGAGAATGACCTAGAATCTTCATTATCTATTTTTAATTCTGTATTTAAATTATCTAAGGAATATCCATCTGTATGTGGACCCCACTGTTTGTTACAAATATGGCCAACGGCCGATGAATGAGATATCAGAAAATTTACAACTATTCTCTCTCCTCTAACTATCTCTCTCCCTATCTAATTCTCTCTCCCCCAATTTCTTCAAATCTTCATCTCTCGATCTCTTACTCTCTTCCTCTATATGCAATTTACCTTCATATTTCCAGAAAATTATACAAAAATATGGATTATTCTGTTGTTAGCGCTGGGATCGCTACATAATCATCATTGTGTTTCAGCTAATTATTTTAACGAATTCTGATACATATATATATTTTTTTTTGTCAAATGATATATACATGCATGTAACTCTAATTGAATTTCATGACCCTAATTTAATTACCCTTTATATTAATTTATACTTGGAATAAATGATTGCACCTAAAAATATCAAGAACAAAGTTGTGCATGGGGAGAGAGTTTGTTCAAACACGCCTCTTACCAAGTTTGGCATCGCCAAACATATAATATATGCCACGTTACTACATTTTTTCTCTGTCGAAATAATTATGAAGAATCTATGATGACTATTTAATTAGATTGAGTTCTACAATTAAACTCGTCACGTGATTAGACTATGTCATTGATATCAATGTTTGTTGGGTTGCCGGGTAAATTATACAAACTTCGTATATAATTAAAGATAAAAATTCTTATGAGACGGTGCGCGCATGAAATGAGGTACAACCTAGCACAAATCACATCAATTTTTTTCAAAATGTTAAAACGTTAATGTTCAATTTAGGGTAAATTGTAGAAGTGGTCTCATGTGAATTTGTCCTCATGAAAATGGTTAATTTTTTAATAAAAATGGTCCCATAGGATTTTACAGGCAAAAAACAAATGAATTTTTTGAACTAAATTTGTTTTTTGAAAATTCTCTTGGTACCAAAACTGTTAAATAAAAATAAAATTTGACCATTTCTGCAAAGAAAAAAACCAAAAAAGAATGTGGGATTAAAACTGCAGATAAAATTCACATAGGGCCACTTCTGTAATTTACCCGTTCAATTTATGCTTCGTCATACCGTGAGACGGTCTCATGCAAGTGTGCCTCATGATGAGACGAGACATAAATTGAACATTGACGCTTTAACACTTTGGAAAAAATGAGTGTGATTTGTGTTAAATTGTACTTATCTCGTACATGAGACTGTCTCATATGAGTTTTGTCTAATTTAAATATGATATTTGTTGGGATATTTTAGTTTTGATGAATTATGCCAAAACATTATCAACTTGTGTTATTGAAGCTAAATTACAGATAACAAGTTGGGGGGAACGAGAGAACAAATTGAGGGAGAACTCACGAAATCAGAAGTAGATGACAAGATCAGAAGAGAAGGTTGCAGATCAGAAAAGGAGCAGATGAGACTGATCGAGATCAGATGAGTTAGATGAGTTCCGAGTTAACTGATGAGCTGTGCAAAATCAGAAGAGAAGAAAAGCTAAGCCAGCTGATCAGAAGATCAGAAGACCAGATCAAATGACCAAAACAGACCTGATCAGATGATCAGAAGAACAGTCGAGCTGATATGGTGATCGAAGAACAAAACAAGCCGATCGAAAGAAACCACTGTAAGATCGTAAGAGAAGGTTGCGCATCGTAAGAGGAAAGATGATGAGATCGATGAGATCGAGATCGACCGATCGAGATCGAGATATGAAGATGAGCGCATGATCAAGATCGACGCGATTGAGATCGATAAAGCTAAACCGTATGCTAACCTAATATGCTAACCCGATGTACTAACTGATGCAGATAAACCGATATGTTGACTGATGCTATAATCGATCCGATCATGTGAGCCGATCGATCAAAGCGAGAAGAAATCGATATCGAAAACCGTAAATCAGATACCGCATCAGAAAGAAGTCATCGTAAGAGAAGTCATCTCAAGTCATATTCACCGAGAATCGAACGCCATCGATGATCGCTTAGCTCGAAAAGGCTAGTGACCGAGGGTCGATTGTCCGAAGACAAAGAATCGAACTCGGTCGGCTGAGTGTCGTCATGATGCCGACGTATAAGGTCCGCCGAAGAGAAGTCACCAAGGCTCGATAGACCAAGGCTCGGATGGAATCAAGACACCGAGACTCAGAGAATCCTGAATGATTCCAAGGCGAGGAATCTGAGGAATATAAATGTTAGAATCAACCGACGTGGACAATGAGAGGAAGACAACCACCGAAAAGCCGCAAGAAGAAGCTGAGAATAGTATGGATTTGAATGTGACTCCATCCAACGGTAAAATTCAAATCCACACTATAAATACAAGTTCTTCCCCTCATTATCGAGGGAAAATGCGAAACATCCATCAAGCCAAATCATCTAAAGATTCCCACCATAGAACACAGAGCAAGAAATACAGGCATATATTCAAAGAGTGTTCTACCCTAGATCTAAGCACAAATGCTATATCCTAAGCTTAGAGAGATTTTCTCATCCTTAGCATTGAGGCTAAACAAATGTAAGGGAAAATCTCAACCTAGTTGGAAACCAAACAATCTTATACCCAAACCCAAGAGTCGGTTAAGTTTGTAGGTGAGTGTGAACTCGGTAAACATCTAGCAATCTCGAAAGGGAGGGTAGGCAATCCCGTGAGGGTGATAAGTCCCGTTTGAGTGTGAACTCGGTAAACATCTGTTGGGTGTTGGACTAACACGTTAAACTAAGTCCAGTTGGTTTAGTAGGTGCCCCTGATGATAGGGAAGAGTGGATGTAGGAGTTGGACTCCGAACCACTATAAAATCGTGTGTTCTTTACTGCTTTATGTTCATACTTGTCATATGCATTCGATTATAAGCAAAACAACACACATAAGCTTAAAAAGCAAAAATCTGGAATCACTCTGCCCTCACCCCTGTTTTATATGCATTGCATTACATGTTTTCGCTTCCGCACGCGCAAAATCGATTTTCAAATCGGGACCAACAATATTTTTAATTAACAAAGTCGTATAGTAATAGAAATACATATCTACTCTTTTTATACACGTATTCTTTGCATGCATGTATATTTGATGTGGAATTCATATTCTAATAGGATTAATATTTCGCCAATCGCCACGACCGGATTTTTTTTTTTGTTTCATGTGCATACATTTTTAATATGCACCACTTGGGTTGGTTATATTGTGGATCCTCACACTTGGTTCGAGGCAGGGGCGAATTCAAACTATCAATTGTACGTAGAATTAACTTGCATTATATATTGTTTTCTTTATTAATGAAAGCCCTTTTCCTTGAAAAAAAAAAGTATTTCTCCACAACTTAAATTCAAAAACTCCTAATGCACTCCATAGTGTATTTTAAAACTATACTACTTATTTAGATTGAACAGTGCAACTATTAATATGAAAAAATAAATTGCACGATTCAATTAAACAAGTTGTATATTTCAATACATCAAATTACATAAATTTTAAATACACTGTGCATCTAGTGTACACAATGAGACTCACTCTAATTGAAGTGGTTTCAAAATAAATTAATGTGGAATTTACATATGTACACATAGTGATATACAATAACATGCTATCCACACTCTAAAAAAGTTTACAAAGCATATTATAATTTGACTCTCATTTTCTTGATAAATATGAAATTGTCTGAATACAAATAGTAAGCATGCGTGATATGGCAAATTCTCATGTGCACCACATACACCAATAAAATTAGTGCAATTTAATTTTAAAAGCTTTTTTTTTAAAAAATTTTAAGTTTTAACTTTTTTTTCTTTTTTTAATTTCGGTTTTCTTTTAACTTTAATTTCAATTTTAGATGTTTTTATTTTATAATACCCGACCCGACCCCAAACCCGGCCCGAGTGGTTCATGGTTCACTCGGCCCAAGTGGTTCATGGTTCACCCCGCCCAAATGGTTGAAATATGATTTAGGATTCACTATTTAGGGGTTAGGGTTTAGAGTGCAATATTTTTTATTGGTGACTCGCGTGATATATATATTTACAAAATAAATTAAATATTATTCTGGGAAAAGACGAAAAGGGCCTTAGAGATTCTTCCAGTTTCGTCGTTAACTAGATTGGTCCAAGTCTAGCAGAAATACAAGATTAGTCTCTTTCATTTTAGTAAATCATAAAAGTCACATGGGCCTAAACTTTGCCGACACCCAATAGTAATTTGAATTTAGAGAGACCAATATTCAAAATTGTAGTTTTTTAGTACCAAGATTCGTTGACTTTATAGTCTCATTTTTAACCTCTGCCATGATTTCTTGTAATATAATACTAATGTATTCATGATTTTAGTGCATAACGTGGCGTGTGTTCACATATCAAGTGTGTATTTTGGTAACATGGAAAAAAGATGTCCATATATATGTGCAATCAAGAATATAGTTACTACGTATTATATAGTTTTAAGTTAAAAATAAAATCTTGATCCGGAAAGAAAAGAAATAAACCCACACATGAAAGAACAAAAATACAATTATTATTAAATGGAAAGGATCTAAATGTTCAATCAAATGGTGTTGAATTTTCAAACATACGCAACAGCCATTAGTTGTTTATTAGTAATACACAAAACGAATACGTTTTGTTCAATTTAACCCACCGTCACATCAGAACAAAAGAAAAACAATATTATACACAATGTTTTCATAACCGAACCGGTGATCGAACAGGACAGACCATCGGTCACTGGTTCAACCGGTCGGACCGGTTCAACCGACGGTTCAAACGTTTTCTATATTTAGTTTTTAAAAAAAAAAAGTATATACATACAAAAATTTAAATATATATTTTATAATTTTTCATATCATATTTTATAAATTTTGTCTCACCTCATACATTTATCCCACATCGAAAGTGTGGGAGAAAAATATGAGAATAATATAGATTTAAAATTTTAAATATTTAATATAAATTAATAATTTAATTTTTTTTAAAAAAAGAGAAAACCCGATTTTTTTCCGGTTGAACCGGGTTTTGACCGGTTCAACCCTAAATCTGGTTATATATGGGTTTTTTAACCGGGTTATCAGCCGGTTCCCGGTCCAACCGGTTGAACCGGTCTGTCCAACCGGTTGAACCGGCCGGTTCAACCCGGTTTTGAAATCATTGATTATACATATATTCAAATTAAAACATCCTACAACAAATTTAAACCCAAATTTTAATTATACACAACACATGGTATATAATCAGTGGCGGATCCAGGATTCGAGATTTGAGAATACATTTGAGTAGAATTTGAAATGTGGGGATATATTTGAGTATTTTTTTTTTCTAATTATACATAATAAAATACAATTTTAATTTTTTTAATACAAAGTATAAAGAGGAGTACATTTTATTTTGGGGGTACAATTGTACCCCCATGTACCCCTCTCCCTCTGCCACTGCATATAACTGACTCGATCACTTGCTACAACAGGTTAATGGATCAATTTAAAATAAATTAAAAACTTACAAAATTATAATCAAAAGTCAACAATTATGGGGCCAAAATCAAAATCGATATAAATTCAAAATTTTAATCCCTTGAAAAAATATCTAAAACATCATCTAAGTACAGATAAATTCACTAGAGTAGACTGTAGAGCAGAAATCTCAAATTTTGAGGGAAAAATATTTATGGTCAAACCGCCCAAAAATTAGAACAATTGTCTGGAGAAGCCCTGCCCACTTATACAGTGACACGTGTGAACACAGCTGATGAAAGTTAAATTCTTGTAGAGTTTGAATCACAAATTGTCTCATAACTTTGGTCTCAAATAGATTTAGTCCCATAAATTTTTTTGTCATCAATTTAGTCCCAATAACTTTGAAAATGTCCAATTTTAATCCCAAATTGGCCAGAAAAACGTCGTTTTGCCTTTTTTTTTGGCTTTCCGGCAAATGCTGTGACTGGTCTGTCACGTGTATTTTTTTTTAACTGCTGGAATTCAGGCATATAAAATTAAAGTTTTGAATTTAAAATTAAAACAGAATTGACGGCAAGAATTAGTCAAACACACTTAAAAATGCATGTGACATTACACGTGGCAGTCAAGTCACAACATCCGCCGGAAAGCCCCAAATAAAAATGGCAAAACGACGTTGTTTCGGCGGATTTGGGACTAAAATTGGACATTGTCAAAGTGTTGGGGTTATATTGGAAAGTATGTTTTTTACTTTGTATAATCAAACTGAATTTCTTATTTATTTGTTGAAATAAATTATTTATCACTGTTGCATTAAATATGATTGAATGTTATATATATTTACTGCATAATCGTTCGATAAATAGTACGTGTTACATTGTAGTTAATTTGGTGATACCAGATCACGGAAGATCAAATTAACAGTTCCTCGTAACTAAGTACAAATTCACAACCCAGATGGAAATGAACAATCCATCGTGAAAGGTTGAAGTGTAAAAGCTCAGATTGACTTGTCTTGACCAAGAGATTACACTAGTGCATTATGATGCGCTGAATAGGACCTACATGAGGATAAATTCTTCAGCACTGAATATAGAAGAATTAGACCTCAGTGGTTCGTTATTTCTTAATCTCCGTTCCTTAAATATGATCGTGTGAAATTAATAAATATTGCTTTGACTTATGATGGGAAGAGAATCAACGTGATTCGATACCTTATATCTTGGACAATATTATTAGTAACACGACGATTGCTAAGATTTATTACGGAGAATCGTGTGCAAGTACGTCTTGCTTGATTAGTCCCCTTGGTGGGCTCAGGAGTTTTATCATACCAAATCTTGTAAGTGAAAATTTATTTCCGGTATGGATAATAATGTTGAGTTGTCTTTACTCCAAGGATAAAAATATTAATTAATATAAAACTTTTTCAGTGGCTTAATTAATTAGTGGACTAGATAATCTTAAACAAGTGAAATAATAACCGGGAGCCATATTATTGTAGCATCATAATATGAATTAAGATGGATATTTCAATATTAATTTTATAGTGGAGTAAATTAATATTAATGGGCTTGGATAATATTTTGGCTTAATATTATAAATACATAGCTCATTGGAGGTCCAATCTTAATTCTCCTAAGTGCCCCTCAAATAGCCCAAATTAAAGTCCAATTAATAAAAAGGAGAAGAAAATATTATTGCCTATTTTTCCATGATATTTTCGAAAATTATGAGTAGGAGAGAGAAAAGATTTTCTTGATTTTCTTGGAAAGATTTTATGGAATAAGTATTCTTTAGATACAAGTTTATCCCATAAATTTAAGAAAAAATCAAAGATATTTTTTCTTCCCTATTTAATTGGGATTTTCGAAAATTAGCAAGGCAAGAATGAGGAGAAGATTTTGTTGGGAGATATTTTGGAAAATATAATATATTGGATATATTCTATATTGTATCTTGAGCAAGAAGCAAGGAAATTTCTCAATGACTCAATTTAACCTAAAATTCCCCCACTTTAAAAATAGGGGATGAATTTTTTCATCCCCAATGCAATTTCATGTGTTGGAAAAATTAGAAATCCATAAAGGTGGTGGCAAATATTTTTAGTTTTCTCCTTTATTAAAATCGTTCGTGAGAATCCTCCCACCGGATTACGTTCGTGGACTTGGGACATATTGAGATGACACTTTGAGTTGATCCATCATCTCAACGGTTGTCTCTATGAGAGGTATGTAATCTCGTAACTCCTAGATTCCGCATGCTTAGGATTTACGTGAACTACGTGTTCACATGTTGTTGTTGCTTATTTGATTATTATGTTGAATTAATTTAGGATTGATTCATGTTAGTAATTAATTTAATTATTTATATATGTATTTAAATATACCTCGAATAGATCCGGGCACCCAGCATTTTCCAACAACTGGTATCAGAGTCTCAGTTTCGAGCTCTGTATTTAAATTGTTATTTACATTTTGTTGGACATTAAATTTTATTGAAAATTGGATAGTAGAATTGTTAGATCTGTTTTGCAAGTATCCAATTATCATGGTATTTAATGTGTTTTAATTCATGCGAATGTTTTGGTTTTAATTCGACTCGTTCGAATTTATTTTTCTTGTGAGAAAATCTACGAGTAAATTAAGCTATTTGATTTGTTCAATGTAATAGACTAGTCTAGATTTATGTTTATTTATTTTCTCGTTAAATAAATTGTAACCTCGATAGGTACAAGACGACGACAAATTAAACCCGATCTCGAATCAGACGGGCGACAGCAGATCGCTGAACGCCATGGAAGGAGGCACGCGACTGACAAGTGATATCGCCAGATACAAGACGGGCACAAAGATCGGGCTGGCGGCGATCGTACCGGACGCTGGCGATGGGTGCGACTAGTATGCGGAGGCGCGGGCGCTACCGGGCACGCCGGAAGGCCAGGCGGCCGAGGTATCGGCGACGCTACGCATGGGCGATCCCGCCGATGCTCGAGGAGGTCATGAGAACCGGAGGGCGACGCTACGCTTATGCCTAGGGCCATCGGGCGGGCTTGTTCGCCGGGCCGGGTCGGATGCTGACGATCTCGGCCGCGAGCTATCTGGGCGGAGATTCGAGACAAATTTTTTTCGAAAGAACGAAAGGAGAAATTCAAGATTTTCGGTTTTTTCAAAATCAAGCCAAGGAAAACCAAACCATGACAATTGGATAATTTGTGCCCAATATGTTTATTTTCTGCTTTGCTTGGTTTATTGTTGTATTTTCTTATGCTTTATTTTGGTTTAAATATGTTTGCATGAGAATTGCTTGTGAAAAATCTCAAACTAAAAAATTACTAAGTATGTTTTATATAATTAATTTAGTTTTGAATCAAATTAATTTTGACCTCTATGATTTATTTATTTGTGAATTCTTTTGGAGAAATTCCTCTAAGGGACGGCCAAAAGAAAGATTTCACATGAATAAATTCTCAAAAAGATGATTGTGAATTATTACTAGTGGCGACGATGACCCTCCCAAGAGGCTCATTCAAAACAAAATAATAATTATGTATTTAATCATGGTTATTACTTAGGTATAAAATTGATATGCATATACTTCTCCGAAGTCCCTGTCAATTTTATATTGGTCAAGTGGGAGCCAACTATTAATTAATTTTTTTTAATTAAAGGTTTGTAATTGTTCTTGTTTGTAACATGCTTAAATGTGATTTAAATGATGACCCACCCACGTGGCTCATATAAACTATTTTAAGATGATGGCTGATGCATGTTCATTTTTTTTTTTAATATGATTCATGTGATCGAATTATGTAATTTTCTTTATGTTGATTCGGATATTGACACAAGATGTATGTTTATTTCAGTTTCATCATGTCGCAACCTTTTAATCCACTGTTCAATATACTGAAAGATAATTTGCTTACTGGAGAGAATTTTGTTGATTGGTATCGAAAACTTACTATTGTCCTCACCGCACAACATCATAACTGGGTTCTTACTACACCCAAACCAGAAAAGTCAACTGATGAGTCCAGCAAAACGGATAAGAAATACTATGCTGACTGGGAGCGTTCCAATGAAATGACATAGTGTGCCATCTTGGCTTCAATGTCAGATGTGTTGCAACACCAACACCAAAACGTTGAAACTGCTGCAGACATCATAGTAAATCTTAAAGCGATGTTCAAACATCAGAACTGTGTGGCTCGCCAGATCACCATGAGAGACATGCTCTCCATGAAGATGGTGGAGGGAACGCCCGTAAGGGAGCGCGTTCTCCAGATGATGGCTCACCTAAACAAACTTGAGATCCTTGGCGCTAAATATGATATCGAGACCCAGATTGATTTCATACTACATTCCCTGTCAAAAAGCTTCGAGCAGTTCAGGCTCAACTACCAAATGAACAATCAAAAGTTCAAACTGCCTGATCTGCTACAAGCTTTAGTCTCGGCGGAGGGAATATTGGGAGAGAGCAGCCAAGCCTTGGCGACAAATGGTTTGTCTTCTTCTTCTAGGCCAAGAGGAGGTAAGAAAAAGAAGAAGGCAAAAAGCCAAGTTAACTCAAGTGTTGCCAAGGGCAAAGAAAATGTGAAGGGAGAGGGTGGCGTGAAGAAGTCAGCTAAGGCCTAAGGGAAAATGTTTTAACTGCGGTGAAAATGACATTGGAGGTCGGCCTGTTCCAAACCCAAGCGGAATGGAAAGAAAGGTAATCCTCATGCACTAGTTGTCGAAACTTGTTTAGCGGCGTATGCTACCCATTCGTGGGTAGTGGATACGGGATCCACTGATCATGATTATTTCACTTTACAGTGGTTCAAACGGACCCGTCAACTTAGTAGAAGTGAGATCCTCATCACGCTAGGTGATGCTACAAGAGTGGCAGCTGAAGCAGTGGGAGACGTGCACCTGTCTTTTGAAGACAGAAGTTTAGTTTTAAGATATGTTCTTTATGTTCCTGTTTTTCGGAAAAACCTTATTTCTATTTCTAAACTATTTGCTGATGGATATTTTGTTCGTTTTAATAAACATGTTAGTGTTATTCGTAACGATGTGTTTATCTGCCATGGAACTTTACGGAACAATCTCTATACTACTAACTGTGCACACCACTCACAAAATACATCATGTAACACATCAACCATTTCAAGCACTAAAAGAAAACGTTCAACTAATGTGAACGAGACACTTCTTTAACATCTAAGATTAGGTCATATTAATCCAAATAGGATCCAAAGGTTGGTCCAAGATGGTTCATTGGAGTCCCTCCGGATTGAACCATTTCCAACATGCGAATCATGTTTGGAGAGTAAAATGACCAAGAGGGCATTTGGAGCCAAGTGGCTTAGAGTTAAAGAAGTGTTAGAAATAGTTCACACTGACGTGTGTGGTCCAATGCAAATCAACGTTAGAGGAGGCTACGAGTATTTCCTTACCTTTATCGATGATTACTCACGCTATTGGTACGTTTTCCTAATGAAGCATAAATCTGAGACCTTTGATAAATTTAAAGAATTTAAGGCTCAAGCAGAGAATCATAAGGAAAAGAGTATCAAGTTTCTACAATCTGATCATGGGGGCGAATACCTCAGCGATGAATTTTTAAACTACTTGTCAGACGAAGGGATTGCATCCCAGTTGACTGCACCTGGTACCCCTCAACAAAACGGGGTTGCAGAAAGAATAAACAGAACACTTTTGGAAATGGTTAGATCAATGATGAGTTATGCAGATTTGCCAAAATCATTTTGGGGTTACGCCTTGGAAACAACGGCTTACATTCTAAACCGAGTGCCATCCAAATCGGTTCTCAAAACCCCTAGAGAATTGTGGACAGGGCGCAAGCCCAGCTTGGGACCCATGAGAATCTGGGGGTGTCCGGCATACGTGTTGGACAGGGAAGCCGGTAAACTGGATACACGTTCGGAATTAAGGTTGTTTATAGGATACCCCGAGGGAATTAAATGATGCATGTTCTATGGTCCCGAAGATCAAAAAGTCGTAATAAGTACACACTTTAGATTTTTGGAAGAAGACTATATGAACGATAGAAAGCCTATAAGTGAGATTACCTTAGGAGAACTTAGAGGGCCAACTCATTTGCCGACTGTACAAGTTGATATACCAAGCGTCACACCTTCACAACCAGAACCTCATCGCAGTGGGAGGGTTGTTAGACAACCCGAGCGATTCTTGGGGATAGGAGAGTCTTCGGACTTGATCTCCGGAGAAGAATCAGACCCATGGTCGTATAACGAGGCGATCCAAGATAATGATTCACATTCTTGGCAAACTGCAATGGAAGCCGAAATGAGTTCAATGGATCACAATAAAGTGTGGGAGCTAGTGGAACCACCTAATGGGGTGAAACCCATTCGATGCAAGTGGCTATACAAGAGAAAAGGAGGACCGGACGGAAAGGTGGAAACCTTCAAAGCGAGACTCGTGGAGAAAGGGTACACTCAGAAAGAAGGGATCGACTATGAGGAAACCTTTTCGCCCGTAGCCATGCTCAAGTCCATCTGCATTCTCTTGTCGATTGATGCGCACCTAGATTTTGAGATCTGGTAAATGGATGTCAAGACAACTTTCCTTAACAGAAGTCTTGACCAGGAAATCTATATGCAACAACCCGAGGGCTTTATTGAAAAAGGCCAAGAGCGTCTGGTTTACAAGCTGAGGAAGTCCATTTATGGACTGAAGCAAGCATCCCGTGCTTGGAATCAATGTTTTGATCAGGTTATAAAATCCTACGGTTTTGGTCAAAATAATTTCGAAAGTTGTGTTTATAAAAAACGAGACGGAACTGCCTTGGTATTCTTGGTACTATATGTAGATAACATTTTGCTCATTGGGAACGATGAAAAGATGTTGTCGGACGTAAGGGCATGTCTGTCAAAACAGTTTGATATGAAGGACTTGGGAGAAGCTGGTCATATCCTAGGGATCAAGATCACTCGAGATCGCAAGAAAATGATGATCGACCTCTCACAAGCTTCATACATAGACATTGTCTTGAAGCGATTCAGCATGCAAGATTCCAAGAAAGGTTTTGTACTTTTCAGACATGGAATCCATCTATCCAAAGAAATGTGTCCGAAGACGCAGAAAGAGATAGATGACATGAAGAACATTCATTATGCTTCGGTTGTGGGAAGCCTCATGTATGCAATGTTGTGCACGAGACCGGATATCTGCTTTGTCGTAGGCATGGTAGCAAGATATCAAAGTAACCCCGAGAAAGAGCATTAGACTGCAGTTAAAAATATTTTGAAGTATTTGAAGAGGACACGGGACAGGATGTTGGTTTATCAGTCAGACAGTCTAATCCCCGTCGGTTACACGGACTCAGATTTCTAATCAGACTTAGTCTCCAGGAAGTCAACCTCGGGTAGTGTGTTTTGCATGGGAGGAGGAGCCATGACATGGAGAAGCGTTAAGCATAAATGCATCGCCGATTCTACCATGGAAGTCGAACACGTAGCTGCTTGTGAAGCAGCGAAAGAAGCGGTTTGGCTCAAGAACTTCTTAGTGGACTTGGACGTTGTTCTGAATTTGCCCAGCACAATCACGGTTTACTGTGACAATGCCAGAGCAGATGCAAATTCAAGGAAACCGAGAGCCCACAAAGCCAGCAAACACATAGAAAGAAAATACCATCTTATACGAGAAATCGTTAAGAGAGGGGACATAGAGATGACAAAGATTGCGTCGGAAGACAATCTAGTTGATCCATTCACAAAGGGTCTGCCTCAGAATACATTCGAGAGACATGTGGAAGGAATGGGTGTCAAGAGCATTGCCAATCTGCTTTGAGTATAAGTGGGAGAAATAGGTTCGTGTGAGTGACATTAGATGTCACGTAGAACACGAGACGTGTTGTAGTATACTTAAAAGCAAACTTTGAGTATAAGTGGGAGATTGTTGGGGTTATACTGGAAAGTATGTTTTTTACTTTGTATAACCAAACTTAATTTCTTATTTATTTGCTTAAATAAATTATTTATCACTGTTGCATTAAATATGATTGAATGTTATATATATTTACTGCATAACCGTTCAATAAATAGTACGTGTTACATTGTAGTTAATTTGGTGATACCAGATCACAAAAGATCAAATTAACAATTCCTCGTAACTAAGTACAAATTCACAACCAGATGGAGATGAACAATCCATCGTGAAAGGTTGAAGTGTAAAAGCTCAGATTGGTTTGTCTTGACCAAGAGATTACACTAGTGCATTATGATGCGCTGAATAGGACCTACAGGAGGATAAATTCTTCAGCACTGAATATAGAAGAATTAGACCTCAGTGGTTTGTTATTTCTTAATCTTCGTTTCTTAAATAGGATCGTGTGAAATTAATAACTATTGCTTTGACTTATGATGGGAAGAGAATCAACGTGATTCGATACCTTATATCTTGAGCAATATTATTAGTTACAAGATGATTGCTAAGATTTAATAGGGAGAATCGCGTGCAAGTACGTCTTGCTTGATTTGTCTCCTTGGTGGACTCAGAAGCTTTATTATACCAAATCTTGCAAGAGAAAATTTATTTCCGATATGGATAATAATGTTGAGTTGTCTTTACTCCAAGGATAAATATATTAATTAATATAAAGCTTTTTCAGTGGCTTAATTAATTAGTGGACTAGATAATCTTAAACACGGGAAAAAATAACCGGGAGCCATATTATTGTAGCATCGTAATATGGATTAAGATGGATAGTTCAATATTAATTTTATAGTGGAGTAAATTAATATTAATGGGCTTGGATAATATTTTGGCTTAATATTATAAATTCATAGCCCATTGGAGGTCCAATCTTAATTTTCCTAAGGGACCCTCAAATAGCCCAAATTAAAGTCCAATTAATGAAAAGGAGAAAAAAATATTATTGCCTATTTTTCCATGATATTTTTGAAAATTATGAGTAGGAGAGAAAAAAGATTTTCTTGGAAATATTTTATGGAATAAGTATTCTTGAGATACAAGTTTATCCCATAAATTTAAGAAAAGTCAAAGATATTTTTCCTTCCCTATTTAATTGGGATTTTCTAAAATTAGCATGGCAAGAAGGAGGAGAAGATTTTGTTGGGATATATTTTGGGAAATAGAATATATTGGATATATTCTAGATTGTATCTTGAGGAAGAAGCAAGAAAATTTTTCAATGACCCAATTTAAACTAAAATCCCCCCCCTCTCTATAAATAGGGGATGGTTTTTTTCATCCCCTATGCAATTCCATGTGTTGGAAAAATTAGAAATCCACAAAGGTTGTGGCAAATATTTTTAGTTTTCTCATTTATTAAAATCGTTCGTGAGAATCCTCCCACCGGATTACGTTCGTGGACTTGTGACATATTTGAGAAGGCACTTTGGGTTGATCCATCGTCTCAACGGTTGTCTCTACAAGAGTTATGTAATATCGTAACTCCTAGATTCCACATGCTTAGGATTTACGTGAATTACGTGTTCGCATGTTGTTGTTGCTTATTTGATTATTATGTTGAATTAATTTAGGATTGATTAATGTTAGTAATTAATTAAATTATTTAAATATGTATTTAAATATACCTCGAATAGACCCGGACACCCCGCATTTCCCAACATAAAGTTATTGAGACTAAATCGACAATAAAAAAATTTATGGGACTAAATTTATTTAAGATCAAAATTATGGGACTATTTGTGATTCAAACTCAATTCTCTTAAGATGCACAAAAACATCCTACAAAGCCCCAAAGGCTGAGTAGACCTCCCATTTCTCATATTTTTTTTATTTTTTAATAGTCCTATATGTATAGTTAGGATAATTATTTTTAATAAAAATTGATCTTCTATGAAACAATTTTAATTTACAATCTATACTAAAAAAAATTAATAATTGTAATAAAGTTAACAACTTATACTAATAATGAACTAATACATTCTAATGATATATAAAATGCAAAACCAAAACCGATTTACATAAGTATCTGAAAAATGATTTTATATGGTGTGGTGTGACTGTATGAAAATATGAAGTAGAAGAAGTGAGATGTGTGGTGCGGCCAAAATATAATCTAGAGAATTAAGAATTTTTTTGAGCAAATATAATGCGAAAACTAAAATTCTATTATTATTTTCTTTTTACTGGAAAATAAATAATTTATTAAATAAGCTGAAGACAATCGGCATTTATTGACACTAAGGGTATGTTTGTTTCGGGACTCACCCTGATGAACTTAGGACTTTGAAAACCACATCCCATTATAATTTGAGATTTAAAATTAGACTTCAAAATTTCTCCTATAAAGTACACTTACACCCCTATTTTTCCCAAAATTCAATAGAATCACATCACTACTTTTTCTACTCACAACACAATATAATAATACAATATCAATCATTATTAAATATTGATTTGACATAAAGTAAAATTTCACCCCTATCAAAATCTCAAAACAAACACATATTTTTTTACTATTCACCAAGACTTTCAAATCTATAGGATTTCGAAGTCATGACTTCCCCCGCACACTTAAATCCCGAAACAAACATACCCTAAGAAGCTGGGACTTGGGACTTGGGAGGAGAGATCCACGAGCTCTCTAATAAAAGTGAATTATTCACATCAAAATTAAACTCAGAGATGATAACTTTTAAATATATATATATATATATATATATATATATTAAGGGGCACTCAACTTAAAAATGTGTCTAACCCACAAAATTTATAGAAATAGAGAGACAGAGTTAATGTACTCAAGAAGAAGAAAGGAAAATAGTAGGAGATGACCACTGTCCACTAATGAGTACCTCACTTCCAAGTCAAAATAGTGTTATGTATGAACTATTAGTTTCTGTTTACAAATTTTATTCAATGAGTAAAAGCACTTTTTTTTAAAAAATTGTGTCTAAAAGATTTTGAAATAAGTGCTTCTTGACCATTTTCTAAAATTTGCAAACCAGCACTATCATATTAAGAACAACATCTAAGTGCACCCTTAAGCCATTAATACTATTCAATAAAAATATTATTTATCGATCAATTAATATTTTTAAATAAAATAACTAAAATATCTTAAAATACAAATTTACCACCACCTAAAGATAATCTGAATCTGGGTTCGAAAAAAAAATAATAATCTGAATCCACTTACCTATTATAGTTCCACTAAAGGCTAAAATAAAATCCAAAAATCCAAATCCAAAATACTTTAGAAAAATAGAGACATGATCCACGTGTCTGTATGATTTACTTTATTAAATAAGCAAGAAAAAAAAAGGCCCGTTATACTGTCACGTGTCGGTGAAACGAAATCACATTAATATAATTCTCAAGTGGCGTAACGGTTAAAGGCAGCGCTTTAACGCAAAGCCAAGTAACAACTCTTTCTCTCTCTCTCTCTACTCTCTCTCACACACACTGTGTATCTCGGTGTGCATTTCTGCATGTTCGTACGCTTTTTCTCCGGCGACTACAGCTGAATCGATTCGGCTGTGTATTTCGACGGCGGTGTCATTCTGGCCGGGCTACGGGTGATGTGTCGACTCGGCGGCGGGAATCGGCGGCGGAAGGTCAAGGTTAAGGTCATGGAGTGGTGGCATAAAATTGTGTTTCCGGTTAGGCGCGTTTGGTTTGCGGTTTCGGCCCGCGTCAAAGCCCGAAAAAATGGTAACTATCTGATTTCCGAATCTCTCTGATCGCATTTTTTTTTGGTATGTGGATTAGTGTAGGTCCAGGTTTTGATTCAGGTTATCTGAAATTCGAATTTGAACGCCCAAATTTGGGGAGTGTTTGGAGTAATTTTGGAGTGGCTGTATCGTAATTCGCTCTGTGACTGTGTGTTTGTGATTGTGAGTGAGTTTCATAATTTGGTATGCTGCAGTTTACGAATTCAGGTTATCTGGAATTGAATTCAAACGCCCAAATTCGGGGAGTGTTTGAAGTAATTTTGGAGTGGCTGTATCGTAATTTATGATTGTGAGTGAGTCTCATAATTTGGTATGAGTTTGTGATTCAGATTAAAAGTTTGTTAACTCTGTTTTTACTCTTACTGATTTGGTAGTTAATTTATTGATGAGGTACGATTTAAAGCTGTAGATTTTCCAGTTTCGTGTTGTTTCTTATAATTATTTGTGAGGGAGATTTTGCCTCATGAGGGATGAAAGATTATGATTCTTACCTACCGGGGATTTTTTTTTTTTTTTTTACTTTTTTCGCAACACCATTTACTGATTGATTTATTTGGTGTTTTACTTTTTTGGGTTTCTACATGAGAATTTAAGAATTATGCTTTATTTTCATGTGCTATTGATTTTATTCGAATAGTCTGGAAATTTGGGCAATTTTAAATTTTCTGCTGGAATTTTCTTTGGAAGTTAATGGAGAATAAAACATATACATCACTTTACACTATTAAACCATACCGCTTGGGACCCCTTTGTTATTGTTCTATTTTTGTAAACGCTATACCCTGTGAAATATACTGAATTTACCGTAGATTTGTATTCGCACATGTCACTATTGTATATAGATACGAGCTAATACGGGTAGTGTGGTTCACCAAGTATAACTTCTACGTATATTTCCGTGTCTTAAAGATAATCTGGATTAAATCGAACTATGCTAAGGAGATTCCTCATTGTATTTAGTTGAATTAGAATAAAGGCTCCTTTTCTTATTTTTAACTTCTTCTGGATGCCTTAGCCCATAAGTCTGTTTCAGAATCTGGAATGCAAATATAGGACCAATGCTACCGTTGAAGAAATTAAAGTTATAAATTCTTTGTTATTCAAAAGATTTGCCAATGTCATCCTCACCGATTCGTCCTGATTGGTCTTAATATTACTTTGAAACTCGGTGAAAAAGATGGGGACTTTTTTTTAAGGCTATTCTAATAGCAGAAAGAATTAAGGATCTTCAGAATCAGAACTCCATGATCTGTAGTGTCTGAAATTGACTTCTGGCTTTTACCATCTATAGAATTATACAGGACTAGATGAAATTGATGCAAACTTAGCTACCTTTATATCCATAGAAGAGGATACCAGATAAAGTATTGATCAGAAAAAAACAATACTTGCTGCTATAAATTGGTATTATTTTGAATTTAAGAAAAGGTTTGGTTCTTGATTTTTACATATTTTTAATCTCCTGTTCTTGTCATCCACTTGTTGATTGGTGCTAACTTAAAGTCTTTAAAAATAGGATTTGATGCACTAATGATGGCTTTGGAATAGAGTTCGCTTTCTTTCATACTTACTTTATGCTAAAAATATAGAAGATTCCACTTATGGCTGCTTATATCCACTGGGTAAGTTCCACTCATTAAACCATGAGATATTGGACCTCATAGTATGACAACAACCAAAATATGTCCCATTCTTTTCCTTTTTCATTTATTTTCTTTAGTATGGGCGGTTGGGATTTTGTTTTTTTATCTCTTTTTAGGTATTCCCTTTTCTTTCTTTTTTCTTTTTTCTTTTTTTTTTAAAGAAAAGGTCCAGTCAAATCAAGTTGAGTCGATATAATACTAGGATTCAACTCACTTAGATTACTTAGGCGTGCGAGCCTTTGAGTATGGTATTGGTAAAGCTCAATTAACCGATGAGTTTGAATATTTTTTTTGCTTATTAATCGTTTTAGGTTTCATTGTACTTATCTAAAAATGGGTGAAATATAGGTGGGGTAAGAAAATTAAATAGGATACGGAAGGTTCAATAAAAACCTGGATGGTACACTAGTTTACCCAAAAGAATCTAGTTCCTTGGTTGTTGAGCATTGAAGAATAATGCTAACAGAATAGATGCCAATATTAGTCTTTTCCCAGAATAGTAGCATAAAAATGCAATCAAGTATGGTAGAAATTTCGTGTGAGAGAATCAAAACATGTGCAGTAAGTCAGAAATATGTGCACCTTGCAACTCAATACATATATAAATGGTATTACTTGTTCTCCTAAAAGGTATTAGTTGGTCAGTACTCAATATATATAACGACTTATCTTTGTGCTTTGGGTTTCAGGTGGCGGGCTTCTGAAACTTCACGATGATATCCAAACTTGCGGATACGAGGATGTGCAGATCATGTGGGAAATGTTAAAGAAAACAGAGTCAGAAGTAATGTCGACCCACAATAAGCGCAAGCAGCGATGGTTCTCGAGGAATTTCTCTCGATCCTTTTCCAGCGACGATCAAACTCGATAAGAAAACAGCCTTTCTTGTGCAATAATGGTATATGAAAAATCATGGATCTGATGTTTTACATGATAATGGTGCTACAGAAAATGTTTCTCTCACTTTCAGCTTGTAAATATGCATCATGCTTCTGTCATGATCATCTGGAAGGAGTGTTCATTACAGTGAAAATCACCTCTGAGTGAACTCGTTTCACTCACTGAGTCACATGTTAACAACTGGTTCTTCTGGTTCAAAATATAGTACTTTTAAATTTTATTACTTAGTTAACGAATCATCATTTTTGTCGTTCTCGATACTTGCTGGGTCGGCTGGATTATATCCAATCAATGTAACGAGTTATGAACTTATGACGCAGTAATTGGTTTCTTAAAATCAAAAACAAATGTTTTAAATCGTATATCACTAAATTAATATAGCTAATTTCCTGTTTTATAAATTTACGAGACTATAATTGTACAATGCAAGGAATAAAAAATAAAAAACTAGCGTAGTACATAGAAGCCCCTAGAATAAACGGGATTGGGCTCGATCTGGGCTAGTAAAAACAGGCCTTGCAAGCAGCAGAATTGGGCTTCGTACAAAACCTGTAACTTTGCAGTAATTTATGAGCACAAAACAAGCTCAGAGAGAATCAAGAAATTTCATTTTAATAAAGAAAACCTGAACATTTCATAATCTTCCACAAGAAAAAGACACTCTGAAGTTTTCATATATTTGAACTCAATCCTCCAGCATGCTAAATTTACCAGATGAAGCAATATAAACTTAGATTAGCTTAACTACCAACTGAAGAGACGAAGTGAAATAAGTCAAATGGTTAGAGCACCACTATCTATGCTATGAGGTCATGGGTTCGAGTCACCATTTGCCCGATAAAAAAATAAACTACCAACTGAACGAAAAGAATTAGAAACAGGACAGTACCACTGTCCCGTGTCCACAGAAGATCATACCCAAGATACCAACATTAAACAAGGACAGAACCAGACAAAAGTAGCACAAAATCATTACAGAATAACACATTTCCATCTATTGCAATATCAATATTCTTTGTCTAAACTTGATGACATGAAAACAACTTTCTCAAAACTAAAGTAATCTGTTATTCAAGTCTTAGGTCCATTTTTCCAACTTCCACTTCACAGTAACAAGAGTGAGCTAGAAAGAAGAAGATTTACCAAATATTGAAACCACAAGTTTCTTAAACTTAGTCTAAGGATAAACCTCCCAACACAAACAAATCGAGATGGGACGATTATTACCTTCAGAGGCAAGTATCCACCACTCAAAAAGCTACAAAAGCAAACCTGAGACGTGATGCAGATCAAAATGCGTATATAACCAAATTGAATTCCCTAGTAATAATCCACAAAAACAAGTAATCAGATGTTGCAAATTAATATTTGTGGCAGTAAAGCTATTAATTCAACAATACCAAGAACACAGATTATTTTCCATAAATGAAGTCTGCAGAATCACAATGACCAAATATGAAGAAAAAGAAGCAAGCCAGACTAAATTGTGACCCGTTATAAAGAGAAGCAAGCCAAATTAATTTTCATCAAACTACGACAATTGCAACAACAATTATGGTAATCGCAATTCACAACTACTACGACAGTAATTATTAGAATATTAATAAACCGCAAACCCACCAAGTACAACTACAATTAATGTCCTAGTACACCTGATTTAAAAGCAAGTTCCAACCTAAACAGACATGCAGTTATTAGATTACCCAAAGAAAAAAGTGGCCTTTAAGAACATTATTTCAAGATTTACCAGTAGACTAGCAACGATAAAGACTAAAGAGAGAAAATTTGGCTTCAACAGTAAGAAAATTACGCAAGCAATTACAACATAAAAACACAATCCTCATTTCGTTGCAAAATGTTCAAAATTACAATTATAACTGCTTGAGGAAGAGTTATGAAACAGCCTAGATTTAAAGCATCAGAAATATCCTGAAAAGAACATATGATAATGTCGGCAGAATAGTTCAGTTACACGGAGGACAACAACATAATCATGGTCGGGTGTGCATCACTCAACTTGAGTAAGGAAACTCAAAAAATTATATCAAAAATTAAATAAATAACGTCCCACTATTTTCTGTTAATAAACTAACTGTTTTTAACAGCATTACGAAAAGTTGTGAACCAGGCGTTTATACTCAGAAGAATAGTAGTATCCTGAAAATAAACATAAGATAAGAGCACAAAAGTAACTCTCATTTTAGCTGTCAAAGGATACAATTAATTCAACTTGTTAACAAAACAAAGTCTTTAGCTAATAAAATAGACCTGCTCAAGACGGGGGCATACAATAATGGTAAAAATAATGTGATAACACAAATATCATGAAAAAATACGATAATACAAGTATCAGCATGTGACCTGTATCTACGTAGTCTGAGCCATCCCTCAGAGAGTAAGAGGCAAACCTGCAACATAGATAAGTCTACAGAGAAAATTTTATTTCCATTAAAAGTATGAAGAGATAAAGTCTTTCAAGTGAACTAGCTGGATCATGCACTAAATATTTAAAATAATAAAAACGGCAAAGCCAGTTCAGATTTTAGAAGTGATATTGATGTTCGTTATTCATATGATTAAAGAGGCAAGAGATCTATATTTCTGTGACAATGTGTACAAGACAAAGGAAATGACAGGCTCATCGTCTTTCAACCATGTCCTACTCTGAGAGCTTCTTTATTTGTAAATTGTGAGTACATTTTTAATCAGAATTTTGGAAGGATATTAGTAGTTCCTCGAAAGCAACATCTTCGGCCACTAAGTAAACACATATCTATGGACCTATACTAGCCTAGGTATGCAATTTAGCCAACTGATGTTAAAAGAAAAGACAAAACAATCAAAGCAACTGGTTAAACCGTGTCGTTAATATTAAGATCCCAACAAATCTTGATGGTGAAAGTACATAAGCATGACTATCGCATCATGCAATCCCACCATTTGTTTCCACTAGAAGTACTGAACTACACAAATTATTCCTGCAAAACTGTTCTAGAAATTTCTCATTGACTCTAAATTACAGGAAAAGAAAAGGAAAGAAAAGGGATAAAAAAAAATATCGAAGTGAAGGATAATGCTAATCATACAACAGCCCAACCAGATTTTATGCATTCAGTGGTTGCTGATGATGGACCCTCTCCATTAAAGAGAAGTCCAATAGCAGAATGGAATAACGATTCCCTGCTTTTGGCCCACGTCATCCATGAATAAGAAAAATCGAATCCAGACGAGGACGAGGGCCAGAACATCAGGCAGCTTAAAGCACGCCGTTCGATCCAGTAGGATCATTACTCAACAGAAGACCAACAAACTCATTATGCATACTATTCTTCAAATGCATGTGTACATATTTTCTCAAGTAACAAAGGCCAATCTTCACCCAGTTTTTGTGGATTAAGCTCCATAGCAACTCTAAAGTCCTGCAAAGAAATCGGGCAATAATTTCTGTTTTCGGGCTGTTCCAACGCCTTTCTTCCACTATTTTGAATCTGATATTGCTGCCCTGGCTTCACCCCATTTATAAGCTTCATATGACCCTTATTCTTCGTTAACTTGTGCCCTGATCTTGACCCTACGAGCTCAATGCAAGACCTAATTAACCCTTTCAAGTAAGTATCTAAACCATGGTTAAGAATATTGGCACAATCCAAAGACACCCCCCCTTCTAAACCCTGTGTCAAAGCAATCTCCTCCATTCGTTCCCTTAACGTCAGACTATCCAACAAAGCAATATCATTAAGTGTGCTGCTACCCAATGGTCTGTGGGCCCCACCAATGTTAACGGGATAAAATGGAACGCCAAGTGGCGCTCGTAGTGGACTTCTAGCAGAAGCCTCTTTCGCGTTATCTCCAACCACCAACTCAATCTGGTCCGTGCTTTCATGGCCCTTTTGCTGAATGAGGGCTTGATGATGCTGATGTGGCATCACATGATTGGGTGGATTCAAATCCCCGTTCTCCAATACAACATTAAAATCACTCGATTGATTGGCAGTAGCAAAACTAGTTTTCCCATTAGGACCAAGCGCACTACGAGTTCTCCCACGAGTTCTGGCCCTTCGGGGAGAGAGAGGTAGCATATCACCTCCATTCGGTAAACCAGAGTGGGGCCCATTTTGCTGATAAACATCACCAGATATCTCCTTTCCACCAAATTGTGCACTGTTCTTCAAATCCTCCTTCTGACCGATCGCTGGCGGGGTTTTTGCAGTGCAAGCATTTTTCAGAATCGAACGAATGAGCTGATTGTGAAGTGGAATATTCTCTCGACCAATAATTCCAAGACAAAGCTTATTGAACTCAACCTTATTCAGTTTCAAACTCAAGAACCTACTCAAGTAATAAAAGTATTGCTTCGAACCCTCTGGCCCGAGCTTCTTCACCAACTGAGCTTTCAATTCAGCAAGATTGATGCGCGATTGATTATGCGGTGGTTGCATCTCTACAGCTTTTATTCTTCTCCAAACTAAAAATCCATACAATGTAAGAACACACAGCACACAATACTACAGAACCTCCACTTAATTAGGGTTTTTTTTGCTACAATTCCAAAACCCCAATTTCCAAACATCCAATCACTCCAATAACAACCACAACATTGTTATAATCAAAACCCATCTTCAAAACCTAAATTTCATACAATACAGTAATTGAAGGGTTGAGTCCACGCCCTGAGATCTCAAAATTTCAATTAAACTGACTCTCCCTCCAAAAACCCAAATTTCAGAAACTTGTCAAATTCTTCAACAGAAACACCACAAGATTCACAATTACAATCCCAATGAACCTTTTATTGAACTAAACCTCAAAAACCAGATACCACCATGCAACTCCAAGTAAAACCGCCCAAAATTTCACCTGTATTAGTAAAATTCAACAATAACCAAAATGCCACTGCCTCAATGAAAGATTCAAGCTTGAATTCCGAACTTCAAAGCTCAGATTTCTATGCTCAAAATTCAAACTTGGACCCAACAAAACGAATCAAGAAAACTTAAAGATTCAAACTTGAAGAAAGAATTTGAGTCCAACGAGATGCAAAAACAAATGGGCTAACCTTATCGAAGCTCCAAAATTTTAGATTGAGTGCAAAAAATCAATCACACAACACTCCCAGCATTATTTCCCGTTTCGCTGTTTTAACTGCAACTCTGAACTTGTCTCGCCATTGCTAATAAGCCCTTCAAAATCTAGCTTCGCATTCTCTGTTTCAGTCCCTATATTTCTTCAGAATTGATTCTGAATCAAGAAAATTGAAGACCCCTTTTGTGTGTTTTTCTGATCGCTCTCTTCTTCGATAGTCCCTTTCTCTCTCTTCCTTCTTTCGTTCTCTCTCTCTCTCTCCTTTTTCGTTTTCTGTCTGTTTAGAAAGTAATTGTGTTTTTGTGACATTTCATTCGAAGGTACAATCTTTTATGCACGACGTACAACTTCTGTATGTTGTACGCTGTGCTATAAATGTTGTACGTGAATCTGGCGTGGGTAAAATCGGTTTGGCATTACGAATTTCTTATTTTAGAAGGTTTTTCTACTCCAGTCGATACTGCGCGCGTGGTGTTTACTTCTCATTTTATTGGCTGAATTTATATGACGTGGTGTAATATTACTGAATCGAAAATGAACTCTCTGAAATGCGAGTTTGGAATATTAACGTATGAGGATTTTTATATTGTTTTCATGATTTATAATTTTGGTTAAGAATTAAGATTCTTCACATAAATTTTGAGAGGGAAGAACAAAAATTCATTGTGTTGGCTATAGCATAAAAAATACTTTATTGGGGACTTTGGTAGGCTATCACACTATTGTATTTTCACAAAATTGGTACTAAAAGTTCAGAAAATTAGTAAATTGTTAGGGTTTTTTTCTTCTAGAATATAACTACATCAATAATGATATGGAATTCAATAATTACTTTCTTAATAAATTAGACTCTAGAGCGTTGTTCTCATAATCGAGTTGAACCAGCTGGTTCAATCGGTTGAACCGAGAATCAGCCATGAAACCAATCCGATTACCCTAAAAAATCGGTTTTACTATTGAATTAGAAAAAATCGGCCAAAACCAGAAAAATCGGTCAAAATTGGTAAAACCGGTTGAACCGGTTTTTTTTTTTTTTTAGTTAATTTAAAACTTAAACTTTATTTTTATCATTCTTATTTTAAATTGTATTGTGTTGTCTATGATTCTATTGTGTCTATTGCAAAATGAAATTTATAATATATAATTTTAAATTTTATAAATGCATATTTATTTTATTTTTAATGTAATATAGAGAATATTTTAAAAATATTGATAAGAATTATTTTGGTGGTCCAACCAGTCCAACTAGTTGAAGCGTCAACCAATACCCAATTCAGTTTGATTGGGTTTTGATTATAAAAACATTGCTCTAGATTGCATGCAAATTTTTATTTATTTATTTAACTTAAACTCTATAAAACCATTCAATACTTTTAATTGAATAAATGTATTATAAATTGTGTTTAAATAATAGCATTGAACAAATATTTAGAATAGTTATTAATTATTGATTCCATCGGAGACGAGATCAACTCCGATTCCAAAGCGAATAGTCTCCATCCCGAAAAATGATGGGACGAGATCTGAGAATCAACGAAAATACTAATTATTTTGTTCACTAATTTTATTTTATTTTTGTCATATTTTATTATTTCTTTCTTATGATATTTAGTTGCTTTGTATTCTAGTTTTATTAGAAGTTTATTGTTATTATTTCATTAGTTTAGATAAGTACTAAATTACTTATAGTAGATCTTTTATTCACTATATTTCATTATACAAATTCTCATGTAAAACTTGTTATGAAATTGATATAATTGCACTTATAAACTGATATATTTCCTATGATATGATATTAATTTATAAATGTAATAATATAAATTTCACACTATGAACAAGTTTTATCGAAGATTTACTCATTTCATTTTTGTAACTTGACGGTTGTTTATTAAAAGAAAAGAAAAAAAACATAGTACTCTCCCTGTCCCAACTCTTTGTTCATAACTATTTTTTTCTCGTGTTTTAGCAAGCGGGTTGTTTATTAATGTTTGAAATTATAAAATGACTTTTAAGGAGGGGTATGATAGATCTACATCTTCTCTATTATATGTTAATGTCTTCTTAAAAATTACTTTATCATTTTAAATACTAATAAAAAATTTGTTCGTTAGAACATGAGAAAAGAATAAATGTGAATAAAGAGTTGGGACAGAGGTAGTATTATTTTATTTCTCAGTCTCTCCTATGGTATTCGTAAGAATCAACCTATAAAGTCGAGTTGTTTATCATTCTCACGATCCGGCTTAATCACTATTCAATTTTTACAAAATTGAGTTTAAAAAATTACATTCTAGACTCGAGTACATGGGGATGGGGATAAAACCCAAAATAGTCTCATAACTTTTTATCTTTTTTAAAATGATTACAAAAATTTTGATGTACGAAATTGATCCCAATTTTACTTCAATTGTACCATTTTCGTCTCAAATCTGTCGGAATTGACGAATCGACGTCGTTTTTAGTCATGTGTCTTACATGTGAGCATTCAATTTGAAGATTTCCGGCTGAAATGCATGACCAAAAACTACGTTGTTTCATCAATTCCGGCAAAATTTGAGACGAAAATTGTACAATTTGCAAAACAAAATTGGATCCAAATTCATTCAGCAAACTTTTTTGGAACTATTTTTTAAAAGATGAAAAGTTACGAGATTATTTTGGATTTTATCCCAAAGTACCTGCAAATGCAAGTTGTTTTTAAATCGAACTATATAAAAAAATGCAATATTTTTAATTGAATAATGCATCATTATCGTTTATAATCCATGTTTAAATAATAGTGTTGGTCAAATGTTCATTTAATATATGGTTAATTAATGAACATGATTAAAAAGTAAAGTAGGTAATTGAGTGTTTAACTAAAACAACTCTTATATAATTGAATTAACAAATGAAATGTGTTCCTGAAAATGGGTTATTGTCTCACTGAAAGTGTTGATCGAATTTTTATATACTAGACCAATCTATAATATAAAAATATTAGGTTGCGTTTGTTTTGGGATTTAAGTGTGCGGAGCAAGTTAAGGTGTTAAAATCCAAGGATTTAGAATCTTTAATGAATAGTAAATATATGTGTTTATTTTGGGATTAGAGTAGGGTGAGATTTCAAATCAATATTTAATAATAATTGATATTGTATTATTATATTATATTGAGAAGAGTAATAAAGTATATAAAGTGTGATGTATTGAGAAGAGTAATAATAGATTTTATAGGTATTTGTAGGTGTTGATGGAATGTGAGATTTGAAAACCAAACTCTAAATCTCAAACTTGTATAAGACGGAGAGCGTAAAGTTCTAAGTTCATCCGTGTCAGTCCCAAAACAAACGTAGCCAGGTATTTTTCAGTATTAACCGTTGACCTCAAAGATATGGAAAGAGGAGTTAGAGAATAAGAGTTGTGGTGCAATCTTAAATAATAAGAGGTGTGATGTAATGATGCATTTTGCACAATATTTTGTCATAATCAATAATACATAAAAGCATACATCAATAAATTCCAAATTTATTTCTCAAAACATATAATTTTAACCAACATTCTTGAACCAACGGCTACTTAATCTTATCATCACAGTGCAATTTTACCTTAAGGCTACGTTTGATGGGGGTATGAAATTAGTATGAGATAAAGAAGATTCGTATTATATAATACGGATTGGTAGTATTATGTTGTTTGATACGACATAATACGAATGACATGATAAAAATAATATTTCACTTGGTAAGGGATAATAAACATGTATAAAATTAGAATGTCCACTTGGTAGGAGATAATAAACATGTATAAAATTGAGATTTTCCTGAAATGTCCGATTTACCCTTTGTACCAAAACATAAAAGGTGTTATCTTTTTAATTGTGGACTAACTTGTGGTATTAATAGTGATCCCATACATGGTTCGAAAGTGATTCAGCCCTAAAAACCTGATTTCACATCTTCGAAAATAAATAAACAAGAACAGAACAATTCTAATGCTGGACACGGAAGTGATTCAATCCACATTCATGAAAATTGCAGTAAAAAATCAAGATTTATATACATAATTCATACTTACACATCCAAGATTTTTGAAATTGCGCAAACAAGAATTGGGATTGATGTTCATCATCGCCCCAAATACGAATCCGCTACAAGAGCTCCCAAAATAGGCGTCAGCGCCGTCCTCCCGTACCACGTATTCAAGTTTGCAAAACCCTAATTTGATGAACGGAGGGAGGGGCAACAATTTTCAATCTCCTAATCATCATTGTCGCCGCCATCGCAACAGCGACGACGACCATCGCTCCTTAGGAATGAGAGATCGGTGGAATGGATGGAGGTGCAGAGGACGATGATGTCAGAGTGCTGCTCGCACAGATCGTGCGGATCGGAGAAGAACCCGGCGCCGAGAGCCTGCGCGGCGGCGTGGTAATTGCTCCGCGAGAGTAAATGGAGGTGCGACGGCAGTGGAGAGGGGGGAGCGGTAATTAGAAATGAAGAAATGGAAGTGAAAAGGGGCCTGCGCGGCGGTGGAGTGGTGGCGGTGGGGGAGGAAGGAGGTGGTCGACTGCGGTGGGTTGGATGGAAGTGAAGAAATGAGCAATTCTTGAGCCCACAACATACTTATCATCGCCTATGATTTGGGAGGGGTAATTTGGACTAAAAAATTTACTATAGAAGCCATACTTGAGGAAGTCCATGGGGTGGAGGTATTAATTAGTGTGAAAGTGAACAGTGAAATCGCAGTAAATAACAGTAATACGTACCGGGGTCGGCCGCATAAAACACGGGTCAATACTAATTTAGTATGTCTTATCGTGGTCTACCAAGTGATCTGCTAAATTAGTATTAACCACTGTTCAGCCCATAATAAGGCATCCCACTACCTAATTAGAGAACAATATGACGTATGAAAATGCACTTCCAACTAAGTTGGACTCTGAATATCAAGAAATCAAGAATTAAGGATGTAGCATTTATTTTATGGATTATAAATTTTCCTTAAAAGTAACACTTGAGTGATGCAATTAGTGAGTCAAATGCATTATGTAACGGGTGGATAATTAACATTATCAGCTGAAGTAATAGTTAAAAAAACTAATACCGATCAAATGACATATTTTGATATATATAATAATTAATATTATTTAAAAATACATTTGAGTTGATTGATGCAACCGGTGCATATGAGTATTTGTACTCATCTAACTGTCTCACTTATGGTGTTGTTTCAAACCTTGGAAGAGATCCATGTCCAAATTTATACCGACTATTCATACAAAAGAGAGGCTTTGTCATGGCAAAATTGAGCAATTTCCATCTCACGAGTCTCCATTGTAAACCTTACCTCTATTTAGGTAGTAGACTATTTAATTACAATCTGGGTCAAATCTGGTATAATATATGCATCGTGCACTTCAAATGCAGTTTTAAAATATGTAAGTGTTTCAATTAAAATAAAACATGCAAGTGATTCCAGTGAAAATAATTTGTATGTTTCAAAAGTGCACTTGAATGGTAAGGTATACAAAACTCTATAATTTGACATTTAAAAATTAATCTAAAAGTTTTACTTTTTAATTAGATAATTATGTTATGCCTGCCTCTTAAAATACGATTTTTGTGAAACGGCCTAATAGAATTGCAAGTAAACTTCCATGAGGAAAGAATATGTATTTGTGGCCTTGTACTATTGCATTGAGCTATAGAGAGAAGTTCTTGTTGATATCATGGTTGCTTCAATTTTCTTGAGTTTACCCTATAGTAAACAAAATTTTTAAAAGATGAAATGGGAATTATCTATTAACTTTGGACACACATGTGTAATAAATCCATATTATTGGATCAAAGTACAATTATAAAATTTACCCCAGAAAGAACAATCATAAGATTTACAAACCAAGGTTTCTTTTTTGTTTGCACCTTATCCTATATATATTCAACCTAACTATCAAGATCAAAGAATCTTTAAACTTCTGGAGAAACATACTATAATATTTTATCCAAATCTAAGTGGATTTTACATTCAATCAACCACCACCAAAAACTATTTTTTATGAAATATTTAAATTTATTCCTTTACGATAATAAGGTGATTGGTAAAATGATAAATAAAATAGGCTAGGTCTTGATACACCGGCGTAAAATCACGACTCATAAATAAGTTTTTTTAAAGCGTTTGCAATTTGTTATGATGAAAAGTCGACTTTTATTTATACTGAAAAAAAACCAATAATATGGGAATATAGTTGCATGCTTATGTTTGGAATAGTTGCATATTTCTATTTTGTATAGTTGAACATTTATAAAATCTTACTTATGAGTCTTGTGATCTTGTACAGTCTGTCTTATGAGACTTCGCTCATAAATTTATAGATATAGGAATAAAAAGAGGGTAGAATCATACTCATATCTTACATATTTGAGAGGTATGGTGAATTCCTCAATTTTAAAAAATCAATATCATAATAGTGTAATTTCAAACACACTAATTAACGTGATTTTGATTACATTCCACACTCCACCAAACCTTCCAACAAAGCATCTCTTAAGTTTTTTTTTTCCCCACACATATTATTTTCTAATATATCACTCCTTATATTTTGAAAATAAAGCATATTTTCACTTTACTTACTTTTTATCCACTTTGAAATGATTTTGTGTGAGTCAGAAGTTTAAAAAAATCATCCTTGCAAATATGTATTTTTTTCTCATTTATATATTTAAAAAATAATTCTTTCTTTCTTTTTTTCCTTCCTTTTTTTTTTTTTGATAATAATTTTGATAAAAGTATGTAATTGATTCCGTTTGAAAAAATTACAATAAGATTTCAATTTGACCACAATATTGCTAAGAGATTCCAAAACTTTTTACAATTACTATAATATTTCAAAATATGATAAAATACCCAATATACCCTTCTCCATTTCAAAATCAAAATAACAACAACAATAATAAAATAATGAAACCCTTCTTCCCCAATCAAACCCCACACCCCAACGGTCTCTTTCTCCCTCTGCAAACACCCCCCTACCCACACCCCTCAACCGCCCGCCCGCCTCCAGCCGCCCCCCCTCCACCTCCACCTCCGCCGCGCGGCGCCATCCCTTCCCCATTTTTGCAGACCGTCGTTGCCGCCGTCACAGCAGCCACCAGCGTCGCCGTCGTCACAGCCGCCACCAGCGTCGCCGCCATAGCCGCCACCACCGCCGCAAGAAGAAGCAGATGCGCCCAGATCTGCGACGACGGCCCCCGAGCCGATCTCGCCGTCGCCGCTGACCATTCCTCAACCGCCGCCGTCTCCCCCCACCTCTCAACCGCCGCCGCCGCCCCCCACAACGAACCCCAAATCTGCGCCATCATGGTTCTTACAGTTCGCCAGAAATGAAAATGGAGTTTGGCTGGCTTCTTACAGTGTATTGCTTTCATTTTTGTCATTTAATCTTTTGGGGATATACATGAAGAAGAAGAAATTGAGTGCAGGAGATTTTGCAAAATAAATTCAAAATGGATTTGAGTTATTTTTGCAAGAGATTTTTTGAAATGGGTTTGTGTTATTTTGGGTAATTTTGGGGGATTTTGATGAAATCAAAGGGTTTGTGTTTTGTGTTTGGATGTTGCTGATATTTTTTCATAAATGGGTCTGTGTTTGGATGTTTTGTTTTGTTAATTTTTTGTGTATTTGTTTCTAGTTTTTTGCTATTATTTTGAGATTTTTTATGCTTATATGAGGAGGTTATAGATGATGGTTGATTATATTGAAGAAATTTGATTATGGTTCATTCATCTTGATTGTTGGCTTTTTGAAGATGTTGAAGATGCAGATTTGAAGATGGATGAAAAAGATGAAGATAGATCTGTTAAGTTTAAAATTTAATTTTCTTTAGATTTATAAGCGTATATATACGTGTGGATCGATATCTTTCGTGTGTGATTTATATATGCATCTTAAATAAGACGAAAATATGTAAATTTTTCAGGATTTCGATGAGAATATGTAATTTTTTTTTTTTAATATGTAAAATTTGATATTTAATCGATTTAGATATAAAATTTTAAATATGTATACATAACATAATTCTATTTGAAATTATTATCCTATTTTAAATAAAAAAAATATCTATAAATTATCATCAACTAACTTATTGTATAATACATATAAAAAATTAAGAATAAATAAAAGAAAATAGATACAAGATAAAATATAAATAAAAAAAAATAGACACAAGGATAGAAAATAAGAACAAGAAGATAAAAAAATAGAAACAAGAAGACTCATTAAGGACATTTATGTAATCCTTTTACCTTTTGAAATCTCTTAGTAATATTTATAATACTTGAAATCTATTTGCAATAAAATGGGTCAAATGAAATTAGAAAGTAACCCACTCATTCCCTTTGCTAGTGCCAATTGTAGTGGGTGATAGCTACACGAAAATTCCTGTCCAGTTCTTGCTCAATACCCACTTAGGGGTTGTTTTCAATCTCATCTGCTACAGTGATAAGTATTTTTTTTCAAAAGCTGGTGTGACTCAGCTTTTGAATTATAAAAGCACTTCTGGGTCACTAGTTGTGACTAAAAAACACGCCCTTATCTGAGGAAGGTTTTTCTCCCCAAATCTTCATAAATACTGAAAAAAATCCAATCTTCACCAAAAATTCGCCATGGAAGCTTTCGAAGGTTAGAGCAACCCCACAAACTTGTTTTCAATTTTCTGAGCAAAAATCCAATCTTTACCAAGCATGTAATTGATTCCCTTTACAACTAGTGTAGTCTTTTTATCACCACCAAAATGTTGAAAACATAATTCTTGAAATTGTTGTTGAATAACTTCCTGCAGTTGACGGAGCCGGCGATCGTCTGCTTGGGGCGCCGCCGCCGGAAAATGGGGACTCGCCGGAAATTAAAATCGAGGTGAGGCGTTTGTCAAAGGTTTCCGATAAGGATGTGAGAATTCTGAACAAAATTAATTTGGATATTCCGAAAGGGGTAATCGTGGGTGTAATCGGGCCGAGTGGGAGCGGCAAATCGACGTTTCTTCGGGCCCTGAACCGGCTGTGGGAGCCCGCATGTAATTCGGTGTTTGTGGATGGCGTAGATATCTGTAATCTTGATGTTTGTAGTCTTCGCCGGCGAGTTGGAATGCTGTTTCAGCTCCCTGTTCTGTTTGAAGGTAAAAATGTGGGATATAAACCAAAATAGTGCCCTTACTTTTTTACTTTTTTTAAAATAATTCCAAAAAAGTTTGATGTACTAAATTGGTTTCAACTTTTCACAAATTGTACCATTTTCGTCCCAGATTTATTGGAATTGACGAAACAACGTCGCTTTTGGTCACGTGCCTTACATGTAAACATTCAATTTGGAGATTTTCGACTGAAATGCATGACCAAAAACGATGTCGCTTTATCAATTCCGGTGAATTTAGGACAAAAATGGTACAATTTGCAAAAAATTGAGATCAATTTCGTACATCAAACTTTTTTTTGGATCATTTTGAAAATAGTGAAAAGTTATGGTACTATATTGGATTCTAACGCGTAAAAATGTTTTTAAATTGGTAGATACTGTGGTTTTGTCTTCTTTGGTTGTTATCTTTTTTGGAGTTTGATAGATTGGTTATGTTTTTATTTGCAATATGATATGCTTGGGTGAAAAATTTCTCATTTTTTGTGGGTAGAACCATTTCATTTTCAAATTTTAACCTGTTTTAAGTGAGGAAAGATTGTAAAAAACAGTGTATTCATTGTTTGATATTGCAATAAAGGAGGTTAGACTTCGAATCGAGGAGGTTTATGATCATGTTGAAAGGGTTTAATGCCATATCGAATTTACGAAATTCCTTGCAGAGAGTAGGTTTTCATCCTTGATGTAAAAAGATTTGGAGTAAAATGGTTTTACTGCAATACTTTATGATATGTGTCTGATTAAATTGCAAAATTTGTCCCATATCTATCGCGTGTTGGCTATTTTAGTTCTGTACGAATCAATTTTCTCAATTGAGTCCCAAGGCTTTTGAGATGATGTAATTTAGTCCTATATTGACAAATTTTTGTTTTAGGATAATAATTAATTTGTGATTTTTTATTTGGTATTAATGTGTTGGAGTCTCATTATGTTATGTAAGCGACACCAAATGTCATTATTCAGGCTGCGACATGGAATTCCGGCAGCTCACACGAGCGAGGAACGTGCAAAAATCCTGCACACCTTGTTAATATACTTCGTTGAGAAAATTAAATCGTATAGGACTAAAATCGCCAACTCCAATAGATATGGGAACAATTTTGCAATTCACTCTATGTTTCGTGTAATTTAGTAGCGTAGGATGAACTTATTGATTGTTTTCGATTATCTTGGATTATAGGCACTGTTGCAGATAACGTTCGGTATGGGCCATTGTTAAAAGGGAGGAAGCTAAACGACAATGAGGTGTACAAGTTATTGGCTCTTGCAGACCTAGATTCGTCTTTCTACAGCAAGTCAGGTGGAGAGTTATCTGTTGGTCAAGCTCAAAGGGTTGCTCTTGCAAGAACTTTGGCTAATGAACCCGAGGTGATGCCTAAGAGATTTTATGCTAAATATTTGTGTTTGGTAAATTTGTTCTTTATATATATTTCCCGTTTTCTGCGAAGGTTTTGCTACTTGATGAGCCCACAAGTGCTTTAGATCCAATATCGACTCAAAACATAGAAGATGTTCTAGTGAAGCTGAAGAAAGATCGGGAGATGACCATTATTATGGTTTCTCACAGCATCAAACAAATACAAAGGATTGCTGATGTGGTGTGCCTTCTTGTAGATGGTGAGATTGTCGAAATCCTGAAACCAGATCGGATCTCTGAGGCTAAGCATCCGATGGCACAAAGGTTTCTGCAGCTTAGCTCTTGATTGATTCTCTAATTATGTTTGTTTTTCGTCGTTTGTTAATCTGTACTTTATAAGCTTCTGCAATATAATACGACCATATCACGCGTTGATCGTCTCTAACTTAGTTTTACTTTCTTTAATCCCAATTATGAATGATGACATTCTTTATAGAAAGACTACAGAGATCTGGTAGAGTCTATAGTTGGGAATAGATAGAGTGGTTGAAGAAGTACGAAATAATTAATTAGACGAAGACTAGAACACATTACAGTTAATGCTTGTTTTGGGTTTTAGGAGATTTTAAGACCCTGATAAATAGTATCGTGTGTTTTGTTTTGAGATTTTAAGTAGGGCGAGTGAGATATAACTTTATGCCAAATAAATGTGTAAGAGTGAATGATGTTGTATTATATATAGTTGTTAGATGTGATTGTAATGATTGGATGATATGAGTTATGATCTAAATATATTAAAATTTATCGATTGATAATTAATTTGATTAGAAAGTGTGATTTACATGTGTCGTGGTGGCTATTTAAACAGGATTTAAATTTGTAAATCCTAAAACCGGTTTTTAAAACTCAAAAAACAAACATTGTAGTAGAGAAATGAAGATCAATAACAAGATTTGAAAATCCATAGTTGAGGAAAGTTGATTATTGTCTTATTCCATCAAAGAAACCGTTACAACGTTCTCCGGACAGTTATTCCAGTTGAGGATTACTCACCTCATGAACAAATATGAAAAATCGTAATCAATCCAACAAAAAGAAAGAGGGGAATCAAGAACATCTTGATGCTGATTTCCTAATCAAATTCTTGATGCTAGGTAAAGGCTGGATGACACCATTGTGACCACAACAGCAAGGCCTACATGGAGAGTTGGGGCCCCACTCTTAGATGCATCCTTATCTGCAAGGGGTGCATCATCAACTGGCGCATCGGCTGGGCTCGGCTCATCCGCCAACGGCGATTCCTCGGACGTTGGAGCCGGAACCGGAGCGACCGATTTCTTTGGGGCCCGTGCCCTCGACGGCGTTGGGGCCCGTGCACGTGACGGGGTCGGGGCCTTGGACGATTTCGGCGAGGGTGCGGGCGGGCTCGACTTCGGGGCCCGGGATGGCGGGGTAGATTTCGAGCCCGAATCTTCGATCCCAGGAGGCACGATAACGTTGCTCACTTGCAGGACCGAGATGTTGTACGGCTGCGACACGATGGGCTTAACGAGGCTCGACCCGAGGGGTGCCCCAGGGGACGCGGAACCCATCGCAATGTTATTCGACCCGAGTTTCGTCACATTGACGAACCCCTGCTGGTTTTTTGCCATCCCGCTGGATTGGAACAGTGTCGTGAGGAGAACGGAGGTATCCGACAACTTTTGGAGTTTCGGCATGTCGTAGTAGTCGAGGATGACGTGGATGCTGAGGATGTTTTTCAAGAGGGATGATGATTTCCCAGATAAACTCCCCATGTTGCCATTGTCGACTGCGAGGATGGTGATCGTTTGTCGGCTGTTGATTTCAGAGGCTAGTTTGGTTTCAGTGAGGTAATTGTTGAAGGTGGAGTAATCGGGGTACTTTTCGAGAATCGTTGTGATGTTGAAGGCGTTTGTCGTGTGGATTAAGAGAGAGAGACAGAGGAGAAGAGAGAGAGGGGCAATCATTTTCATGTTGAAGGAGGTTACACTCGTTTTCATCCGGTATTGAATTGTGTTAAGTGCAGTGGTACTAAATGAGTTGATGTTTTTTCAGATATATAGGTTGTGATGTGTAGATATATGTGCGTGTTTTAGTGTGTAGATGGTGGATCACTAGTGTAGATTGTTTGTAGGAGGAAGACTTTCTCTCCTTATTTGCAGGAAACTTGTTGGTGCAAAAATCAGCATCTCATTCTTAAAATAGAAATACAATTAATCAATTTTTTTAATTTCTCTAATTTTTTTTAAAGAGAATCATCAGTGTTTTTACCTTATAAAAGGATAATTAAATAGCATTTTAAGCTCATAATGTTATGGGGTAAGCAGATATACATAGACACAAGGTGGGGAAATTGTCTTTACATTGCGAAATACCACATATAGCGCTCAAAAAATGTAAAATTTTATAAATATTTTTAATATTATGAGAAAATAGAGAATTGCCTATGAAATTTTCAAACATCTCTACGGAATTTTCAATAAAAATAATTTCGTCCTTAAATTATGAGAATTTGTCTGGGACTTACCTATAAATTTTCCTAATCATATAGACTTTTTCAATTCTCTATGTATTTTATAGGTAAATTTATTTGTAAGCACCTTTCAAAAAAAAAATTATTTGTAAGCAATTTCAAACTACAAATGTAATTGCCTATAAAGTTATTTGTGTAGATAGTTTGTTTTGCCTACGGAAATTAGAAATGTGTAGATAATTTGCTTGTGATAATTTCTTAATTTGTCTTTTAAAATTCATAAGTAATTCGTAGAGAATATGTTTGTCTGCTAGAATGTTATAAATCCGTAAGCAATGCTCACTATTTAAGAACAAATTTTATTTTTTTTGGAAAATTCTTTAGTATATTAGAAAATTTCATAGTCAATTTTTTATTATTTTGTGGTGTAAAAATTAGATAAGGTGAAGAATGAATGAATGATAATTTAGCAAACCTAGTCAGTTGAAATTCAAAGTATGAATTAATTATAATTTTTTTAATATTTTTTTTTCGATTTTTTTGGGTACTTATGACTTATGAGGATAGGACTTGAACTAGGGTACAAACCAGAGAATACAATTGAATCAAGTTGTTTCAACTTGTAAATTTTTTTATACTTCCTCTGTTTCTTATGCTATTTTTATAATGAAGCATGTCAAATTAAAAGTATCATAGTATTACCAATGAAGGTATTTTATATTTATAATTGAATTTGAAGTGTAGATAAATTATAGTATAATATTCAGAATTAATCAGTATACCAAGTTGAAATGCATTATATGAAATCTTTATTAGGATTTCCACATCTATTTGTGTGCATTTTCCAAATGTACAAAATAAGTAATAATTGAGACTATTTTTTAATCTAATATTATGATCTTTTTAGAGAGAAAAAAGAAGAGAGATTTACAACATAAAGAAAAAATAGCATATCATACATTCAACATAAGGTCACTTGACAAACCATTTTGTCCCTTTCTTTTAATTAAACACTTGTTGTAGCAATTTAACTGAATTTGAACCCTGTATTTATATTATTATTTTAAATATAAAAAATGTGTGTATAAATATATAAATGTGTTGCAGCAGAAATGTTCATACTGGCTTGAGTCCATTTTTAATTGCAGCTTCCCACACAACATCAATCTGATCAACATTTAAAGCCCCAACTTCATGATGCTTCCATCCTTCAAGAAAATGAACCACTCCTCCTGCATGGCATGCATGAACCACCCCTCTTTCCATTGTGTACTTCATGAGAGAGACAAGGCATTATTAGGTCAAGAATACATACACATATATATATATATAGATACAATGTCATCACGGATCGTACCTCACACGATCCGAGCCCCTCGACATCATCAGGGAGCCTCATTGCGGCCAATTTGCCGTAAGTGCAGTCTCTTCTGAACGGGATAATCGGAGGAACCACAAATTGGTGGAAATGAGTTCCCGACGGAGCCCAATATTGTTCTCTAGGCGTCGTCCACTTTCCAATGATCCATGTCTGAAAATTAGTTCCACAGACTGTCAACTAATACTTTATAGTATAACAACTAATACTTTTGAATGAAACAGCTAATACCTTTTAATGAAACAACTAATATTGTTCAAAATACACACTGAATACAAAACCAATTGCACGGTTCAACTAGTTTACGTAAGACTTTTGCCTTTTCAAGAATTACCTTGCAGTGCTCAGCCGCCTGGTACTTAGTAACTTGAACTAGATATTGTTGGCATTCGACCGATGCTTCTTTCTGAATCTTGATGAATCTCTCTGTCGACAGAGTTAGCATCTACGTCCAAACCAGACGAACCAATTAGTACTATAATAGTCCATGAAATCGGAATTTGTATCGAAAACAATGCTACGATTTTTTATTCTCTACTTACCAAAACTTTAACCTTTCTACGTGCAAGGTAGAGAGCGACGGCCCTACCAAGCTTAGAAGTAGCGCCCGTTAAGAAAACTTCCTTAACGTCTTGAGGAATCTCGTGTAGGATGACAGCAGCCGTGAGGGTGTTCCCATGAACAACTCTGACTCTAAGGTTGGGATGCTTTTTAGTAAAGAGTGTTCCTCCTCCATTTAAAGCTTCATTCTGCAATCGAGAAAAGATGTTATCGTGAGACGAACAAGGAGACAGTTTTGATGCCAAAAGTCGAGACGAAGGGTCACCTTATTCAGTGCAGCAAGGCTTATAACCTTAACACCGAGTTTATCTGCCCTAAGGATCGCGTCTTCTATTTGGTTGTTTATTCCATCAGTAGCAAAGGGTAAGAAATACTGCAAATAACATACTGATGTTTCTTAGAATGCGTTTGCTGTTACGTAAGCCTATTTTCTGTATTCTAAGAGAGATATAAAACGGGAACCTGGAAACCGAATCTTGGGACGATCCAACTGTGGTGCAACTTTCCTCGGAGATGGTAAAAGCTGAATAAGAATGTCTTGGCCTTAGCCCACATAACAAGCATCACCAATAATGTGAAAGGCCACAATGGGAACAAGATTAACTTTATACTGAAAGGCGTGGAGTTGAAGGATCGGAAAACAAATGGTGAATGCAATGCTGACATGATATCAACCACGTGTGCAAGAAACACAAAATCTGGTACTCTTCTCTCTGTAATTACAATCCAACTGTTAGTACATACGTGTTTAATCGCATCAAGGTTACATATAAAACTTAGTAAAAGCAGTAAGAAGACACAATGTGAGATTTTAGACTCACTTGTTCTTGAACTAATTTCTTTCTGAAGGTCCCAAGATTTGGCGTTGGTCGTCTTCCATAGCTTATCGTAGAGAGGCATGAAAAGGCAGAAATTCGTTCTCAAGTCCGTGTGGTGAAGATTGTGATATCTGCAGAATAATCAAGACCATGAAAATATTACATTACATAGTATTTGTTGTTTTACTAAAAGGTATTAGTTGTTTCACTGAAAAGTATTAGTTGTTTTCATTGAACACTATTAGTTGTGCATGGCGCAACTGACGCACCCAAGCGTTTCTCAATTCCTTGTTATTCTAAAAATCAACGAAAAGGGGAAAAATCAACAATATAGCGCCTTACGTTGGGGTACGAACGAGATACTTAAGCAGAGGACAAGCATCAAACAGGTAACTAGGAAAAACTTCAACATTGCAATGGGCCAAACACTGAAGAAAATCGAACACCAACAGATAACCGTACATCAAGGCTATCGATCCATATCCAAAAAACGCAGTTCCCAATAACGGAATCCCTACAACTACACAAAGCAACAAATGTTCCAGCAATGTTGCATGTCCAGCTGCAGACACAAACAATCATGAATCAGCTATACATGTTATAACACTCCCTTAATTCATCAAATCATGAACTAAAATGCCGTTTATTTACCCGTGAAAGGATGCAGAACCTTAGAGCTATGATGTAGCCAATGATACTGCTGAAATAAAACAGGGGAATGCAACAATCTGTGTGTCCAATAGTATAGTGGTTCAGCTATCCCTATGTGAAGAATTAGGCAAAAAAGAATGCCCCTAAAGTTCCAAATCGGGAAATCAGCTAATGACGGGACACTCAAGTGCAAGCATGATGCAATTATAGCTCCAAGTATCAGAAAATTGTCCCTGTTACAACACAAGAATCATTAAAGAAACTTGTGTCCTAAAAATCACACTAAAAATTGGACATAGAAACTGGATCCATACAAGTACCATGACATTCATCCACTGATACCATTACTCTTACAAACTAATACCATAACATTCACACACGCACACACATGCAAGTATATTAGTTTGTAAGTGAAACGGTATCAGTGGACAAGTGTTATGGTATCAATTTTCACAATATAAACAAGTTTCACTACAGACTGAATCTAATTCATCAAATATACCAGTTCCATTCTGCATCTATCTGCTTAAAATCCATGCCTTGTTCATTGATTCTTCGATTAGCGTTTACGAAAAGCATACAAGAATAGCTGCCCCACATTTGATGAACAAGGGCTCTAAGCATAAACAAGAAGAGTATGTGAAAACACCATGCCTCATTCTTGATTTCTCCTTTGTGAATTGCGTAAAGGGCTTTTCCAATTAAGGGACCATACAACACATACTGTTCCATACATTTAAAAAAACAAACATAAATCAGAATCTTGAAAAAAAAAAGGGGCAAAAAATAGCAAATAACATAAAAAGTAGTAAAAAAGATCATGCCTTGAAACTACCCAAGTTGTCCCATGGCCATGAAAATAAAGGGCCTTCACTTTTTCTTGAAATTTGCTCACTTCTTCCCATCTTCCCCTCTGAAATTTCACAACACTATGTATAAAAAAGAAAGTGAGGTTTTTATTTTTTCTTAAATTGAACCCCTGTATATATACATACATACACACTTACATATCTAATTTCCTCTTAATATTTTTTACTTGTCCTTCAATTGTTTACCTGCTATAGAAAAAATTGACAATCACCAGAAAAAACCCATCAGAACTTGACTACATTTATTCTGAAATTTATTCATAGATGCCAGCTGTATCTGTTGCAACCTCTAAATCAAAGAAATTAAATGAGAGGGAGACAGAGAATAAATTGAAGTTAGTTAGTGGATTGCAGATTGTAGTTAAGATGTTGATAGTAGTACAATTTATCTCTCTTTTTTTTCATAAGTTTTGCACTTTTTAGATTAACTTTATTCGTTTTCTTAAGAATAAAGAATTAAGTAGAATTAACTAGAAATTTTGGACGTAATTAATTCATTAATTAAGTATAGGTATAAGCAAGTACAGTTGGGGACGTTGAAGAAGTTAGTGTTCATAGATTTTGTGTCGTAGCATTTTAGTCTTTGCGTCTTAACTCATTTCATACCTAACAATCAATCCCATTTACATAGGACACTTTGCTGCCTAAGTTTCTGCATGAATTAATGTAACTTAAGATGGAAAATTTTTTAATTAGATCTAATTAGTAGTTTGATGTTTTTACACGTGAAGATATGTCATGTGTTTACTTACAAGAAATGAAGATTAAGTTATCGTTTTGTCTTTTCAACGTGTGAAAAACTACAAATAAAATTGATAAGAAAACGTCACGTGTGATTATAACTATTATAATCCCATGCATAATGCATGCACATTTTATTTACTATGATTTTTAAGTAATATAATGGCGATCCGATTCCTCTGTTCCACTTTTCGTATTCCATGTAATGGACGTTATTAATAAATTAACACAAACTCTCTCATGAAACTTATTCATAGTATAAAATTCATACCATTACACTTATACATTGATACCACTACTCATATAAATTATTACCTATAGCATTTAATTAGGGCCGTGACTTTCTTGAGTCAGACGATCATGCCCCAAAATTTTGTAAATTTTTAGGGGGCCATAATTCTATATGCATATATATATGTATAATATTTATACTTGTAAAATTATTTATATGTTGTGAAATGTCCTAGTGGAAAGGGCAAGTATTTTATTTTATATTGTCTAGGGTTCGAGCCAAATAAAATTTATTTAGAAATAATTATCATTTTTGCTATATTTTTGCAATTCTCACTATTAATTTTATCCTAAAAATCAATCTATTATGGAAAATACATTTTCGTTCACAAACCCTCTCTCCTTTCTTTTATTTTAATTGGAAGAAAAATTTATCAAAATTTTATGTTTCTTATTTTTATACAAACTTCAAAAGTGACAATTGACAAATTATTAATGTGAAATGATGGAATATATTGCATACACATAATAAAATCTTTGCAAATCCTTCATTTCATATTAAGCTTTCATTAGTTAGGAGTATTATTTAACATTCAAATTGTGAAACACAGTCAATTTGTATAATCATTAGTTCATATATGAAAAGATTATGAGGGGGCGTAATTTTAAAATTGACTAATGGATCTAGAATTTCTAGGATCGTCCTACATTTAATACTATGATCTTAATTTATAATTGCAATTGTTAATTACTAAGTCATAAGTCATGTAGTGGTATCAGTTTGTAAGTGTAATAATATAAATTTAATACTATATAAACAAGATTCAACGGAGACTACTCATAAATTAAAAGGTGAATTATCTTGTTTCGTTTACAAACTAAAAATAAAAATTAAGAATAAAATATAATCATGTTATTGGACGGTGGAATAACTGGAAAAGATTTATAAAACCTTTAAAATAATTTGAGAGTCTCTGAAGCTGTAATTGGTAATCTTTTCAATTGTCTCAACTACTTGGACTTTATTAAATGTTTGAACACGGATCAAATACGTATAAAACTAAAGGCAACACTAAATCCATATCATTCGAGGTGGCATTATCCTAACCTTTCATCGACATATATATATGTATGTATGAATACATTTCTTTGTCCTGTATTTTTGACCGATTTTGATCTTAGTCCTACTAACTTACGATTTCTTATCTTGGTCTTATAATTTTACAAAATTTGACTTTTTCGTTCGGCCACCAGCTATTGCAGGTTAACAGGACTAAAAAGTTGAATTTTTATAAGTTACAAAATCCATAAATTATGATCTTGGTCTTGTAACTTTACAAAATTTAACTTTTTTGTCATGTCACCTGCTATTGTAGGTAACTACCTGGTAACAGGACAAAAGAGTTGAATTTTGTAAAATTACAGGACCAAAATAAAAAATAGTAAGTTAATAGGTGAGAGAATTTCGTCTCATCTAAAAGCTCGAGCTTGTAGAGAGGGTCGGGAATAATCTATTTATTTAATTTCCCTCAACACTCCCCCTTACTCGTGGGCCAATCATTGCCTCTGCTCTCTGGAGAGGAGACCCAACAGAGTGAACAATTTAAATGGGTGAAGTGCTTCCATGGGAATCGAACCCACAACCTGGGCTCTGATACCATGAGAGAATTTCGTCTCATCTAAAAGCTCGAGCTTATAGAGAGGGTTGGGAATAATCTATTTATTTAATTTCCCTCAACACTCCCCCTCACTCGTGGGCCGAATCATTGTCTCTGCTCTCTGGAGAGGAGGCCCAACAGAGTGGACAATTTAAATGGGTGGAGTGTTTCCCGAATCGAACCCACAACTCCTGCTCGATATGCCATGAGAGAATTCCGTCTCATCTAAAAGCTCGAGCTTTTAGAATGAGACGGAATTCTCTCAATAGGACCAAGATAAAAATGGATCAAAGTTACCAGATAAAAAAATCAATTTTCCCTATAGTTATATATATTCATTATAATTAACCTTATCATTCACATCTCGGCTAAATTATATTGCCACCAAAATTTATTGTTCGAGCCCTCTGTTCAATTTTTTGTATTTCATTATTGTTTCATTCTACTGAATTTTTAACATATGAACTCAAAATATGATGGTTCGATAAATATTTTTTTGTTCTCTTATATGTCATTTATTTATATTATAAAATATAAAATGGAACATTAATAATAAAATATGCGATCTCATTCCCAAAATTTATGTGATGGTATTGCCTCACACTTTAAAAGTAAAAATTATTATTTTAAGTAAAGAAAATTAAAAGTGATTTTTCACCTTCAAAGTATTATCCATTTAATGATAATTTTATCTCTCTATTACGCAGAACAAATTAAAAAATATGTATCCGTTTCACGGGTGCTTTTCATGCTACGAAAAGAAGAGGAGAAAAGACATTGATTTGAAAATGATTTGGATCCTGTGTTGTGCATGACCATCATGCATAATAATACCATTATGATTTAAATTTATGATGTAATTGGATTCAATACAAAACAATATTATGTTGTGCAGCTAAAAATTGCACAAAAAAACGACGATTTTACTGCATAAAATGATCACATTATCTAAATTTATTTGAAAGTAAAGAGCATAAATTTTATATATAAACTTTGGCCACGCATGCATATATTATAATATATAATGTGTGTGTGGGGCAATATATCGGTCGGAAAATAAATTTTGGGCGGCAACTTAATTTGGCGCATTATATATTGGAGTGGTTCGAGAAGTATTCCATATTTGATTGAGATGAGCTTATAGATCAACTATATACGTATAACTTAATATTTGAAAATCCACTACATGCAATTAATATGTATATAAATTAATATATCTCTGAGCTATTTAAGTTATTTCAACGTCCATCCACATAAATCTAACACACTTTATCAAAATTGGGGATTTTTATATTATTTATTTGTTATTTCAATAATTCATATAAATCTAATATATTTATCAAAATTGTGGAGTTTGTATTTTTATTAGAGTTGGTATACTCTTAAACTTGTTTACCGTGAAACTGATTTTTTTTTATTGGCATACTCTTTAGTAATATAAGTCACACCCTTCAGTTATTACTACGATACCCCCTGCTATAATATAAGTCACGCCCTTCACTTTTATGAGTAATACTCTTTATAGTAAAATGTCACACCCTTTATAGTAAAAAGTCACACTCTTTAGTAATATAAATCACACTCCTTAACCAGTTTCACCGTGAAACTTGCTTATACATACTGTGAGAATAGATATGAGATCACCGATGACTGGTGATAAGAGAATTCCACTAATATATACAAAGGGATTACAACAAGATCTCCATAATAATAGGAAATCAATTAAGAGGATAAATACAAGTGTAAATGATAAATACAAGTGTATCCTAAATACAAGGAATATTGACTTATTCAATACTTCCCCTAATACCCCCCGTCAAGCGTTGCGTGGGATGGAGACAAACGCAAAGCTTGGAGCGTAAAAACTCAAAGGCTGGTCGTGGAAGACTCTTGGTGAATATGTCCGCTAATTGAAGATTAGTAGGGACAAACTGAGTGTGCAACCTTCCGGATGAGACAAGTTCACGAACAAAGCATGCATATCCTGATCATTTCCTGTAATAATAATGTCATCGACATAAAGAAGGAGATATATAACTGACGTACCTTTTAGAAGGTAAAAAAGTGAGGAGTTAGATTGAGTCTGACGGAAGCCCAAAGACAACAGATACGAGCTGAAGCGTTGAAACCAGGCTAAAGGAGCCTGACGAAGACCGTGAGAGCCTTCTTCAACCGACACATGATGATCGATATCTAGGATCAACGAAGCCTGGAGGTTGGGACATGAACACAGGCTTTGTAAGCACACCATTCAAAAAAGCATTCTTCACATCCAACTGATGAAGAGGCGAGTTGTGATGAACAGATAATGCCAGAATAATCCGAATCTGGTTGCGGCCTTGACAACCGGGACTAAATGTGTGATGAAAATCCGAGCACGAACACGAGTAAACCCCTGAGCTACAAGACGAGCTTTGTGTCTCTCGATTGAACCATCCGAGCGAAACTTGGTTCGAAACACCCATTTAGACCCGACAATGTTGGCATTAGGCGGACGCGGTACTAAATCCCAAGTGTGATTTTCATTAAGTGCATCAATTTCTTCTTGCATGGCAGTGACCCAATGAGGAGATTTAGAGGCGATTTAAAACCCTTAGGCTCGGAAAGAGGCAACGAGAGCCGAAAAAGAAGAAAGGATGCAATATCAACAGGATACCTTGGTTTAAAAAATTCACGCCCTAGCTCGAGTGATCATGGGGTGGATGGGCCGGATAGGGGTGCCACGGTTTTTCTTTGTCGACACATGCGTTATTGGGCCGCACAGCGGGATCGGGTTGCACACGGGAGGTCGTGGATCAGTCCGAATGGCCGGACGGTGCCATTGAGCGGGCTGCATAGGCGGATTTTGTGCAGAGCCGGCGTCCGTGTCAAGACAAGAGGCGACACGGACTCAACGAAAAAATCAAGTAAGGGAGGCGACGAGTCACTAAAGAAATGGAGACGGCGATGAACTCATATCAATAAAATTCAAATGCTTAGCTCTTTGATCGTGTAGGGGTATGGCTCGAAAAGGAAAGACCTCGCTCACAAAACCGAAAGCATGTCGAGTAATGAATACCTTAGCGGAAACAGGATCGAAACACCGAAAACCCTTGTGTGCACTACAGTATCCCAAAAAAATGCACGGACGACTGCGAGGAGACAATTTATTTTCTGCATAATTCCGAAGATAAGGAAAAACCCTGCAACCAAATGGTTTGAAAATGGCATAATTTGGCGCACAATTAAAGAGTAATTCATAAGGCGATTTGTTTTCCAAGACGGAAGAAGGGAGCCGATTAATTACGTAAACTGCTGTAGCAAATGCATCAAACCATAAAGAGGCTGGAGCAAAAGCATGAAACAACATAGAAAGACCTGTCTCAGAAATATGTCTGTGCTTGCGTTCTGCTCGTCCATTCTGTTGTGGTGTGTAAGGGCAAGAAATACGATGATGAATGCCATGCTGATGTATAAAGTCACTAACACGTTTGTTCAGAAATTCGGTACCCCCATCTGATTGAAAAACCTTCATAGTTGTTGAGAATTGATTGCAAGCAAAAGCATGAAAACACATGAAAACATCACAGAACTCAGATTTCGTACGCATGGGATACAACCATGAAAAACGTGAAAAATCATCAACAAACACAGCATAATATCGATAGCCAGCAGAAGAAGTAACCGGGGTTGGTCCCCACAAATCACAATACACCATATCAAGAACATTAGAAGCACGTTTATCATTTAACGGAAAAGGTAATTTCTTGCTTTTGGCCAACTGACAAGGCGAACAAACAGCAGGGTTTGGTAATAAGGAGGTAACAGATAAGTGCCCTAACTTATTAAGCAATGAAATGACAGAAAAGGAAACATGTCCTAGGCGTAAGTGCCATAATTCAAAACTAGCTCGTAAATCTTTGGAACGTAAAGCAGCAACCAAAGCCGAGCTACCCTTCTCCAGAATGTAAAGACCCTTCTCACACCTGCCCTGAGCCAGTATTGCTTTTGTCACCCGATTCTGAATGGCAAAGTATTTGTCAGAAAACACAACATCAACATTATAATCCGATGTCAGCTTGCTAATAGATAATAGGTTCTTAGTAATGTGAGGCACCACCAATACATCTAACAAATTAACAGCAGGAGTAATACGAGCAGAACCAATGTGAGATATAGAAAGAGCATTGCCATTACCAACAATGACCGAACCATTACCAGAATACGGTTCAAAAGAATCCAGTGCAGTCGGCTGAGAAGTCATATGAGCAGATGCTCCAGAGTCCACATACCAATCCGGGGCAGAGTTGGTGTCCGAGATGTTGCAAGCAGCACGAAAAGCTTGAGCAAGATTAGCCGGGGAGCCGAGAGCACAGAGGAAGACCCACCCACACGGCTTTGCAGATGCAAGTATTGGGGACACTTATCAGCATAGTGCTCCCCCCGACAAAGCTGGCAACGCGGGATGTAGGTCCTTCGACCTCCACGCCCTCCACCATTCTGATTTCGGGTGTGCCCGGGCTGCTGCCCCCCACGATTGTAGCCCTGTTGTTGGCGAGAATTACTAGCACCTCTACCATTCGAGTTTGAGGCAACAAAAGCAAATTGGAGCGGAGAGGACCTTCCATGGCTTTATTCATAAGATCAAATTGAATGGCTTGATGCAGAGATCACGGAATGGAGGGGCGAAGTGTCATAGCCATCCCGTGTCGGCAAAAATTCGCAAATGGAAATCCGAGTCCACGAAGAAACCAATGGCTTTTATCACCCTCGTCAACCAGTTTTCCAATAGCGGATAACCGATCACACAAAGATTTAAAGTTCTTACCATAATCGGTGTGAAAAAGAGACTCACGCGTAGGGATAACAACTCCTCCCGGTTGATTCGCCAAGGGCCGTGGAGGCATTAGCATACACGGATTCAAGGACAAGCCATCTTTGGACGAGACGACTTGCGATCCAAAACTTCGGCCATTGCTTGAGTGTCGTTTCGTGGCAAATGAACACCAAGTAGTTTTGATCACGGCGAACCACACCTGCGGTGTATCTTGAGGTTCGAACTTCGGCCACGCTTCGTCGGTTATGGTTGGAGATGGCGCGAGAGAAGCGCCCGTTGAGAATGTCGAGCATCTCATATGTAGCGCCATGGAGAGAAATTGGCACTTCCACATGAGATAAGTAGGTGAGGAGAGTTTAATTGGGACAAGATGGATCATAAGCGGTTGGCGGATGAAAACGGCGAAGCGTTTGTGGTGGCCATGGTTGAGAGATACTGGCGAGCAAGAACACCTGCGAGGGGACCGGTTTTATTTGGAATTTTCAAGAGATGCAAAGGAGAGAGAGAGGGAGAGGAGAAGAGGACGCCAAGAAGAGCGGCGATTTCTTCAAAAAAACGGGTTTGGAAATCGGTTTTGGGCGATACCATGTGAGAATAGATATGAGATCACCGATGACTGGTGATAAGAGAATTCCACTAATAAATACAAAGGGATTACAACAAGATCTCCATAATAATAGGAAATCAATTAAGAGGATAAATACAAGTGTAAAGGATAAATACAAGTGTATCCTAAATACAAGGAATATTGACTTATTCAATACTTCCCCTAATACATACTTTGCCTTTTTTATTTACATTATTAATGAGTAAGTTTCCGATGAAACTTGTTTAGTATGGAATTTATATTACTATACTTGCAAATTAATATCATTACACTTATCAACTGATATCATTACACTTATAAACTGAGATCATAATATTAAATGCTACACGTATTAGTTTATAAGAATAATGAAATTACTTTATAAGTATAATGGTATGAGTTTCATACAATGAACAAGTTTTACAGAAGAATTTATATTATTAATAGATTTTCGGGATCTCAAATTTACAAAAGATCTACTTTTATTTTTAAGAAAAGACAGTATCAAGTACAAATTTTTAATATGAAACAATATAAATATTTTTTTTAAAGAAAAACATAAGTGGTGGTTTTTGCCTAATTTCATTTATTGAAAAATGGATTTATTACTGTGGCAGACAAGGATGGGTCTAGGGAGGGTCTTGGGATTTAATTTTTTTAATATACCATATAGAGTATATTAATTTATTTATTTTATATTTTAAATTCTTAAAATTTCATGAGTTTACCTCTGTTGCACTAATATAAAATTTTCTTATTCCCCTTTAATTTTATAAAAGAATTAACCTTTTAGGATTCATTCTGGATTCATTCTTAAAATCCACATGAAACACATTATGATGAGACGATCTTTCACAAAATTTGTCTAATTTTCTATCATAAAAATGACGAACCAAAAATATCAAATATGTGTGATGCAGAATATTTATATCGTCCAATAACATAATGCCACATGGATGATTGACCACGACTTGAATGGGTAAAAGACTAAGAAAATGGGCTAAGACATTAGAGAAAGGACCTGGGCCAAGGTATTGGGCCAAGGAACGAGACGAGTAAAAAGACTAGAATAAAAATGGAAGGATAATTGAGATCAGGGCCCATGAGGAATCAGGGCCCAAGAGAGTAAAACCAAGATAAGTGGATAGCCTGAGCCCAGAGATTGGGCTCCAGGGGATGAGACCGAGTTTAGAGATTGGGCTCAGATAGATGAGGCTCAAATAATTGGGCTCAACAAGAAGATCCGCAGATTACGGGCTAGTGAACGTGGAATTAGTGGGTAATTATGATCTAATATTATAAGAAATAATGGGAGACGTCAGATGAAGAAGATCAACGGTTGAGAAGCCTTAATCCGCGTGAAATAGATCTGGATAGCGGGCTGAAAAAGATGGTTTCGATCTTCAGGGAATTATGGATAGGAAGCTAGCAGGTCTGAGATAAGTGGAGTCGTTAGATCAAGAGATCAACTGCTCAAGATGACGATCCGCGTGAGGGAGTGATGTAGGCAGCGAGAGCGAAGAACACACTAATTCCGTTGATTTCAAGAATACCCGAAAAAGTGGCAAACTCAAATTACGTTGATTCTCACACGAATACCGTAAAAGAGATAATGAGATAAAACTCTCATTTTTTCATTAATCAATTCAACTCCCTCTTACAATAATACGAACTCCTATTTATAATACTTATTTAACTTAGGGAACAAGAAACGTAAATAAATCCTAAATATTGCAATATCAAATCAAATCCTAAACAAAATAAATAAATAAATCTAATTATACCATAAATATAATCATAAATATCTTTTAGTATCTTCATCCATATCTCCATCAGAAGAACACACTAATTCCGTTGATTCCAAGAATACCCGTAAAAGTGACAAACTCAAATTACGTTGATTCTCACACAAATACCGTAAAAGAGATACTTAGATAAAACTCTCATTTTTTCATTAATCAATTCAACTCCTTTACAATAATATGAAAGACCTATTTATAATAGGAACTAACTTAGTGAACAAGAAATATAAATAAATCCTAGACATAAGGAAATCAAATCAAATCTAATTATAACATAGATATCTAGATCTAATTAATTTAATAAAACATAAAAATCTAATATAATCTTCATCCATATCTTCATCATTCTCATCTTCTTGGAGAGGATTCTGATGGAGAATTAATTGTCCGGATCTATTCGGGATGAATATTTAAATATAAATTTAATTCTAACAATTATTACTAGTATGAATTAATCCTATATTAATTCAAATAATAATTCAACAACAAATCATGCATATAAACAGTTCACATAAAATCTACGCATGCGGAATTACTACGGGTTTACGTGAACTAACCTCTTGGAGTGGCAATGGTCTCGTCGATAAAACACACCAAAAAGCCTTCCCAAGTATTCCCTAGTCCTTGCTCGTCAATCCGGTGGAAGGAAGCTCGCGAACAATTAACAAAAGGGAAAATAAAAATTTGTTGCACCACCTTTGTGGATTTACTAATTTTTCCAGCACATGAAATTGTACATGAGGATGAAGAAATCATCCCCTATATATAGAGATGTGGTGGCCGATTTTTCACATGGAATAGGGAGGAAAAAATATTTTCTTGATCTCCAAGAAATCTTGAATAAATCTCTTATATTCTTTTCTCCATAATTAAAATATTCCATAAAAATCCCACCTTCTCTTGTTATGGTTATTTTCGAAAAAAAATAAGGATAAAGATTCCAAGATTTGGATCTTCTTGAATTTATTAGATATACATGTATTGCAAGAATACATATCTTCCATAATATCTTTCCAAGAAAATCTTTCTTTCACTTATTCTTTCCAAATTTTCGAAAATTGTCATATGAATAACCAAGTGGGAGATTTCTTGAATTTAATGAGATAATCTTGTATTTCAAGAATACATATCTTCATTCCATAACAAAATTCAAAGAAAATCTTTCTCCTCTTTTATCCATAAATTTCGAAAATTACCAGGAAAAATAGGCAACAAATTTATTTTATTTTTAAACACTTTTTTCAGTTATTGGACTTTATCTTGGGCTACTTGGGGGGCCTTTAGGAGAATTAAGATTGGACCTTCCAATGGACCTTGAATTATCAATATTGAGCCACAATATTATTCAAGCCCATAAATATTAATTAATCCCACTACATAATTAATATTGCACTATCCATCTTAACCCATATTACAGTTAATATGACTCCTGGTTATTATTTCCCGTGTTTAAGATTATCTAACCCATTAATTAATTCAAGCCACTGAAATAGCTTTCCATTAATTAATATCTTTTATCATTGGTAAAGGAACGGTTCAACATTATTATCCATACCGGAAATTAGTTCCACTTGCAAGATTTGGTATGATAAAACTTATGAACCCCTCAAGGGGGCAAATCGAACAAAAGCGTGCTTTTCTGCACGATTCTCCGTATTAAATCTTAGCAATCGCATGTGACCAATAATATTGCCCAAGATATAAAGTATTGAATCTCGTTGATTCTCTACCCGTGATAAGTCAAAACAATAATTACTAACCACATGTGATCCTATTTAAGGGACGAATATTAAGAAATAACGAACCACTGAGGTCTAATTCTTCCTAGTTCAGTTCTGAAGAATTTGTCCTCCTGCAGGTCCTCTTCAGTGCACTAGACATGCACTAGTGTAATCTCTTGGTCAAGACAAGCCAATCTGAGTCTTACACTTCAACCTTTCACGATGGATTGTTCATTTCCATCTAGGTCGTGAATGGTGTACTTTTGGTTACAAGGAACTGTTAATTTAATCTTCTGTGATCTGGTATCACTAAATTAACTATAATGTAACACGTACTATTTATTGAACAGTTATGCAGTAAATATATGTAACATTCGATGATATTTAAAGCATCAATGATAAACAATTTATTTCAGTAAATAAGTCTGAAATTCAGTTTGATTATTCAAAGTAAAAGCATACTTTCCAGTATAATCCCAACAGATTCACCCTCGAATCCTGTTGGTGTTCATTGTAAAGGTACGGAGACGAGCGGGAACGTCCTTGAATTCACGTAGCAAAAAATTTATATCTGAAAATTATGTCACAATAACATCATTAATATCAAGCACAAAACATTGATCATTATTCACTGAATCTGATGAATAAAAGAAAACTTGATGAAAATCCTCTGCCACAAAAATATCTCCATCTATGCAATCTTCATCATTCTCACGTGGATCATACACACCCAAAAAATTATCTTCATCTGCTTCGTCAAAAATTGGTGGGCCATCATAGCCATCATCACCAAAATCAACCGAAGTGTCAACATACTCGTTGAAAATTGATGGTTCATCATAACCACAATTTTCATCAGGATATACATCAAAAATTGGTGGTCCATCACATTCACCAAAGTATATATGACCATATCCCAATAAATCGATATTTTGGCGGATCTGCGTATTATCATCTCCATATGTTGACTGTTCATCGTGAAAAGTATCATAAACTGATTGAAATCTCGGAACCATCATCGAGAATCGTAACTGGTCTCTGATTACCAACTGATGTAGGCAGCGAGAGCGAAGAACACACTAATTCCGTTGATTCCAAGAATACCCGAAAAAGTGGCAAACTCAAATTACGTTGATTCTCACACGAATACCGTAAAAGAGATACTGAGATGAAACTCATTTTTTTCATTAATTAATTCAACTTCTTTTTACAATAATATGAAGACCTATTTATAATATGAACTAACTTAGTGAACAAGAAATGTAAATAAATCCTAGATATAAGGAAATCAAATCAATTCTAATTTATAACATAAATATCTAAATCTAATTAATTTAATATAACATAAAAATCTAATATAATCTTCATCCATATCTTCATCAAGGAGAGTGGAGTCAGGGGTTAGTTCCGAGAAGAGAGGGGAATAAGGCATGGCACGATAGAGAGCTGGTCAGAGAGTGGAGAAAGACAGTTAACTTATTCTCGAGGGGATAAATACCTCCTCCATGTAGCACAAAACACGAACACATACACATACTTATATACTTTGATTTGAGCTATTCCATACGATTTCACCTAAATTAAGAGTGATAACTGACTTGAGCGTCGGAGAACCCGCGTCAGAATTCCCTCCGACGTGTTTTTCAGGTACTTACGTGGCATCGACGAATTTTCCACGGTCAAAGCTCTAGAGTCTTCAATATTCAACACAAATCCTCGTTCAATTTTAGGTCATATCTCGATCACTTTTTACGCATCAACGTGAAGAGCAAATATACGATGTCATTTTTTTCGAAAAATATTTATACGATGTCGTCAATTTTACATTAAATCATAACATAAGAGTTGGAAATAATAAAACGTGTCTAATATGTGACACGACTTATCATACCTTTCTTGTTTAAGTAATACCAAAACGTACTTTTGTGAAGTACTATACAAAAACAAGCAAAGACGAACACATGTACAACATCATCTAATGAGTTTATTTTTGGGGTTAATTTCATATTAATTCACGATTTTTATTTTTAATATCAATTTAATCTCAATCTTTAATGTATTTTGTATAAATTCACCGTTCACCAGTTTTTTAGTTGTTCAATTTAGTACACGCGCTTTTTAAATCACGACATGATTTTTCGATCATACAGCGGACATGTTTCTTGCGTTTCCTAAGACTATTTCATCCATGAAGAGGAAACTCTTATTAAAACACAACACATTCTCATGCATCGAAAAATTTATGCAGAAAAATACAAATGGTGTACTAAATTAAAACAACTAAAGAGGTGACATTATATTTTAAAAGGTTTTTTTTTTTTTTGAGCGCATATTTTGTAAGTTCTTAAGAGACAACTTATAAGACATTGAAATTTATAAGATATTTTATATTTAAAATAAATTTAACTAAACAACCTCTTAATTTTAATTAGGGGGCCCGTTGTCCAAATCTTAAAACAGTGTTGCGTGGTGATTACTTATTGCGAACATAAATCAGAAAGTGGCTATAACTTTTAGGTACATTAAATTAATGGACAGAAAATGATTGTAATCCGTAAAATTTCCAAATGAATGTAATCCGTAAAATTTCCATGATTTGGGGCTTCTGAATTAATGCTAAATATAATCATGACATGACATTATAACCTACTGCATCGTGTAGGCGGTTTACATTTACACGTGGTGCACAGAAAAATTTACCATATATATATATATATATATATATATATGATGGAAGTTCCTTCACAAAGAATATTTGTTTGAGATGGATTTGTGTGTTGATGCTGGACCATTTTATTTAGGAGGTTGTGTGTTCGATTTCCAATAACCTCAATTACTCTTCCTTTTCTTTGAATTTTTCGCCTTCTGATAATTCCTTTTCATTCCCTCTAATTTCTAGTTCATTCTTTTAATTTTTTATTTTTCTTATTTGCTTTTTTTCCTTTAATCGATCTCTTCTAAATTACTTTTTTAATTTTCTATAGCTAATTGTATGTACAAGAAAAATATATAATTGTATAATTAGTTTATTTCAATTTTCTTAAATATAAAATTATATTTTATTGTTTTTATAAACGAGTCTAAAAATAGTTACATGTTATTTCATTATGTTACATTTCATTTATTGGATTAATTAAAGTAATTGTCTTCTTATTAACAATTACATATTCTTTTGGTATGATACACGACAAATGGCCTTGTATGTAGAATTAATGTAATCTGATGTTGATAGAAATGCTTTGTATGTAGAATTGCAACTTGTTAAAGAGTTTATGTCTAATAGGAAGATGGGAGCTATTGAAATTTTGAACTATTTAAAAGATGTTGGTTCTTTTTTTACTGCAGTAATTTTTTGTAATATTTTATTTAAAAATAACTTCAATACCTTGATTAGGTTATTTTTTTTTAAATATTATTGCTTCTATAAAAACTAAATTGTTTCATATTTATATTTTTACTTGGGACCTCACTTAAGGCCTCATTTGAGAGTTCGCACCAGACCACCAAATTCTCCCAAACGGCCTCGTACATTTATAATAATCTCACAAATTGAATAAAATAAATTGGTTACACAATTTATATAAAAAAATTTAAGAAATATTCTTCAATCCATGACTATTATTGGCAGTAAAAAATCGATCTTCATAACTATTACTGAAAGGTCATTGCAATGTATGTATAGAATAACATAATTAAATAAATTTGCGTTAGATCGTTTTATTGATCTTATTTTGTGAGATGAATATTATTATTTAAATCAAATTAAAAGAGTAAATATAATATTTATTGGAGCAAAGTCCTCCATAGAATATTTCTCTCTATATATAAAGAGTCTTCCCATAGAATAAATATTTGGGGCTATAACTTTTTGCTACATTGACCAGTTTGACTTTGCAACCCATCCAATTCTATTTTTTTCCTAACAATTAGCTACAAAATATATCATTATTACCCTCATTAATTGAAACTATTATTATAAATACCCTTAAAAATGTCCGATCATCATTTTTGTCATTGTTGTTGGCCCCAAATCACATTCCCCCAACATTTCTCAATTAAAAAATTATTGTATGACCCACCACTAGTCACTTATTAATTCTCTTTCATAATTTCTACCACTCCTTCCAAACCGTGTAAATTAATTTAGATGAGCACAAATTGTTCCATGTAGGATTTGTATCTATTGTTAGCCCAACTCATCATTGTTCATTTTTCTCTTTATTTTTAAATTTCATGGCTCCACTCACAAAATGTTATTATATTAGAAATTTATTAAAATCGTACTATAACTTCTTACAATAAATGCGTGTCCTTAAAAATATGTACACTTGAACAGTATAATGTACATTCACACACAAAATATACGCTTAAACATTTGCTTCCACAGTGTAAAATTCAATTTAGATGTGCACAACTTATTTTATGCAGGATTTGTATCTATTGTTGGTCTCACTCATCATTGTTCATCATTGTTATTGGCCCCACAACATAAATTTTTTCTCTTTATTTTAAAATTCAATGAGTCCACTTAAACAATAAAATATAATTATTTAGTATTATTATAGGGTCCACCCCTAATCACTTGTCATTTCAACTAATCAAACTTCTTTATACCATTTTTAAACGTGAAGAGAAAACCAACATCTCTTCTTACAATAAAATGTTCATCCAAAAAAAATGTACCATCGAACAATTAAATGTACACTCGAACGATAAAAAAATTTACACTCCATAAAATTTAAACTAATCAAGAGTTCTCATTTATACAAAAAATAAATCAATCAAAAGTTCTCATTTATACAACAAATAAAACCAATCAAAGAGTTCTCATTTATACCGGTCTAAAAAAAAAGTGATCTCATTTATAAAAAAAATAAGTTAATCAAGAGTTCTCGTTTGTATAAATTCAAATTCAGAATTAAATACATCATCATACTTAAATTTGACAAAATTAAATTCAGAATTTGACAGAATATGTACACTAGCTGAATAAAATGTACATTCACCTAAAAAAAAAACAGAGCGAAAAAAATTGAAATGAGCACAATCAAAGTGAAGAAATGGATAAGATAATAAAAAGAAGAAAATATACAAGAAGAAAAGGGGTGTTAATTTTCCTTCTGAAAATCATCGGCGAACAGAGAGGGGCAACCAACCCTTGAAAAATCTCCAACTCTCTCTGTTACCTCATTTCTGAGCCAAAATGGATCCTCTGTATGTATATCTTGAAAAAAAGACCATCTGTTGTTCATTACAAAATAAACAATAATTATAGATACATATATGTTTGTATGTATATAATGAGAATAAGGGTTGAGCGTGTGATTGTTTATTATTATTAATGTTAAATGTAATTATAAAATTAAATAAAGGGTAACATTGATAGTTTAAGTAACAGTGAATTGTGGTGGTTATAATAAACATTTAAAGAATGTTGGTGAATCTAATTATCCTAAATATTTGGTACTTCACGAGTAGGGTGGTTAGTGAATCAGGCCGACTTAAAGCTATTCATTTGAGTAGAAAAAGGTATATTTGAGTTGAAATTAATCAACTGAAGATTGGGTTATGTACAACGAACTTAATCAAACTTCAACAATTTTACTTTTTTACCTTTTACAAATTATTAAAATAAATCATAATATCCTGTTTCTATCATTTGTAATATAAGACGTTTTCTGTAATAATGACAAATATTGCAACACCTTACAATTCATTTAAGCATAATAGTTAAATCAAAGTGATATACTCATCTCAAATTTTTAATCATTTAATCGTTTTTTTTTTTTGTAAAATTATAAATAATTTTTATCGTCACTACAATCCTTGCCCACCGCCTCCACCGTTGTTCAAATTTTAGAGGAGAAAACAGGTATAATTAAATTTTTTTATAATTTTTTGTGACTTATAATTTTCAAACATGGTTTGTTGAAAGTTGTTCCTTATTTCGGTTAAATTTTGTCAAAATTATATAAATACGTTTTTTAATATTTTTTGTCGAATTTTATAATAAATTTTTTTTGTTGGGATGGGTATAATGGGTAGTTCACGGAGGTGTATCTACAGTTATGTCTAAACAATCACGTGGGTGAATTAATTCGGAAAGGCACTAACGTGGGGGAGTATATAACCGGCCCATTATGAAAACATATGTATAGTGGGCCTTCTCTGGTGTGAAGATGCAAAAGTAGGATGGGCTAAATAAATCAGCCCAATCAAAGTGAGCCCACCAAGGAAAGCCCAGAAAACAAAAAAGCTGGCAACAAAATTAGGGTGCCACAAAACTATAAGGGTGTGCTTGGTAGAGGGGTTTGAAGATAGGGAATTGGATGGAATGAAAGTTTGATGTTTGGTTGGGGAAATGATTACATGAATAGTGTTTCTATATCCAAAAATCATGGAATCAAAGTTATATTTTCATTCCTCGTCGTCGTCTACTGGGGAATGAAAGTCATTCCCCTATAATTTAATATGTTATTTTTTTTAAAAAAAATTTAAGCTTTCAAATTAACATTTTCTATTATTATATTATAATTAGACATTATTTCTTTATAAATATATTTTTTTAACACAAAAAATAGTTAAGGTTATTTTTTTATTATTAAGAAACTTAAGCATACCAATCACCATTTATGGTAATGATAGTCATTCCTAATTATCAACCAAACAACCCACTAATAATAAGCATACCCATTACCATTCCTCACTAACTATCATATTTCCAATATAGATGTCTAAATTTATTGGCTTTTTTTAAGTATTTTATTGGCAATTTATTTAAAACACGGCTTAACTAGAGTTCAAAATTTCAATCCATCATTAAGGGCATGATTGGTATGACTGAAATTAATTAATGAATGGAATGAAGATCTAAATGGAATGATATATGAATGATCATTCTTACGATTGATATGATCTAGGAATGAAATATAAGTAATTGGTGAATCTGTTTTAAAATTATTATTATTAATTATACTTTAATATTAATATTATTATTGATTACTATATATATTTTTAATATATTATTGTTTTTAGATTTTTAATATATATTTTTAAAATAATATTATTTTATTTTTATTAAAATATTATTAAGAATTTGATTTAATTTACATTTTTCGAGATATTGTATTATTATTAAAAAAATTATATTATTTATACATTTTAATATTATTATATTTAATATGATTATTATTATTATTATTATTGGAGTTGGTTATTATTTTTATTTTTATTTTTATTAAATAATTTTTTTAATATAATAATATTATTATTAAATTAGTATTGTTTTTGTTGGGTAAAAGGTAATATTATGATATGAAAAATATCATTCCTCAAAATGTGGAATACATAAACTCATGCGGTATGTAAGGAATCAAAATTCCTTTATGTTTGAGAATGATCATTCTTAATGGAATTATGATTCCTTCCAAAAATACATACCAAACAATGTATTTGGAATATATTAAAGAAAGATCATTCAATTCTCTATCTATTTCAACATACTTATTTTAAATCTCATCTCCCACCGTGAAAAGTGTTTTTTTCAAAAGCTGGTGCGTCCCAACTTTTGAATTATAAAAGTGCTTCTGGACCTTTAGTTGTGACTGAAAACACACTAAAAGTTGAAAAGTAGTCACACATATATCATATTGCAAGCTTTTTAAAAAAAAAAAAAAAATTAGATTGCAAAATAGATTTAAAAATACATAAATTTACTTGCAGATTTTTTTTTAAAGGTACTTGCAGAATCTTTAATGAAAATATATATCTGTTGATTCTTATTACACCGATTAGATTCACATGTTATTTTAACCAACTCAGCCAACTGATGCAGTAATGATATGCATGCATGGTGGTATAAGATTTGAATTAATCATCGCTCCTATTATGAACATAATGTACAAAAATGAAATTTTAATTATTATTTTTTTGAAACATGAATTTTGGGAATGGTATCATATGTTTCACTACATATTCCATAATACAGATAACTGACACGTGGATTGTTTAAAAAAATCAACGAACCAATCTAATTCTAGATCCATGTGTTAAATATTCAGAATGTGAAATATAATTGGAAAAAAATTAGCACAGATAAATAGATCATAAATTTTGAATTTTTAGAAACATAATAATTTTGGCGATAATTATTCGGAATCTATCTCATAAATGTCACAGTTTATTGATTGCATTTAGCTCCCCAAAACTTTGAATTATTGGCAAGCAGCCACCCCAAAATGTTAGAAAAGTCGGCAAGAACTTCCCCATTTGATCGTTCAAAGAAATGTTTTACAGTACTATATTTTCGTTTAAAAATAATAATAAATTGAAAATACTCTGCATAAAATTAGTATAATAAATTTAGTATTGAGCATTTGATTTTTTTTTTTAGCTGGATTTGGACTTATTACTAGTATAAACTACCAGCCACGTATGAATAAATAAAATAATAAAGTCAAATAACACTAATTCAAATTACATTATGCTTACTGTATATTTCTATTTCTAAATAATCATCTTTTTGGAATTTAAACGTTAACAAGATATTCGAAAATACGTGGAAATTCAAAATTAAAATGTTAGCAAAAGAATTGCAACTCACGTGCACCGCACGTGCCAAATGCAGTCTCGAAATTGAATTGAAAACCCCCCCTGTCACGACCCATAGACTACTTTTAGGGTTCGATTTCATTTCTGTTTTTGAACAATTTATCGATTTTCATCTCAAATTTTCGATATTCGCCGATATGAAACTCACCGTCAAAACTCTCAAAGGCAGCCATTTCCAAATTACCGTTCACGCAAATGATACCGTCAGTAACCCCTATCTGTCCTTTTTGTTGGTACCTGAAATTTAATGAATGTGATAAAGATGCTATGTGTAGTTGTTTTCTAATTATTGTTTGTTTATTGTTGACTTATGATTAAGTGTGCATCTGATGACTTTGTGGATGTCTTTTTTGCTTTTATTGTTTAATGCAATTCAATGTAGCTTTTTCTGTTGAATGCCTGAGCTGCTGAGTAATTTAATAGTAGGTAAAATTGCAAGATGAATTGCCTCTTGGGAAGATTTTGTATTTTTGCATGTTACTGTTGAATGTTTTTGGGAAGAGGGGGAATGCACGAAGGATTAGTGTTCATGTTGGTGTATATTTCAGAAAGTGAAAGCAGAATGCTTAAACAAGTTAGCTGAAATTAAAATGGATGTTGGGATTTTCATTCTGAAGTGTTTACTGTAGGTTCTTGTTGATTTGTTTTTTTTGCTTGATTGCTAACTTTATTTCTTTACACATTTGGTAGTGTACTTTAAAGTTACGTAGGTTTACTAATGGAGATTTGGGTATTTTGTGATAATAGATAATGGCTATTAAGAAATGCATTGAGGATGTACAAGGGAAAGATAATTACCCATGTGGTCAGCAGTTGTTGATTCATAATGGAAAAGTATTGAAAGATGAAAGTACTTTAGCTGAAAACAAGGTCTCTGAAGATGGCTTTCTTGTTGTCATGCTAAGCAAGGTAACTCCCTTTGACCTACCACTACTTTCTTTAACAACTATGTTCTAACTTGGAATTTTGGGAAAAAAATCAAGAGTCCTTATTAGAGCTATCATCTCTTGTGCTTTTCTGTTAACTGCAGAGTAAAAGTTTGAGTTCCAGCTCTGGTGTGTCAACACCATCTCAGGTGTGATCCTAGATATTATATTTCCTATTTCCCATTTATTTTGTTCTTTAAGTTGTGAAATGCCTCATGCCACTCTGTTTTCCAGCCGGCACCTGTGCCTATTGCTGCTCCAGATTGTCACATTACGCCTGCAGCTGAGGCTCGACCGTCTCTACCGTGAGTTGTAGTATAATAGAGTAAACTGTGAAATTCTGTCCCATATTTATTGGATATTGGTGATTTTCGTCTCATACGAATCAATTTCTCAACTAAGTCCCATAACTTTTTAATTGAAGCAATTTTAGTCCTACTCCTACATCGACAATTTTCATTTTAGAATGATTATTAATTTGTGATTTCTTTAATTGAAATTGATATATTGGGGCCAGAGGCTCCATTGTACGTTTATATACATCAATTCGTGATGTTACTTTCATTCTCTAGGCCCCCAAAGAGCACTGGATCAGGCTCTGTTGCTCCATCAGATACAGAATTGTATGTAATCTTTGTCATCTTTGATTTCACATCCTTGCATATGTTCTCATGAGCAAGGACTAAAGTATTGGTATTGGTAGAAAAATCGAGACCTTAAATTGGATAAAAAATTATGAAAATTTAATAACTAACTTTTAATACATAAATTCAACAAAAGAATTTGAAACAAATTTTACATTTGATTTATATATGCATAATATATAATTTATGATATCTCATATGCTATTTTTCAATATTTTCTCGATACTTAGGGACCCAGTTGATTCGAATGAGTTAATTACTGCTGCTGCTGGTGATAATAAGCTTGAGCAGACCATTCAGCAACTACTTGATATGGGTGGTGGTAGTTGGGACAGGGAGACAGTAAAACGTGCTCTTCGAGCTGCATATAATAATCCAGAACGAGCAGTGGATTATTTATATTCAGTAATATTTTAATTTATTGTTTCCTTTCACCTATGGTGATTGGTTACAAACATTGAATTTTTATTTTCTAATACAGGGAATCCCCGAAAGCACAGAAGTAGCAGTTCCATTGGCTCAACCTTTAGTTGATGCTGTGGGCCCTCCTTCAGGAGCACCAAACTCATCCCCATTGAATTTGTTTCCTCAGGTTTTTAGTCATCTTGCTAATGCTTATTAAGGCATTGATTTGTTTCTTCGCAAAAGTTTCATGCTGTCTTTTCGAATATCTTTAGGAGGCCATTTCTGGCGCTGATGGGGCTGGATCTCTTGGTTTCCTCAGAAACAACCAACAGGTGGCCCTTTTCCCTTATTTTGCATCATAAATTCTTTCTTTTGAGTCTTCAATAATATCTTATGCTCTTTACATGGTTGCATTGCTTTCTTCAGCTTTTTTTAAATATAGACAAATTCTTCTTCGAGACGGATCATATTAAGTGTATTTTATGACCTACTTACCCACTGATCCTTACCCTTTTTTTTATTACTTGATGGATTTTGACCGTCACACAAGAGATTGTCTTTTAAACATATAGTTTATTCCTCTAGTCATAACTACGAGTTGTTGTAATAAATTCTCCAGTTCCAAGCATTGCGTTCGTTGGTTCAAGCTAATCCACAGATTCTGCAGGTTAGTTTTTACTAACTATATAAGATTGTCTGTGTATAGGATATCTTTATCTTAATGCCAAAATATTTCTTTTACAGCCCATGCTTCAGGAGCTCGGAAAGCAAAATCCTTCACTCCTGAGGCTCATACAAGAACACAATCAGGAGTTCCTCCAATTAATTAATGAACCTGTTGATGGTTCTGAGGGGTGAGTATTTATACTTTTGGAAAATATATTTTGTATTAAAAATTGGCATAGAGGAATAGAGTTAAGCAAATGTTGAAATGGATATGTGGGCATATTAAATTAGATAGAATAAGTAATAAACACATTATAAAGGAGTGGGTAGCCCCGATAGGTGAGAAAATTATAGAAGCAAGCTTATAGTTACCATCTGCGCCTAGGAGACCTTTAGATCGCCCATATTCCCGTACAAGGCGGAAAAAATATACTATAAATATTTGAGTCGCATACTGGTTGAAATCTATTAATAATTTGATTAATATAATTTTTATTAGTTTAATACGGCTGTGCTCACGAATTCAAGTGTTTTCTTAAAAAGAAATATAAAATTCCTAACAATGCATTACTTACAAACTAAATAATAAATTAAAAAACAATATGTGGAATATAAACTAAACTGACATATATATATATATATTACACACACACACACACACATATATATATACGCGTACGCCTGGATAGAAAGTAGAGAATCTTTGCCTCAAATCAAAAAGGAAAGGGGGAGACCTTAAAAGACTTGGAAAGAAACTATGAAATAAGGCATGCATTTAAATATCAACAAGAGCATGTGTCTCGATCCACACACACACAACATCCAATTTAACTGTTGTTTTAACGAAAAAAAAATTGTTCCAAATATCTCTTGCTTTTGGTTTTCCAAGAGAATTTAAATATTTTATCCAATGTTGCCCTTTTCTTAATTTTTGTGATAACTGACCATAAATGATTCATTGATAGTCTGTACAAAAGGGTACATTAGTTATTTTATACAAATCATAATAGGCATTAAATGACTTTCTTAATCTACGCTTGACACAAAAAAGACAGATGATATAGATACACTTTCTGAATGTATATGCATTTGAATTGTAGAAACTTTTTATTTGTTATAGGGATATATTTTATCAGGCTGAGCTGGACGCACCTCATGCTGTCAGTGTCACACCTGAAGAGGAGGCGGCGATTGAAAGAGTATGAAAAGTCAAAAGTGCCCTTGTACCATTGTCTGAATTACGTATATATGATGTGTGCTAATAAATCGCATTATGCTTTCAGATGGAGGCCATGGGTTTTGATAAAGCTCTTGTAATCGAGGCATTTTTAGCTTGTGAGCGCAACGAAGAGTTAGCAGTCAACTACCTGTTGGAGAATGCTGGAGATTTTGAGGATTGAAAGCCAAAGTATTGATTTTCCAGTAAATGCGAGGTCTATTCGGTGTTAATTTATTATAGAAAGATATATTTGTTTGGTGATAATGGGGTGTGGTTTACATTTACTAATGTTGGTGATCAACTACAGTTTGATTATTTACTCCCCCTTCTCTTGCTTTCTCCTTTCGATACAAAGGCTTGGACGTTGTTCTTCTTAATTCCTGATTAGATTGACTTGTACCATGATTTAAAATGGCCAACTAGATTTAGACTGTGTGACATTGGCTGTGTAATGGAAAACTACGAGTTCCCTTTAGATACAAAGGATTGGATTTTGTTTGTAACATGGTTATTATGAGCGCAAAAACAGGTTTTCTTCATTAGGAGATTTGCCAATCGTTATTTTCCAGTTGTAAATCCTAATTTAGTCTCTTGAAATATTTTAAAAGATTTTTTCGAGTAAATTACTTTTTCAAATGCTCTATTTTTGATACTATTAATTTTGTTTTGGAGGTTAAATTTTGTTTTGAAATTGTTGTTTTATTTGTTTCAATACCCGTAGCAGAATTTATAGAAGCCACAAGGCAATTAAGTAATCTGTTATTCCTTGTTTGATTCCCAAATGTACAAGACAGTTAAGAAGTTTTATTTGCTTTTGCACGATCTGGATTGATCATTTGATGTACAAAAGTCTTTTTCTGCATAGTGAACTTGAGCACATTAACATTTATTAACATTCAACAGTAAAATATGTGCTTTCAAATATAATTTGAAATTCATAAGCAAAATAAAAGTTAACGGCAATAATTTGTTGTTATTTCACACAGATCTGCTTATAATAGAGAAATATTACATACACTTGCATCAGCAATTTAGGCAACCAAACTTGTGTATATTCATAAGCAAACCATATTATAAACACAAGTCTCACGCAGCATGAAATAACAAAAGCACATTAAGCAACCACCATATGTGAAAATCTACAGAATTACACGCAAACAGGTGGATTTCTTATCAGAATTCCCTGTCAGGGAAGAGGATAGGAGCAACGAGAGACCAGATGAACAAAGCAGCAGTAGCGCAACTCGTTACAATACGCACCCACACAGACGGCCAACCTACATCCACCAACTTCCCGCTTTCGCCCACAGATGTTGACCAACCGGTTAGCAGCATAGCAGAATACATGCTCGCTAGGGAGAAGATTAAGTGGAAGAACGAATATGAATACGAAACAGGCTTTGACTTTGACTTCTCATTTTCCTCGTGATGCTCGTCTGCCTTGTCCAATGGTAGCAGAGGCTTTCCAGAACCTGCCCGTCAAAGAAACCAAAATTTTTTATTTTTCCAAATCAAAGCTTCCACGGCATCATTTTGGAATAATTGCAGTCACTAAACAATAGTACTTGTATTGTATAATACTAAACTGAGTAAATTGCAAAATAGGTCCCGTATCTATAGGGTGTTGGCGATTTTAGTCCCTTACGGATTAATTTTTCTCAATCAAAACTTTTAAAATGATGCGTTTTAAGTCTATATTGATAAGGTTGTAGGATTTTTGCACGTGCCGCTCACGTGAGCTGCTGGAATTCCATGTAGCAACCTGACTAATGACTTGGCTTCGCTTACATGACATAATGAAACCCAAATCACAAATTAATTATCATCTTAAAACAAAAAAATTGTCAATATATGATTAAAATTGCATCATCTTAAAAGTTAGATGTAATTGAGAAAATTGATACGTACATGATCAAAATAGCCAACACGAGGACCAATTTTGCAAGTTACTCTACGAAACTCATATTTTTTTAAATCAAACTAGATATCAAATATTAATCAAAATGGGAAATTAAACTATATTTTATGAATCAACCAACAATGATTCAATTTCAGGTCTTTTGAGCAGATAAAAACTAAATAACAAAAAGGCGAAGCATTTGAAACCCACTATTCCATGCTGTTATTATACTTTCCTCAATGCCTTTAGGTGAAAGACTAACAAGAAACCTTTTCTATGTTTATGGTTTTGAATTTGAACACTTAGCTCAATTGAAATTACTTTCAAACTCCATCACATTAATGAGAACAAAAGGAGAAAATAACTAACCTGCTCGGGGGGAGCTTGGAGGAGAAAGCAAAGTTGTAGAAGATCCAGCTCGAACAGCAGAATAAACAACAGAAAGCACAGTAGTAAGAAGCCCAATACCGAGACTACTGGAGGAAACTGCTCGAGAATGCCTGTGAAGCCCGTTGCATTCGTAATCTCTAGGTTCACTCGCAAGCCCACTGTAGCAGAGGTACATGCAATACAAAGAAACAACCGACGATGGCAAAATGCTTCCACTTACCTGTTGTCATGACACAGTATTAAGGTTCGAAAAAATTGCTACATAACCGACAAACACAAAGAGTAATAAAAATTTAGAATATTTTTATGTCTGACAAAAGAAATTCTCAAATACATGAGCCCAAGCGAGAAAGCATAGAACACGCTAACTGTGTCTAGATTAAGGAGAAGAATCTGCCTTCCCAACTAATGATGATAAAGCCTTGCACAATCCATATTTCATGAATTAAAGATCTCGCTTATGAGCTAAGAATGCTAGGTGTGTTGCAATATCCTTCGTCAAGATTTAAGTTTATCCTGGCTTCAGATCCTATCATGTTAGTTGCCACCTATATAGAGACACAAATTAGTTTTCTTCACTCTATTCTGCCACTAGATTGACCAAAATATTTTCCAAATTCTCTCTTTTGGGCCTGCTCATATGCAACTGCCCACTAACCAACTACAGTTATATTAGAATGTATGAACATTTTTATGTACTAAACTGAATCACTACAAAGGAAAATAAAAATGATTCTCCTGGTACTGTCTTGCTAAATTTAAGCATTTCATTGACAGGTGGAAAATTCCAGAAATAGTTTACAGTCACCATTTCGAGAGAGAGATTGAGTAGGTTCAGAAACTCACTGATGGATGCAGTGTGACGATAGCAAACACAAAAACGAAAATCAATGTCATCACAATGAAAAATGTGTTGAGTCCACAATCATGTCCAGATGGGGTAAAAAAGATAGAAGAGGAGGCCAGAGAATGAAAAGGTTGCCACGTAGCATACAAGTGAAACCACAAGCAAAGCCATGTACCTGAAAAATATGTGAGTGGAATTTAATTACTAAAAAAGTATGTTTCTTCCAGTTAAATAAATCTTCAAGACGTTAAAAAGAATGAAGTGCTCACCAAAATTTTTCATCATATCCAACCCATTTGTCATTCCATCCATGAACAAAATCCAGCAGAAGCACAACTTGAACAAGAAGGAACAATCCTGAGCCAAACTTTGATGATGCCTCTGCATTTGCAAAATAATCAGCTTATACAGTAACAGAATATCATCACAGCTAGATGAGTTCTCATGTGTAGAGGATAAGATATGCCACGTAAATAAAGAAAAGAATATTACTTGTTAATCTCCTCTCTTAGAAATTACCAAGTTGAGGAAATTTCTCATCATACAGCATAACATCATTACAGACTGAACCTTCCTCAAAAGGGACACTTTCTCAAGTTATGCATAAATGGTGAACACAATTCTTAACTCAAATAAGTCTTTCCCCAACAGATAAGCAAAAGGAAGGTCTAGAAACTTTCATTCCAAAAGTTTGTTCTCCAAGCTTGATCTTAACTCAATATACTATACAAATACACTAATGCAGGAGCAAATTGACTCTTAGCTCTTTGACATCTTAGTCCAAATGCAACGACAAATTTTTTTGGATCTCTTTATCAATATATAAAGAATCGTACTTTTGACAACATATTGCAAGGCATTTCTTACAGATGTTAGATTTATCATGATGCAATAAAATCAACAAAAAAAAATTTATGAACTTCATAACCATATTGCTTACCATAGAAGCTGATGATCCCATTTGGAAGAAAGAACATCAGTATAACCAAAATGCACCAGCAAATAATTTTCATCATCCAACCCCCATGGTGCACACTGTCACGAGGATCCTTCTGGTTCTTAACACCAATCATAAAAACAGCAAGGAGAGTGAAAAACAGGAAGTTTCCCAAGCTCACTCGTAATACTGCATCTGTTTCGAACCACTCTCTATCTGGTGTTTGGTGAAAATGATTGATCCCTACAAAAATATTTTCCATCGGGAAGTCAGATGTATACACCCTCCAGAAAGGAAATTACAAGAAGATAGCCCCCTTTCCTCATTTCTTCAGAAGCTTTCAAAATATATTTAACTCGTCTCCGTTCATTTTCCTTGGTTTCAAAATAGATTAGCTAAAGTTTCTTAAACTAAAACACAACATCAGACATAGCACCAAACATAGAGCAATTGGCAGCTGTGGGAATTCTTATTTCCCTTCAGAGTACAGTTGCACTATCATAAAAAAGGGGACAACTGTAACATATTGCATTTTCCTCTGCATCATTCATATGATTTTATGATTCAGATACACAAAAATTATATGTTATCAGCATAGAAAATAACAGAGTTACAAACGCGTTTATTCTTGATATTCAATTCACAGCAACAGATGATATATATATATATATATATATATATGTACTCACAAGGAATCTTCTCCATGAGGGGGGCAGCAACTTCTCGGAGAATCCAGGAAACAATCAGTGAAAGCGCAAAAAGGCCACAGTAGGCAATCCGAGCCGAGCGCCTACTGATCCCCGAAACGACCGTACGGCATGCATCGCAAGCGCAGGCTGCGCAGCATGACGCCAGGCATGAAGCTGCCCACATGTTTCTTCTATGCGACCGTCAGCAATAAGTGATCAAATCGGTAGGCAGATATAATTCAAACCCTAAAACAATCGGATCATATTGATTGATTTGTTAGATTAAATTGAATCGATTAGCAACCAACGAAGATAAAACCCTTACTATTTCACAATTATAAAACCCTAACGAAATACATCAACAAAAAACTCAAAATCGAAACCTAAAACGTCTAATTTTACAATTATAATACCTGCAACCAACGAACGACAGAATATATGTAAACAAAGTTTGATGATCACAGATCATACCTTGGAGAATAGGAGGAAGATTGTGAAAAGGCGTGTAATCTGCAGAGAAGGATAATATGGCGTGGATTGGAATACTAATATTTTGGCCAAATAATAAATATGACTCCGATTATTTGACTGCCCGGATAAATTTCAAGTTAAATATGACTATAGTTGGCTTTAATTAATTAATTAATCAAAGGGTAAGTTTTTTGTTTTTTTTATAGGGCATACAAATTTTATAAAAACAATTGGAGTACAAGGTACAACCAACCCTTTGCAAGTTGCACTTTTGCATAAGTAAAATAAAAAGAGATGATTCTCTATTTTACTCCTACTTACTTTTCGTCTCAATAAGATTTAGAATTTAGTAGTCAATCATAAATATATAATAGGACCTATTTTACCATACATGGTTTTGGAGCCATTAGTCCTCGACCGTTGATCGTTTTTGCTTGATTAATCTTGATCGCCCAAATTTTCTATCAATTACTTAATTTATTTTTAATCTTTATTTAATAAAATTAAATACCCTTTAATAGCTTGCTTAATTCAAGCCCATAAATTTATTGTCTCTCCTATTTATAGTGAAGTTCTATCATCCAAAATTTTCATTCTCAACCAACAAACAATTCTAATTCTTAGAGATTTTGTTTTCGATAGGAATTTTTGTTTAAAGTTGTATGAGAGTTATATATGCTCCACCAATATTTTATGTTGAGTCTCAATGTAGATTTTGTACATTAATTTATGATTCAAATTATTATGTAATGTAAATTATAATTCAAGGGGTTATTGTTATATATTTTTCATTAGTTTAAGATTTTGTATCATTTTGTGCTTCATCTTGGGTCTCCAGTTGATTATAGTTTGCAATATCTTTGTACAGTGTTCTCATCATTATCATGCCAACCATACCAGAAACGAAGAGGACGATCATCGAGGAGTTGATGATGGAAAACCAGTGAATTTGGAGAAATTCCATTGAGTTTAATATGTATATTTCATTTATTTTTTAGTGAATGAAACATTTAATAAATATGTATCCGATTAAAAAAAAGAAGATACAATTGCATGTATTTATTGTATTTTTCTGTTTCTTTTATTTATGATATATATATATATATATATATATATAAAATAACATGTATGTAGTAATCAATTGACTAATATATTTATATATTTATTTAATTACAAATCTTAACTGAAATGTATAAATATGGAATAATATAATTACATTGGTGGAGTTCATATAAATTATTACGTAGTATTAATTAATAATTCTTGATTGATGGATGACATTTATATAATTATTTTATATTTTACAAATCTTAACAAAAAATGTATAATTATGGAATAATATAATTATATTTTATTTAAAATTAATATTGATGAATGCAAACAATATGCAAACGAAAGGTATTTCTCATTAATGATTAATGATTCTAACAAAAGACGTTTTTCTAAAATTATCTATTTAATTATTAATGTTGCACTCTACGGCATTACTTATCTATTTAATTATATTAAATATTGTATATTTTCATATATATCTTAACAAATAAAATATATATTGCACTTTAATTTATCTTTATTTCAGTAACAATTACATATATGAAAATTTATAATTACTTTTTTATTATTATTTTAATTAATGAATAATACATATATTACGTAATATGTTTAAAATCACATTTACATGCTCTGTTATCTTTCATTCATTTTTTATTTTAACTCCTAAATCTCCATAAATCTTTTATGGTGTCTGCAATAAATATAATCCTGTCAATTCTTCTCAATTTAAATATCAGGAAGCAGTATATTTTGCATAATTGGTTTTTTAGTTTTTACAAAATTGAGTAATTGGAGCAGTATTAATTGCATATTAAAACTCTATGTGATATAGTATGATTTTACATTAATTACCCAATTGCCATTATTATAATTTTAATGTGCTCATTTAATGTGATATATATATATATACACACACATATATAAAAGGAATTATACAATCTTATAAAATTGTGATATATATATATAGAGAGAGAGAGAGTTCTAATGCTTATTTATTTAAGGAGTTTTATCAATTCAGGGCCTGAAAGATGGTAAAACTATCAATTTAAGGCCTGAAAGATTTTTCCTATTGATTCAAGGCCTGAAAGATAGGAAATTATCAATCCTGGGCCTGAAAGATAGAAACTATCAATTCAAGGCTTATAAAATTTAAGGCTATGTTTGGCACTAAAACCCTAAACCCTGAACACTAAACCCTAAACGATGAACCCTAAACCTTGAACCATGAACCCTAAACCCTCTGAACCGTAAACCTTGAATCGTAAACTCTAAAAATAAAAAAAATAAGAACATGAAATAAGGATATAAAATATAAGTGTCAAACATGACCTTAAAATGTGTGAGCCTCAAATTGATAGTTTTTTATCTTTCAGGCCCTGGATCGATAGTTTTTAATCTTCCAGGCCTTGAATCGATATGAAAAATCTTTAAGGCCTTAAATTGATAATTTTGTCATCTTTCAGGCCCTGAATTGACAATTTTTCTTTATTTAATTATATTAAATATTGTATATTTCCATATATATGTTAACAAATAAAATAGATATGTCATGGGGCGTAGGTTAATTAACTGAATTGGTCATGCAGGAGCTATAATTACGCAATTAAGGGTAGGTTACAACAAAATAATAAATTTGGTATGTAAAACTGTTGCAACAAGATTTGCTATTTTATTCACGAATTTGGTATATTCAACAAAATAATAAATTTGGCTTGTGTTTAGGAACTCTTAAGACAATTTGTTGAGCATGATTTGACCTTTAATTTATTGTGTGATTATGTTTTTTTTTTAACCATTGTGTGATTATGTATTTAAAAAAATTAAACTTACAACTTTCCATAATCTACCTAATTTCACAAGAGTATCCAGTTATAGTATTGATATTTTATTTTTTTCAAGCAATTTATTTTCTAGCTATCTATAAATTCTTGAAAAGTAAACTTAGTGTTGATATTTAATTTTACTAATAACAAAATGCTAGGCAAATACACTTGGAAAATTTGACTTAACATTTCGTAAATTATTATTTACTCTTTCACATGGAAAATAACATACAATTAAAATTTGTCTAGCATTCCATAAATTCTTGAAAAGTAAACTTAGTGTTGATATTTAATTTTTTTGCTATTTTTTTTCACATTCTAAATTATTTAGCTAAATTTATTATCTTTCTAAATGTGGTGTAAGTCTTAGCCATCTATAAATATATGGATTACATATTTTTTTCCACCATCATCTTCATTTACTGGTGTTCACTTTGTGCACTATATTGTTTGCAATTCACTTTATTTTCTTCAAATATAATTCTTCAAGTTGTTTTTAGTGGCAGTTTGTTGAACTATCTTGAACATGTCGTCTGTGTCATCATTGATTAAAAATGTTAATCCTTCAAAAACTACGTGGTTGTTAAAATTACGTTGTGCTCGTGTTTATCACGCTCCTGCTTATGGTGCTAATAATCCTTTAAGAAATATAGAATGTGTATTCCATGATTCGGAGGTTTATTTTTATAAACAATTTTTATATGTTTTCAATATATATATATATATATTTATGTATTAATATTTTTTTTATCTTTTAATATATTAAAAAAAAAATTCATGTTCAGGGTGATAGGATTCATGCTACCATCAAGCCATATCATTTTGATAAATACAAGAATAATATTCTGGAAGACAGATTATACACTGTTAGGAATTTCATTGTCACTGCTGATAAGTCTCCCTTTAAGACCACCATTAACAAATTTAAGATCCAGTTCATTGCCAATACCCGAATGGTTCAAGTAGCTGATGTAGATTTTTCTTACAACATGTATTTTTTTAGGGAATTCTCACAGTTAACAGTTGATAACGAAATTGACGAGAATCTTCTTATTGGTAACTTTATATACTATGAATATTTGTATATATGTTTATATACTGACTATTCTTTTTAAAATATATTATTACTTAATTTTTTTTTATTATTTTAAACATTTGATTTGATAATTTCATTATGTAGATGTAATAGGCACAGTCTGTTATATTGGTGATATTGTTGATAGACAAGTTGGGCCAAGAACTACAAAATTGTTGGATTTGACCATAGAGAACAGTGTGTAAGTATTGATTTTTGTGTATGTCTATTAATTTATGAATTATATTTTTTATTATTTACTTTTCACTTTAATTTTTTTATATATATAATTCAAGGGGTCTGCGGTTGAAGGTTTCCCTCTGGGGTGATTTCATAGATGAATTGAGAAAAGTTCACATATCTGGAGACGACACTCCACCTGTACTTATTTTCAGAATGTTTTGATTTTTTTTATTTTTTGTATTGGATTTTATAATTTTATTGTTATAATTTGCAGGTTGGTATGTATTGGATATGTGCCACAATAATAGAATTGGAGTCTTATGATAATTGTTGGTATTATTCGTGTAAGAAATGTTCTAGAAAAGTATTCAAGGACAATGGAACGTTTTCGTGCTTTAAATGTGGAAATGACGATGTTCCTATTGTTATAAGGTATGTATATTATCTTATTTTTGTACACACATATTTATTTTTACAATTTTTGTTATTATTATTTTCACTCATTTCTATTAAAAATTGAATTACATTTTATTATGTTATTTATAATTAATAATGTTTTTAGATATGGAATAAGGGTTATTGTTGAGGATGGTACAAGCAATATTACGCTTTATTTGTGGGACAATATTTGTTGTGATCTGCTTCACAAAAGAACTTATGAGTTGTTGGAGAATTCTAAAGATGTAAGTTGTAAAAATATATTTTTTTTTTTCTATGCTCAGTTGTTATGCATATTTATATTAAATTATTGTAATAAATAATTTTATTATAATTTTGATACGATATTTACATTACTCGCTAAATTTCAGAAGGATGAATATAACACTCCACTTGAGATTCAGGATCTCATCAATTTGACATTTCTGTTTAGAATTCAATTAAAACCAGAAGAGATTTCATGAAAGACAGGTGTTTTTAGTGCGGTCAATGTGAATACAGATTCATCATTGATCAACAAATATTCAACTCTTATTGAATTTAATGAGGTTTGAACACTTATCTTCTTTATTATATTGTTATAAATTCCAATAACGATTATTAATACATTATATGTTATTGTTATTATATTATAACTTATTTTGTTAAACATTTATTCTTTTCCAGCAAGGGAATGAGAATCTCCAAACTGCAAGCAGTGAAATTTCCAATACTTCTAAGGTAACCTTTAATTTTTTTTATAATTTTTTTTTATTATTTTATATTAAATTTAATTTGAGTTAATTAATAAAAAAATGAATTATACATAGTTTTTATTAATTGTCTTTTACTAGGTTGGTTCAACATGTGATGATTCTGTTTCACCGAACAAAAAGATTGGAGACATTGATGTTGTTTGTCTCGAAGAAACTGATGTTGTTTGTCTTGAGGAAACTGATGCTGGGCTAAAATGATCATTTAAAGACAAGTCATCTTGTAGTAGATCTTTGAAGAAAGCTGTTGGGATATTTTAGTTTTGATAATTTATGCCAAAACATTATTAACTTGTGTTATTCAAGCTAATCCACAGATAACAAGTTAAGGGGGAACGCAAGAACAAATTGAGGGGGAACTCATGAAATCAGAAGAAGATTATCGAGATCAGACAAGGCTGCAGACGAGACTGATCGTGATCAGATGAGTTAGATGAGTTCCGGAGTTAACTGATGAAGTTGTGCAAATCAGAAGAGAAGAAAAGCTAAAGCCAGAAAACCAGAAGAGAAGATTGCAGATCAGAAGATGAAGCAGATGAGACTGATCAAGATCAGACATGATCGAGATCAGATATGAAGATGAGCAGATGAGACTGATTGAGATCAGACGTGATCAAGATCAGATATGATAAACTGATATGCTAACCTGATACAGATGACCTGATGCTATCCTGAGATGATCCTCGAAGATATGTTGATCCGATCGATCGAAATGATCGATCGAACAAGAAGAAAATCGAGATAGCTTTGAGTGTCGATTATGCTGATTAGACAAGGTCCGGCCAAGAGAAGTCTCATTGAATCAAGAACCCCGAGTAACAACAAGGCTCGGATAACTGGCGCTCGGATAGCTTTGAAGGCTCGATAGCTCGAGATAACCTCATAACTGCTCGGAAGAAATCAAGAATATAGCCGTTAGATTCAAATTTGACGTGGACCAATGAGAGGAAGACGACAAGACTGAAAAAGCTGCAAAAAGCTACAGAGTAGTATGGATTTGAATGTGATTCTCTCAAACGGTAACATTCAAATCCACACTATAAATACAAGTTCTTCCTCATTATCATGAATGGATGAATGTGGAAGAGTGTGAAGAATGTAGCAAACGATGCTACAGAGCTAAGAAGATATGGGTTCCAACAGTTCCCAGCCAAGGTCGTGTGCCAGATGATGCGAGTCCTGAAATATGGCCTGATCGTAGCACGGCTAAGGCATTCTAATTGTGCTCCCGATCCTATATACTCAAGCATTCCCACCATAGAACACATAGCAAGAAATACACGCATATATTCAAGAGTGTTCTACCCTAGATCTAAGCACAAATGTAATATCCTAAGCTTAGAGAGATTTTCCCATCCTTAGCATTGAGGCTAAACAAATGTAAGGGAAAATATCAACCTAGTTGGAAACCAAACAAACCTTTACCCAAATCAGTTTGATAGGTTAAGTTTGTAGGTGAGTGTGAACTCGATAAACATCTAGCAATCTCGAAAGGGAGGGTAGGCAATCCCGTGAGGGTGATAAGTCCCGTTTGAGTGTGAACTCGGTAAACATCTATAGGCGATCCCGTGAGGGTGATAAGTCCCGTTTGAGTGTGAACTCGGTAAACATCTATCGGCAATCCCGTGGGGGAGATAAGTCCCGCAGGTTAAGATCGGTTAAGGTGCCCCTGTGTTAAGGAAAGAGTGGACGTAAGACGGGTTTCGTCTGAACCACTATAAAATCGTGTGTTCTTTACTGCTTTATGTTATTACTTGCCATATGCATTTGATTATAAGCAAAACACAACACACATCGTTCTTAAAAGCGAAAAATTGGTATCACCATTCCCTCACCCCTGTTTTATATGCATTGCCATAAAATGTTCGCTTCCGCACGCGCGCAAAATGTTTTTCAAATCGGGACCTTCAAAAGCTAAATCTGATTTATCTGTTAAGAAAGAGAATGAGTGATCAAAACACTTTTAAGTACTTTATTTATATATATTGTGTTTTAAGATTTAAATCTTGACATTTTATAATAATATAATTTTATTGTGGTACACTTGAATTTTAACATTTTTATTTTTGATTTAATATAGTTATGACATTAATATTAATTGCATGATGATTGTTGTCGTCCACGTAACATCCTTCCCATGCATAGTGATGATTATAATTGTGATCTAATTTGTTCACTTGATTAACATTTTCATTCAACTAATTTGATGACCCTTTAATTTTGAGAACTCTTTACTTCTAATAACTATATTTCCTTATATTTACAAGGAGGGGGTTGTAATCTATATTCTCTTATATTCCCTTTAATTTTGAGATAGTTTACTTATTATTTTACGTGTATCATTTATAATTGTAGTAATTGAAGTTATTAGTAATTTTCCCTAAATATGTGTTTGGGCAGCACAAATATATATTTTATTTATTTAATCACAGAGCATTTGCGAAGACCATGTTCGTTTTCATTAACTAACAAACATCTTGATTCTTAACATAAAATGATAAAAGCCAAAGAGAATAAATTTGGGCAGAGCTATTACCATCCATCGTTTATTTATTTAATCACATAGCATTAAATATTTATATAAATAATTTTAAATTACTATCCATCGTTTCAAAAGACTATAGCGGATTTTAAAAAATAGTATGATTGAAATAATATACATTATCTAATGATAGCATGAATATTTTACTATCCATTGTTTGATATATTTTTTTTTTTCATATTCTTTGAAAAGTAATTTTAAACTATAATTATGAAAATAAATAAATCACCATGCTAAATTAGTAACAAATATTTAATATTTAATTAAAGTAAAATATCTTCTACTCTTGATGGAAAAAATAAAAAATGTATACTAAAATTACCTATTTAAATGTATACATTAACTAAACCCATAATCTTCTAATTGAATTAATTCAATATCTACTAATATTCCACAATAAAAAAACTAAACATGGAAATATTCATCATTAAATTTCGGTCAATTACTATTAATTGTTTAGGAATTCATATATGTTTCTAATTTCCCCTAATCTTTCTAATTAAAAACAACATTTAATTTTTATAATTAAATTGAACTTTCCCATCATCTTTCCTTGTAAAGTGGTGAATTGTTATAATTTTATGGTATGATGATGTAGGATTGTTATTTGTCATTGAAACTCTAAAAATACAATTTTTACATATTGTATATTTCATCAAATAGAAGTATTGTTTTATAAAAAACTTCAAGGTGTAGCTCCTTCAAGCCTTCTACTCTATTGGTAAGTTGTTAACAAATATATATTTATTTTTATTACTTTATTAATTAATTATGTTTACATCTATACTGTTTCAAAATAATCCATGTTCACACATATTCATATAATTAAGTGAAAAAGCCAAGTTATAGTTCCTACAAACCTTCTTCTTTCCTGGTAAGTCGTGGACTACTGCTTTTATTTTAATACTTTACTGACTGATTAATTATGTTAGTTCTTAGGTAATCATGTTCTAAATAAATAATTCCATTTCATACCGATCATCTTTTTTCCTGTATGTCGTAAATGAAACTTTTTATTATAAATATTTCATTGATTGATTAATCACATATTCGTATAATTTTGTGAAAACTTCAAGCTCCAGTTCATACAAATCGTCTACTTTCCTGGTAATTTGTAAACGAAACTCTTTATTTTCTACTACTTTTTTAGACTAATTAATTCTGTTTGGCCATTTTTTATTATTTTAATATTAATCACAATGTAATTAACATCCATTGATATTTAGCACAAGATTTAAATCATATGTATTATATTTTCAATTATAAATATTTTATTGATTGATTAATTATGTTAGGTCTTAGATAATCATGTTCTAAATTAATAATATGTTTATATGTTGATATATAATATTTATTTAGAGATTATTATTTAAGTTGTTTGTGCGTATAGTTAGTTTATCGTTATTTTTTTTAATTGAAATTTAATTTTATGAATCGTTTGTATTTGCATTTAACTTTATCTAAAATTCAATTTATAATGGATTTGATTGATAACGTGAATTCACGAACATCAGTTATGTTTACACAAACAATTTTACCTATAATATACTGTTAATTTATTTTAATATATTATTTATTTTTATTACTATGATATTTTTTAAGCTGATATTGAATAATGAGGAAGCTACAAAGTTCAGAAATCATCAACCGAAATCAGTCTCCACATCATAAAAATGTACAAAGTATTTTTTTTTTGTTAATATGAATTTATGTTTTTATACATTAAATTGTTTAATGAATTTTTTATTTATTTTTAAATAAAAACTATGTACTTTATAATTTTATTTTATCTTTAGTGTAAACCTAATTATTTTATATTCCAATTTTTTGTGCAGGGAATAAAGATTTTGAAATGAATAGACATGCAGACACTGCTTCGTCATCAATTTCCCGTTATGTATTTGGAGATAAGTTTGTTAATTCAAACAATGATTTGTACGGAAAACAATAAAATTCTGATTTTACTAATGGTACATATATTTCATTATGTTTATTAAAATTTTTAATTACTACTGTATATTATTATAAGTATTATTAGTTATTTCACTTTTTTTTTGGGTTAAATAATTATTATTTTGTGTCGACTGCAGTTAGTGGATCGAGCAGTCAACATATAAATGAGCGTAATATTGGAAGATTTTCTTTTCCAAATCATTTAGCTAGAGATGATATTCATGTTGAAAAATTAAGGTCCAGAGAGCCCATATTTAACGATGTTCTGATAATGATAGTCCGGAGATAATTGATTTGGACCCTGATGATTCATTTTGTTATGATAATGATGTTGACTGTAAGTTATTTTATTTATTTGTTTATATTTTTTTGATTTAATTTTTTTTTGAAGTTATTATTGATTTTTTAAAAATTAATTATTGATTTATATACTTTTGTTTTTAGATATTGAATATTGGGATATTGGAGATTCTATTCATCGATGTGAATTTTGTGGTGCTATATTTTGGTTTGATGAACGGTCGAAATCTACAAAAAAAAAAATGATGTGAACTTTATGTATTTTTTTTAATGATGATTTTTTTTATACTTCTTATGTTTGTAGAGTTGAGAATGACGGATGATGAGACCAAGAATTGTTGTCTTTTGGAAATCGATAATATGTTGTGTTCTCTTGGTAAGAGTTTGCACGATTTTGATGGGATGCATGTAGTAGTTGCTGATAACAATATAACATCCCGTAATAGGATGATTTTGACTGAGTTATCGTATAATAGAGCTGAACTAAGGATGGAGTATGAAGTTTTGCTAAGTAGATTGAATGATGACCAACGTGTTGTTTTTGATCAAATTATTAGATCCGCATCGTCAGATTTAAGTGGAGTGTTTTTTGTGTATGGTCAGTGGCATATCATCACTTTTGCTTCGCGGTGGACGTATAACTCATTCTACGTTTTGCATTCCAATAAATTGTCTGGAGGATTCTACGTTCAACATTAACCAAGGTAGTCAACTCGCTGGAACTTTTAATTAAGTGCAACCTCAGAGTATGAGATGAAGCTCCAATGATTCACAAACATTGAATTGAGGCATTAGATACTTCATTGAGAGATATCATGCAACTGTCTGATCCATCAAGCTCTGAAATGCCATTTGGTGGAAAGACAATTGTTTTTTGTGGAGATTTTCGGCAGATATTGCATGTCATTCCAAAAGGAAGGATACATGACATTGTGCATGCCACCATCAATTCATCTAATTTGTGGAATGCATGCACTGTTTTGAAGTTGACAAGAAACATGAGGTTGATGCAGTTTGATTCGGTTCAAGGGATGAATGAAATGAAATTATTTTCGGAGTGGATTGAATCGGTTGGTGATGGAAGTATAGGGACAAGAACTGATTATGGTTCTGATATTATCATCCCAGATGATATTTTGTTGAAAGGTGGTGATGATCCAATTGCTTCTATAGTTGATTGCATTTATCCTAATTTTAAATCGAGGATGTACGATCATGAATTTTTACAGGACAGAGTTATCCTTGCCCCGACACTTGATGATGTTAAATCTATTAATGATTACATGGTTCGGTTAAATCAAAAGGAGTATCGCAAGTATCTCAATTCCGATAGTCTTTGCAGGTCTGATTCCAATTTTGATTCTCTAGCTGATGTTCATACTCCTGAGTTCCTCAACACTTTGAAATTTTTCGGTGTGCTCGACCATGAACTTAATCTCAAAGTTGGAACGCCTGTTATGTTGTTGAGGAATATAGATCATACAAATTGATTATGTAACGGGACCAGGTTAGTTTTTTTTTAATTAATTATATTATTTAGTAATAACCATTTCTTACAAGATTAATTTTATATTTTTTTATTCTATGTGTGTAGGTTAGTGATCACTAGGTTGAGTGATAGAGTAATTGAAGCTAAAGTTCTTACCGGTAGCAGCGCTGGTGAACTAGCATTGATACCTAGATTGTCACTGCCTCCATCTGATCCTCGGTTACCTTTCAAGTTTACTCGCAGACAGTTTTCGTTGATTCGTATGCCATGTCTATAAATAAAAGTCAAGGATAATATTTTTCTCATGTTGGAGTATTTCTTAAGAAGCCGGTGTTTAGCCATGGTCAGCTTTGTGTAATAATGATGGTTTTGAACATAATACAACAAAAAATATTGTATTTCAAGAAGTCTTCCGAAATGTTTAGATTTTTATAATTATACTATTAGACTTTTTTGGTTTTGTTTTTGTGTTATCTACACTGTTTTTTATTAGAAATTTTGAATGTTATTTTTTTTAAAATGGTTGTTGTTTTATTTTTATTTTTTAAAAATATAAAATTACTGCTATATTACATACATTTATTAAATTATCTTTGATATATTGCATCTATTTTTTTTAAGAGTTTGAGAATGAGAATCACTTATAAATAATAAATGTAGTTTTTAAAATCAAATTGTAGAGTTGTAATCTAAAACTCTATTTTTTTTAGTTTTCTCCAATTAAACTTTGAGAATCGCAATAATTATTAAAATTTATTTTATATAATATATATTTTAGTAAAAAAAATTATATTTAGTAATTATTAAATCGCCAATTAATATGACAATCGATATGTGAAAGACGATTTATAATATAAAACTTAAAATAATTTTAAAAATAAACAATAATAAATTAATAAAATTTAGTAATATGAATGTCTTCCGTGCAACACACGGGTTGGCAAAAAACTAGTTTACATAAGAAATCTTCTTATCTTTGATGTTCTTAGAGCATAGCCAAGACCATATCTTTGTCTTTACTTCCTCCACGATGTTCACGAGAATTGGAACTTTCCCATTGAAAACCAAATAATTTCTTATGTTTCAAATTGTCTACACAATACAAACCCAAACAGTAGCAAATTTTTCAACCTTCAAATCTATATCAAAAAAGTTATCGTGTTGGAGGAAATTGCTAATAGGATCCAAATGTTGAGTCAAGAATAACATGAGTTCCAGATTTTTTGAGCAAGAGAACAATTGAAAAAAAAAAAGGGTGACCAATGTTCTCTTCTTCTCCACCACATAGTGCACAAGAAATGTCTCAAGTAGATAGGATGATATTTTTTTTTTATCGGGCAAATGGTGACTCGAACCTATGACCTCTCGGCATAGATAGTGGTGCTCTAACCACTTGAGTTATTCCACTTCGTCATGATACCTTTGTTTTGTAGGCTTGATCATGTCGATAACCTCTTTTGCAACACTTCCCACACAATTGTTTGAGTTCTTCTTGGTGCATAGCAACTCCATAATCTCTTGAATGCTTCCTCATTCTCTCGATCGATCCCTCTTGTTACTTCATCGGCTTTAATATCTTAGGTGGTCCATCTTGCATCCCTGCCGCATCGTTATTCCACGGTTGCGTGAGATTTATGAACTAGGTTGAAGGTTATATGCCTAAAAGGGTTGCACGGCAATTTGGGAGAGTTCAGAATATACCCCCAGCACCGATCGAGTTCGATCATAAACTTTCAAATTTGGGTGTGGCGGCAAAGGGCTACAAGAAGGTGTATGGGCCTTCGGTCGTATACTGGAACGAGATGGACAATCACAATTACGCACTCAGGGACCTTGGTCCGGAAGCTCTAATTGCGGATCAGACCACGTCGCGTTATGTTACATGGTATACAAACATAACACATCTGAGAGCGCACAACCCTGGACACGACGAAAACAATGTGTATGTCAATACCTTGCATGGTGCACCACAACATAGGTTGGGACCCGTGAGGCAAGACACGCGCTCGTTGGTCCAACAAGTTAATGAGGATCCAGAATGTCCAGATTATGTCCGTACTGGACTTAACCGAATTGCCCAACATGCTAGTACGGGGGGCTATGCTGGTATGCAACAATTGCTCGATCCTCAATATTGGGGACCGCAACAAGGATATCACCCTGAACAATTCACCCAAGAAAGTATGGAATAGACCATCGTTTGAATGTTTTCACTTTAAATAATCATCTTCCTCCATCTTGACTTTGTACCTATTTGCAATACCAAGCAATTCATTAATCATACCCCTCTCTCTCCAACTCAAATCACATCTCCAACTCCCATTTTCATGAATTTTCATGAATTAAGGACTCTGGTTGAGCAATCAATCTAAAAAACAGTGTTTTCATAACCGGACCGATGACCAAATTGAACTGGGCACCGGTTGGCGGTTCAACCGGTTGGACTAGTTGAACCGACGATCCAACCTTTAAAATGATCACTATCTATTTTTTAAAATTATTTCGTATACTTCATTGAAATAAATCAAGTAGAATCATAAACAATATCATACAATACAATTTAAAATAGGCTTAAGTTTTAAATTAAAAAAAAAATTCGGTTCAACCGGTTTTCCGATTTTGATCGCCTTTTTCCGATTCAATCATAAAAAATAATTTTTTTGAAGGTAATTGAACCGATTTCATAGTCGGTTCCTGGTTCAACCCGATTATGAAAACACTGCTAAAAAGCCTAGGACACAATTAAAGGGTAAGTTAATAATTTGTTACTTTTAAAAATATCCCCCCATTTCAACAAATACAAATTTTAATTAACATATATATATTAACTAGTAATATTTATCCCTCACTAACACTTTAAAATAGAGAAAAAAAAAATTTGGTCTCATAACTTTCCTGTAATATGTTTTTGGTCCAAAAAAATTTAACTTTTTAATTTTTGTCCCATAACTATCTTGATTGTCCAATTTTGGTCCCATTTTTACCGAAAAACATAAAATTTTGTCTTTTTTTTTCATCACACACAAGTCACGTGCCGGTTAAAATTGGGGTTTCCCGAGCTCGTAGTTGACGTGGACGTTAAAAGTTCATTTTTTTCGCACTTGGGATAAAATTTCTTGTTCTTTCTAATTTTTTAGAAAAATGAACTTTTCTTTCAACAAATAAATCCACATCGACATCTGAGCTTTCTAAAACCCACATTTTTAATCGACACGTGACTTGGCGATGACCTAAAAATGATAAAATTTTATATTTTTCGATAAAAATTGGACAATCAAGATAGTTAGAGGACCAAAATTGAATAGTTAAATTTTTGGGACAAAAAACAGATTACAGAAAAGTTATGAGACAAAAAAAAAATTCTCCTATAAAATATGTTTTACTTTTTAAAAATTATTATAATTTTTTCTACATAACCGTAATATTAGAAAATAGATTCACACAAACTTTTGCCGTCCTCACTTTTGCATAATATTATATTATATTAATGAAACATGTTGATTGATATGTTGAAACGTGTTGGTGTATATGCTGATATATGAGTTTTTCAACCCCTTCTCAACTTGTGAAGCCACGGGCTAAAATGGCAGCTCTTGACCGGTCAATATTAATTGATAAATCCAAGTGTTCTATTACCTTATGAAAACGCCTATAGAATTTTATTTTCAATAGCGACATAATTATATTTTATAAATTTCTATATATAGATTAATGGAAATGATCTCTCACTGTTCAAGTTTTTTTTTAAACCTCTCACTGTTCAAGTGTGACTACTAGTAATATAGTGAACACAGGTCAATTTCAAGTCAAAACGGTCATAAAAACTTTAGTAGATGTGTCTACCCCAAATGCACAGTAAAAGTTGGGGAGTAACACCCTCTTGAACCATGTCTATACATGAATTCTATTACTATTATATATAAAAAAAATTAACTGTTTAAAAATGTTATCAGCTAAGCGGTCCAACTCCTTCTGACTAATTATTAAAAAATACATCAGTATTCTCCAGATGCCCCGAAGCTTTCTCCTAAGCTTTCAAAAATGTGTTTAAACCCTCCCAATTTCCAAATGATTAATTTGCACATCTAAATGTGATGCCTATGACCGTGAAAAAGAGATGAAATACTTTTTGGAAACCATCTACAAATGTTGATTCCATGAAGAGCACCACTTTGACACTCTTCACATTGATTACACCCGTGGAATATAATAAAATAAACTCCGTTTGCAAATTATATGAGAGAATAAAACAATATCAGACAAGGATCAAGTTTTTTTTAAACACATGATTTAATCAATTATGAAAGTGATAATTTTAATTTTTTTTTAATATTTCAAGAGTAGGAAGAAAAAAAAAATCAAAACGGTTTAAGCTACTAGACATGGGATACGATTGAAGACTTACTAATAGGTACATTTCAAAATTGTAACTTATCTTTGCACTTTCGAGTGCAATTTTAATTATATGTACAATTTTATTTGTATTTATTAGTAATTTATATAAAAAATTTGTGTTTATTATTAATTTTCCAGGATTCGAGTTCATAGGATTTGGTTATCGCGCTTACATATTCCACGTATCAAAAGGGATATTTTTTAAAATAAACTAGTATTTTCCCCCGTGCAATGCACGGTATATTAAATATTATGTCATTATTAGTAAGCATTTTTATTCTTACAATACTTACATTAGCATATGATTTGTAGCATCCAAGTAACAATTATAAGGAAAAATCTACGTACATGGATATAAGTTTTACACAAACTCTCATTTTTCGAGTATTACTATTATAGATACACATTATTATTAAGATTATATATATGCACCATCACACTTTAAGTATAAGTAATTGTTAACCAATTAAGTTATATTTCATTAAAATTAAAAGTCTCGTATTTTATTTAAGTTTTATTGAAAATCAATGATAAATTATTAAATTTGGTTCAATAAATTAGCGGTCTCACTTAAATAATTATTGCTAAAGAATATCTTTATTGGATCACAATTAAATAGACGATCTAGAGAGTTAATAAAGAATATTAAAAATTACTACCATTTTATGAGATAAATAGTTATAGTACAATATTGATGTATTTTTTATTTGCATTGTTTTATATATTTAAAAATAGTCTTGATTTTCTTTTATAAATCCAGGCAAAGACTAACATAAGTTTGGAAAATAATACATGACAATTAATTTAAACACAAAATAAGCAATTATAGTGCAATACTAATTACTACCTCCATCCTCAATTTAATTGAACATTTATAAAAAAAATTCATCCCAAATTCAATTAAATATTTCTATAAATAATAATAAATAATTGTTTCTCTTTTATCTATACCTTTCAAACACCTCAATATTACACCCAATGTCATTACATTTAAACATTAAAGTCAATTTTATCTCATTTAATTTACACAAATATCACTACTTTAACATTTAACCCCCAATTTTATCCCTTTTAATAATAATAAATAATTGTTTTCTTAAATTTTGTTTTTACATTAAATATTTAATTAACTATATATTAGACGGAAAGAGTATTATAGTAGTACTCAGTAAATAAATAAATTTGAAAATCATTAAAATAATTAACAAAATCTAATCACTACCCACAAATTACTCACACAATGACACAATATACACCACGCGTCAGAGAGACCATTTTCAAGTGTGCACTTTCTCTCATTTACCTTTCACCTTCGCCCCTTTTCCCATTTCCCTCATCGGCAAAAGAAACACAGTAATATTAATTTTTGTCGATCCTAATATGTGAAACTGTTAGTTGGAGTAATTGATTTTTGTTTGCAAGAGCCTCTAGCAGCAAGATAGCTAAGGTTAGTTAATCATTTAATGTTTTACAATTAGAAGAATATCCAATTAACATAAAACAAAATTAAAGGGCTGCACAAATTATTTACAGGGCTGAAGTATACCCACTTACCATAAAGTATTTCACTATATTTACAGGGTTGTATCATACCAGATAGTGAAAAGGATAAAAAAATATAGTTTTACTGTTAATCTATTTTCATTTGTTTGATACAAAAATAACAGATGTATTATCTAGTTACATATAGATAGATGTGATACTGCACCTCTGAATTTTGAGAACACGCAACGCGCCCTAAGCAATTCTTTATTTTCATATGCAGGTATACTTCAGATTCTCAAACCAGATGATCGATGCCAAAATCTGCAAATATAGAAGAAAATAAGTGATTAATTTGGAGTATATGTAGAAGGATTGGAAATTTGAATTTTTTTCTATATTTATCCTAAACTATGAGAGTGTTTTCAAACAGTAGTCGTGTAGAAGTGCTTTTTTGGGAAGTTGGTGTGACCCAACTTCTTCCCAAAAAAAACACTTTTAGTGGTGTAGTAGAGATCCAAAACACTCCCTGTAACTTGCTATAGCTTGTCGTGGAAAAAAATGGCGGGTTTTGACAGTGGATTTTAGGACATTTATACTACTGACAGGGAAGGTGAAGAGTTGACCCCAAATGACTTCCTAAAGAAGCTAAAAAAGAAGTTTGAGTCGATAATTTAAATTTAATTTAAATTTTGAAGAATGTACGGGGATCTAGGAATATAATAAGATATTTTATGTTTCCAATATACTTTTGTATGCAAATATGGAAATGAATCTGGTGCTGATCACACATGCTATGACAACACCCGTGTGGATCACACACACCACGATCCATCCAATGGCGTTCACCTTCATGTACAGGAGGAATCCCTCCCCTGCAAATATATAGTAGACTGACAAAATTATAATAAAAAATAAATATAACAACTACTCACACTCAAATGTTAACGCGTGTAATGCACTGTTTCACCAGAGAGCAAGTAGTCCTTTACTCGCCTGAGAATTCCTTACACATTTGACAGATACTTGTGGTTTATATATTTATAGATTTGAACAAACTATATCATGAATCTTGTTTTATAATGCAAGTACAGTATAATAAATATTTCGAGTAATGGCTAGATTCGAGTGAATCTATATTTGACCCTACCCACAGAGAAAGGGTGAGATTAGGCAAAACTGCCCCCATATAAATTCAAAAGCGCAACTATAATAATAATGAATAAATAATTCAATGCTAAAATTCAATATATGATCATGATGACATATATAATCTTTTAATTTTATTCATTATTTGTTTTTTTAGATTTGAAAGCCATTAATATAAATAAAGGCATTTCCTTTACTGAACAAAATTTCTAGATTGACGCTTAATTTTTCTTTAAAACTAAATTTCAAAATTGAAGTCTTTAATACCCCCAATTTTAAGATGGCATGTGGCCCATTATTTAAGTTGATATAGTAGATATAGTTGCAATAATTAAATGTCGCAATCTTAAATTTATGTTTCATTAATTGACACAATCCATCACATATGATTTATTCAGTATTCAGTATAATTTATATTTTCCTACAATTTATGTATAAAACTTTATTTTAATCATATATATTACTCATTTAAAAATGGGTACTATCTAATAAAATAAATAAAATGTAATTAAGAAATAACAAAATAAAAAAGTGAGCCATTTTTGCGTGTTTCAGGTCTTAACTGTAAAAATCCTTCCCCACACATTATTCGTTGGAAAGTGCGTAGCGCGTTGTTACCGGCAACTCTCCTTATATCTAGCCGAGACATAAGCGCTGAGATAACCAGATAATTTTACAGAATTTTTGTTGAATGATTCTTCAAAATATATAGCGATTCATCTGGGTTTGACCCAAAACCTGATCTTTTTGGAGGGCGTCGCTGTTATTAGTCCCGATCTTCGCTGGGACTCGCTTTTTCCTTCCGTTTTCTTAATCAGTAAGTTCTGTTTTTACTTCTTTTGTGTGGGTTCTTGCAGATCTGTTGATTTGATTTCCTCTCTTTGTTTGGGTGCTCTTGTTTGGGAAATCTGACAATGTTGTGATTGATTCGTGTTAATTTGGATTCGAGGATGTTGAATAAATCCCGGTTTTGGGTTGTTATTATTATGATTTGATAGATGGCTTATCAATTGGAAAGTGATGATTTGTGATTATGGTTCTGGATCGACTTAAGCTATAAAAAATTGACGATGCTTATGTGAAATTCTTGGCATTCCCACCAAGTTTTGTTTTCTTTCGTGAAATTAGGTAGCGTTTGAGCTTTCTCGATTTGATCTGATAAGCAAACAATGGTAAATGGGGGAATTTCTAGAGTTATTTAAAAACTTAGGGCAAGGAGAAAAGCTTAAGAGAGATGTTGGATTAAATTTAACTGAAAACTGGGGGTTATAAGCTTTAATTTTGCTGGTTGCAATTGGTATGAGAATGGAATGTTTTGTTATTGGTTTTCTTCTTGAGCTTTATGTAATCAGTCAGCACTTTTATATGTAGACAAAATCTTCTATGGAAAACTTCACATACCTTTTAGCTATACAAAGTAATAAATTTGAGTTATTTGGAGAAAAATATCCCATGAAATCAAACATCTTTGAAAAAATGATACTTCTAAAAGATATTACTTTGAAGCTCATGTATTGCTCTAGTAGAAGATATGAAATGATAATGTACATTTCATTGGAAGTTATGGAGCACCGAGTATGCAATTAGTTGTGAAGTGATAATATCTTGTCAAGATTGATTTATAGATTCAGGCTGGCATTTTTATGAGATTTGTTCAATCATATCTTCTTTACTTTGTACGTTTAAATGGTCGTGCGTTGAAGTTATGATCTTGCTTAATAATCCACTTTTAATGAAGAAACTCCTGTCCTGCTTTCACCCTTAATTTATTTAGCTTCAAACCAATTTCACCTTTACAAATCAGCTCATCTTTGGTTAAACTCGTTAATCATTTATTGGAATGATTCTTCATTGAGCAACACTTGGGTGCACTTATCACAACTAGTACTGTTCAATGAATACAACTAATACACAAACAAAACATGTGCAGGAATTGTGTTGTCGAAGACAAGCAATTCTAATCAATGGCTCTCGACAATGTGATAACCTCTCCTCATCGAAGGTCGCAGACGCAGACTGCATTTTCTCAACCAGCAACGAAGAAACAGTACTCAAGAGTCGATGAATTGGGAAACTGTACTACCCTTGTTCAGAGACATCAGTTTCTGCTAACTGCTCTTGCTCTTCTTGCATTTCTATGCACTGTTTATCTTTACTTTGCTGTGACTCTCAGTTCTGGGGATGCTTGTGATGGATTATCAGGGGCTCAAAAGGCCACATGTCGTCTTCGTATTGCAAAAGAATCAGTGGCTAATGGAAAAATGAAAGTCTTTTAGTATTCAAAACTTTTTGCCCCATCTTGGAGTTAGTACTGAAATCCTTTAGAAATATCATGGGATCTTCACTAGCTCACTGATTTTTGGTGTATATGGACAACAGCATTGTTCTGGAAAACAATTTTTCTATGTAATCTATCTTAAATTTGAAATGTGAACATCAACAATTTATTATTTAATTTTATGCTTCCTGGAGTAGTAACTATAGTTGGATTTCTGTATTTCAAATAGTGTTTCCCTTCCTATTGCATATACTTAAATAGTTGTATCATTTTAAGGGTGCTTGGAAAAATGGTAAGTTTTGATACGAGAGGGTGTGGAATTATAGTCATACCTCTTAAATGAAATGAGTGAGATATGGTGGATTCCTTAATATTTTTTGGAATAGGCCACAGTTGAGTGGTAATGTAGAATTAAATAATACTCTTTTCGTCCCATGATTATTGCAACATAGAAATTGGACCGCAAACCAATGAAAGTGGAATAAAGTGGGTTTGAGTGGAATAAAATAATGGTGTTGTGAGTGTATTAATATTATATTTGTTTCCTTATTAGGAGTGTTGCAGTAATGTTGAGACGCCCCAATAAGACAAGTGTTGCAGTAATGTTGGGACGGAGGGAGTAACATATTTGTGAACTAGAGAATCTTGGTTTTTATTTTATTTTAATGTTCTAGTATTTTTTTTCTTCATTTTCATACTTCCGGAAATAGGATGGATTAAATGAATTCAAGAGAAAGTTAGCTACACTGGGATACTAGTTGCTTCATAAATATCTTAAATCATTGCACCAACTTGATTTGACTATGCATGAGTTTGAAAAATATGGTGTAAAGTCAAAATTAATCTTCAATCATTTCATTTTAGATTTCAAAAGAATAAAAAGGTCAAAAAGATATTCTCAAATAATTTATAGTATTATTTTATTTCATCAGTTTTAATTTCTTGGAAGTTTCTATTGTATACTTTTAATGGCACTTGCATACACATTAGGTTGTTCTAATATATATTTCTGATTGATAAACTGGTATATATTTATTTTAGTTCTTAAATTACACATTCAATATTCAACCAATTTGTATGTAAATTCAAAAGTCACACTCAATCATCTCCTACTCACCTATGACCACATCACACATAAAATAAAATCATCAATGTAAAATTCTAGTAAAGAAAATTGGTAAATGAAGATGGAACAAACACAAGGGTTGTACAAACAAATCATTTCTTCAGAAACCAAGTCAGGGCTGTTTGGCATACAGATTGTACATTACAGTATCATGAGCTATAATACTCGGGTATCATCAACTACAATATACAAAGAATGTATTCAAGGGTAAAATATATTCAGTTTTAGGAGCAGACAAGATTGCAGATGTCCTCAATCCTTGCCTTTGAGACATTAGCATATGGCAACACTCTAAACTTGCCATTATCTGAGTAACTTATAGTCAACTGCTCTGAACTCACCATTGTCGAACATCTAATCGTCTCATTACTGCAGCTCCGCCATCTTAATGGAACACAATCCATATACTTGCACCACCCACAGTTCTTGTTCAAATTTATACCACGAAAAACACCCACAACAACTCCTGCAAATCTGATTGAAACCGATAATTCCATCAAGATTTATACTAACCACAATTACAAGTGAAGAAGGGAAAAGAAAAACTCACAGAAGACTGAAGACGACTAGAGAAATGATCCTCGAGATTGGTCAATCAAACTTCCTAATGGGTTTAACAGAGTGCTTATATTTGAATATCCCTCCTTTATTTTGATGAACTTTCATTACTTGAGGCTTGAACAGGAGGATAAAACCAGAAAATAACCCCGAGATGAAGCCCCCAATGTTTAAAAAATTGTTGACAAGTGGCATCAAACCGAGGATGATGTTTACCGTCAAGATAATGAAAAGGGCAATGAGAGTTTTAAACTGCAAATTAGCAGAGATGATGATATCATTAGTTTATGAGGAAAACAATTAGTAAACGAGTAATGAACATTTAGAATAGAACCTTTTTGGTGTAGACTTTCCAATACTGAATGAGTCCAGATAGTGTGGTGCCAAGCAATCCAAATAATGCACCGGATGAAGCAACTGATGGTTTATCTTGGAGAAATAGGGCAGCTAGCAAAGCACCGGTTATAGCAGAGAGTATGTAGATAACTCCTATCCTTACTGCACAGAATGAGAGACGTTGAGACAGAGATAAAAATTGGATTTTTAACTATTTTGATTAGAAGAAATCGGATGAAGATTACGTGATCCAAACTCTTGCTCCAAGTGAATCCCGACAAAAATTACACTAGAGAGACTGATGATAAGGTGGAAAAGCCCTGCATGCAAGCATGGACTTGTGAAAAGACGCCATATTTGATGTTCATTCGTGAGATATCTCAGACGAAGAGCCCCAGCTGCATCAAGTCTGAAAAGAATCAAAGAATCTTAATAATTGTGGGTGGATTCAAAAGGGAAATTAAAAATAAGTCATACTATTGTGAAGAGATTTGTGAAGATTTAAATGATAAATGGTTGCAGAGCTCAGAGCCAAGATCCATATTCACCTACATTCAAATTCAACTAACTTCTAAAGGCTCAATAATCCAACTAGAATAAGGTAGATGATGATCATATGCACCTCATAGGAATAAAATTAAAGAAAACACAGTGCAGACATTTCCAGATATTGTTAAGTTTACATGACAGATATATCATAATCTTACTACAGACTATATCTGAGAATCAAATCATCATCACATGAACCACAATTGAAAGGTCTGATACATATTTGACCAAATCCATTGGTTGAAGTCCTTCAATTTACCAAATATGGATTGTACCTTGAGAAAATAGAAATTTACCTTCTTCAGAACTCAAAAATGACTTCAATTAACAAGTCATATATCCAAAATACAGAACATTTACACATCGATTCAAGAATCTCTAAATAAATCCACGCACAACCAACTAGATAGACTATAAATGACCCAAATTTTCACATATTGATTCAGGAAATCGAAACCCGAGCTCAAAAACGATTCACTACATTTCCAAGTCAATCCACGCAAAATGAACTCGATATGGAAAAGCAAATACCACATTTATTTTACTCTAAATCAATTCCATACATATAAACCCTAAACTGCGAAACTCACGCGGAAGCAGAGGGCCCGAGAAGGGGATTCTCCGGAAGCGGCTGAAACGAGAATCTCCCAAGCTGTTTGAAAACACACTGGGCATGCGAATTTCTCCAACAATCGTTGATAATCATGGTGGCCGCAAAAGCAATCAGATGAAGGATGACGAACACGGAGATGACCCACGTGCTTTCCTTTCCCTGAGAGAGACGCCTGAAGAACGGGAACGGGAGTTTCTGTTCTTTGAGAAGCTCCTCTGCTGTGAGTTCAATCGACATTCTATGCAGTGGGAGTTGAAACGCCTTGATTTCGACTCGCGTTTGGGGATTTAGATCAGGGCTTTCCGCGATTGAAGTTAGGGTTTGGAGAAGAGTTGAGTTCGGAGACGGATTCCTGATTTCTACATGGGTTTGGGGATTGGGATCACGATTAGGGCTTTCCGCCATCGGAGTTTGGGGTTGGAGAGAAGTTGGATTCAGCGACGGTTGCTCGATTTCAAAATGGGTTTGGGGATTCGGATTAGGATCAGGATTAGGGTTTTCCGCCATTGGAGCTTGGTTCAGAAATGGTTGCTCGATTTGTATATGTGTTTGAGGGTTGGGATTTGGGGTTTCCGCCATTGGAGAGACGGTTTCTTGATCAAGATGATATGGAATTGAAGAGTATCTTCTGTGGCTTGTTCAATTTCTGAGAAAAAAACAAAGAATTTCGAGAAACAGAAAGCTTTATATGGAGGTATGGCAGTTGAAGCTGGAATGTGTTTAGAGTTCTTGGCGGGAATTTTCAGACCACTATTTATTAGCTGTTGTTTTTATTTTTTATTTTGCTTCGTTATAAAATTAATTAAGTTTGATACTATTAGTTTTTCCTCTTTTTTAGAGTATCAATCAATTCCCATATTGCCAAATTCTCATTGAAAATACTAATTTCTTTTTCATAGTTTCAAAGTAGACAATTTATGTTATTGGCAATTCACTTTTTACTTAACTAAGAATATAGTTTTTTAAATTAGGCGTATCATAATATCAATTGTAAAACTCACGATTTAACGAGGTCTGTTAGAAATTTTTTTAGTCCTCATTGTTCGGTTTTGTGGATAGTCTTTCCCGTATTGCTTGTTTGACGTGTTAGCTTTTTGGAGGGGGTTTTTGCTTAAAAAAAAGAATGATTTTTTTTTTTAATTTTTTTCTATTATATACTCCCTCCTTTTTTATTTACATATCATTTTAGCCTTTTGAATTATTTGTGAAATAGACGTCGTTCCCTTTTATCTCATATTTATGTTTAATATTGTAATTTCAAATTTTAAATTTCCTATAAATGTGTTATGTGTTTAATTTTTCAACCAATAGTATTTATTGTTAAGAATATTTAAATAATATTAATTAAGATTAATTTTGGGAAAAAATACGTCCTTAATTTGTCTTAAAAACTCCAATAACATCTATTAAAAAAGGAGGGAGTAATTGATTATTTGACTATGTAGTATTATATTTAAGTTCTGTTGATTTGATTTATAAATTGTAAAATAGTTTGATGAAAAACATTCGGGAGTCCGACTAAAAAGAGTTATTTATTTGATTTTCCTAAACTTTTTATCCATTTACTATTATTTCAACTAGTATTTCACCCAAGCGATGTTCAACAGGTCTCATTTACTATATTGTGTAATAAATTATAAATTTATAGAGCTTCAACCTAATTTGAGAAGTATGATTCAAATATCAAATGAATGTTTATCTCACATTACATATGAAATAGACACAAATTTATCTTTTAATATTTTAATCATATACGTAATTTTTTATTTATTTATGTATATTAATATTAGATTGTCAATTTATTATATATAAGATATGGTTTAGTGCGTCGAAATTTTAATTATACATTACTTTTTTTTAAAAAAAATTATGTGAAGTTTTTCAACATTAATAGTGTTGTTAGCTTAGCTTGTAGTAAGACATTTTACGATATAATAAATTAATATATATGTGTGTATATATATAATTAAGTAAATTGAATATTTGAAAAAGAAAAGAAAAGTGAAGCTTAATTAAAAAAAAGTATTTGTTTTGAATCTATTTAAACAAAATTTATCTAAAAATTAATTATTTAATAAAATAGATAGCAAAATACCCATTACTTTAGTAAAATAATATTGTATCATGAGAACAACAATTAAAATCCAATAAAATTTAAAAAAGATGCATTATTTTAAAGTTTATTAGGTTGATTACAAAATTTATATTGAAATTTTTCTCTAATTAATAATTTATCGTATCAATATTGTAAAATTAGAATTTATTTATTTAGTTTTTTTCAAAGCAATTAAATAAGATCACTATAAAAATAATACAAAATATATTTGAATTAAATAGTGATTTAATTAATTAGAGAATGCAGAGAAAATGAGGCCCAAACCCCAAGAAGAGAGGGGAGAAAATGAGGTTCAAAATCCAAAGAGAGTGGAAAAAATAAATGAGAATAATTTTTTGGTATAACTATCCTATTTTTATTAAATGATGGATACAAGGGGGGCTAGGGGTGGCAGCAACCCCCATTTTTTTTTTTCAATGTATATATATGGATAAATGTGTATAATCATATTATTATATATAATTATTCTCATTGTTTAGCTACATATGTATGTATGTATAAAATTATATTATTATATAAGTGTTGATATCTATTAATTAGACTTAAAACACATATTTTTTTTACACTATCGGCCCCTTAAAATTTGTATCCTGAATCCACCACTATTTATATATATATATATATATATTAAAATGTCAAATTCTTTTAGAAATAAAAATAAAACGGACTTAGTATGCTTTTCGCAAATATTGGAATTTGGAATTAGTAGACTTTATGGAAAATATTAAAATGTCAATATGTTTTCGAAATAAAAATAAAACGAACGCAGTATGTCTTCGCAAAATATTAATTTGGACTTTATTGGATACATTAAAAATTTCGCAAAATATTAATTTGGCCGGACGAAATTGAACAAATAAATTTTTTTGCAAAATATCAATGAGACCCAAAACCCAAGATTAGAGTTGAGAAAATTTGGCCCAAAATCTAAGGAGAGTGCGGAGAAAATGGCGGGAACAATTTTTGCTGGACTTGTTGTTTTTATATATGTATAGATTAGTTAGCGAAAACAAATTATTTATTTCAAAAATATATTTGAATTGCAAAATGCACAAGAGACCTATTCTTTTAATAAGAATTTTTTTTTTGTGTGAACTCAAATAACGATAAACTCTATTTTTTTAAAATTATTGTTATGCACAAAAATGATCACTAATATGCACAAAAACTATTATTAATTTGTACAAAAACTATCACTAATTGAAAAATAAAATATTTTTTAAATAATATGCATAACCGTGATTGAGTTCATGTACAAGTCTGGATCACAAGAGTCAAGAGTGTTACTCTTTGATATGAAGAGATGCATTATTATCATCTATTAGTGTTTCTACAGTCCATTTGACAAGGAAATGATATGCAAGATATGCAACAATACAACAAAAATGTCACACCTGATGTTCTCATTTTTCGTTTATTTGCACATAATCACCCACGTTATGCATACAAGTGTGAAATAAACTACACATAATGCACGCAGGATACTTCATCAGGCATAGCAAATACACACACCAGATAAGCCCTCAGTTTGCAGTCAATCTTAGACATATGGTGGGAAATAAACAAGAAAATCGAGTTATAATGTCGTGTTTATTTCATCTAGCTAGTACAAAATCGGATTATCCATAATAATCAATCAAAGTACATATCACGAAAGAGAAATTTACGGATTTTTACCTTCTTGACTGTTGTAGGAAAGTGAGCAACGGCTCGTGAATAAGCACATAATCGATTCTCTATCCCTCCTTCAAACACTAAACCTTTGTCTGAAGCTGCAGCCCCAGCAAGTTCAGCTATAAGGGCTGATACCTGGACGTGATATATAATGTTCAGTGAAAACAACTAATACTAACTAACTAATACCTTATAGTAAAACAACTAATACCATTTAAAAGTGCACTTGACTTGCTCAGTGCAACTAGTGCCTGGAAGTAATTGTGTTAATGTAGATAAAAATGTACCCCAAACCAATATTCTTTCTCAACAGCACCTACAGTTGCTCCCGGATGATGGGCACCCACGAGCATGAAATCACATATCTATATAAGCTTCTCAAGCATTTGTTACTGTAATGGTGTTTTTCCACCAAAACTTCCTTCTCAAAAAAACAATTCAATCTCTAATAAACATCACACCATCCATTTCATATTGAAAGAAACTAAATAAAGTTCTATCTGATCCAAAATTCAGTGGTTCTAGGTAGCTCCATCTTGTCAATCATATACTCTTGCAGATATTAAGTCGACTGAGACAATTAGGAATACGACAATATGCATATCTCTAAAGTCGAATACCTACACAACATCAGGATATAATTTATGCAGAGGTTAGGCTCGTCATAAGCAAGGAAGCAGTAGAAGATATTAAGAAAAATTCATGTTGGATGGATTATTTGTTCGTTATAGCGTGTGATGAGAAATATCACCCCACCTATCAAATAAATAGTCCCGAATATCAAACGCCCAATCATCAGACCATGACAATGGCTGGACAGCCAATCTCATTCAAAGCAAAATGGAGGGCCTAAGTATAAAAGTAGTGCAGTAAAATTTAGAACACACTTGTTAATCGTTACTAAAAAAAACCATACCCCAATATATGTTTTAGAAAATCACAGAAACAGAGGAAAATATACAGTCCTGAACTCTTGTGCTTAACCAATATTATAAATAGGGGTGGACGGTACGGCATACCGAAAATTTTCTCACCATACCGTTACCGTACCGAATTTTTTGATACCGAAAAATTTCATACCGTTGTCGTCGAAATTTCGGTATACCGAAATGTTCGGTATGCCGATATTACATACCGATACCGTACCGAAATTACAATATATACCGGTATACCGAAATATTTTCGGTATACCGGTATATTTTTCCGGTATACCGAAAATATTTCGGTATACCGAAATTTTCTATATTTTCATACCGTTAATTTCGGTACTGTACGGTATACCGAAAATTTTGATAAAATTAATATTTTTCGGTACGGTAAGTGCGGTATACCGATATTTTTGGTATTTCCTCCACCCCTAATTATAAACTAGCACCAAATATCGAAACCAGAGAGTCTACCTTGCAGGAAAGACCTCCAACACGTAATCTTCCAGCTACTGCAGATGCCCACTTCCCGTAAGCAGTTGTTATCCCCTCGGGATTAGTGTCAGTTATCCCTATTGTGTACTAAAATATATGGATTAGGGATTAAGATGTAGCTTAATGATCTTAGTAACACAAATAATAAATGTGAGACATGGAATGTATTTATGACTTATGATTGCTTGAGAGAATAAGGGTTTGAGTAATGAATTTACAAGAGGTTTGGTAAGGTATTGAATTTTCCTCATTTTTGGGTCATAAATGAGTCATATTTATAATGTTTGGGAGAGTGGAGTTCACTCTCACAAGTTTCAAGTACAAGTGAGCCAAAAGTGACTCTGCAATATATTAAATGCTACAAGACTGATGTGACTTGTTTCTGGTGCCATGGGAGGTCGCTCGAGGTATCATGACCTCGGATACCTCGGCCGACATCATCCCGAGATAATCCCTGACGGTGGATTAGCCGTTTACGCATTCCCTAGTCATTTCATAATCTTCCTTTACTGACTTATCTCTGATTTAGGCTTACTTTAGGTAAGCTCCTCGGCGCCGGCTGTCTGACACTGGTCAAATCATAGTTAATGCTCTACATTTGTGTTAGTCCGAGGTCAGCGGGGTCCTCCTGTTCTTCTTAGCGTTCTCTCCGACTCGATCCGCCTTAACTTGCTATGATACGCGAGGTGTTATACTTGTAGAAAATTCGTTCTTACCTTCTCGAGGCCCTTTCCTGGTCGCATCCGACCTCGTGCCCCCTAGCTCGTCTCCTTATGCTCGCCAAGGGGGGGCGAGCTACCTCTCAAGCGTTGCTTCGATCGTGGTGCGTGAGGTCCCAAAACTTCTGGAATACGCGTGGTTTTTGTCTCGGAAATTGGTGTGGTGATGGCAGCTCGCCTCGACTGTCGTGTTTACTAAAGGCTATGCAATGATGGCACATGGACCTCACGCGCCGAATGTGAAAGGTCACGGGCCGGACCACGCACCCTAAATCCCCTCTATAAATACACCCCTCCCCTTTCATTTTTCACTTCCCACTTTCAAACTTTGCCCTGTTGCTCCGGCGATTCTCTTGCGCGTAACTCCGGTGTTCGTTGCTTCTAAGGTAAATTCGAATTCTTTTTTCTTCCATTTGTTGTGTTCTTCTTGTGACACAATGGTGTTTGGGAGTCGGGAAAACTCGGGAGCGTGGCAGGGAGTTCTACCCTATTATTCGCCGATGGCGGGGGTGTGAAAAAGGGTGGATGTATCCTTAGAGATCACAAGGAGGTACCCGCCGTTCGGGGAGGTCACCTCGAAAAGATGTCTTTTGCGTCGCGCCGTGAATGAGCCCCCCTTACAGATTCAGGCCCCCGCCGAGCCCAAAATTCAAATCTTGGAAGAGGCAGGATAAGAGGGAGGCACTCCCAGTTCGGGGTCTATTGACTCCGCTGAGTTCGACTTCTTGTCGGATGATGTTATACCCGACGTGCCGAGCGAAGATGATGAGGTCGAACGTAAGTTACGGCTCCAAGAGTGGGTAGCTCGCAGACCTCGGGACATGGTTTCCAGGCCAACTCGGGTCAGAGAGGAAAGCTCTTTTGCCGCAAAAAGCGTAGATAGCTCGGTTACTGAGGTAGACCTCTTTGTTTGGCTGTACAAATTTCAAGTTCCTAATGATGTCCATTTCTGGGTGCCTGAGCACAAGGTGAATTATGCCGATCAAGTTCCTGATGGGTGTGTAGCGATGAACTATGACACGATGAATGGGGGGCTTCGGTTCCCACTTCATCCCTTGATCAGTTCGCTATTGTGGTTTTGGGGGCCCCGAGCATTTCCGTCAGTTAAAGAAGTGAACTCCTTGATCTCGCTAGCGAAGTGGGGAAAAGATCCGGGGTATTACCATGTAAAGGCCCGCCCATATATGAAAGTAATCAAGGATCTCCCGAATAAAGTTCAGGACTGGAAAGAGAAATGGTGGCTGGTGGGGGGAGCCTGGCAGAGTCCCGTTTTTGCTTTGGGGTCCCTCGGATATCGCGATATTCCTCGCGATTACGCAACTTTTAAGCGTGAGTTTTTTGAACTTGTCATTTTCTTATAATACTGATTTAACTCTTCATTTCCAACGCAAATCCCAAGAATTCTAAGACTTTCGAGCTTTCACCCCCCTTCCTAGTTCGATTGATCCAAGTGTATTTGATCGACCTCGACGAGCGATCATTGACTGTTCTGCAGAGATTGAAGTGCTGGGGGCTGGCTGGCTTGACTATCCCACCTTGCTCATCGTTGGACACAGATATCCCCGGTAAGCGATGTGAACTTATCTTGATTCTGTTCTTCCTTTGTCAATCATTTTCTGACGTCTTTTTATTTTCTTGCTTCTAGTCTCTTTTATCGAGCCTATTCACTTTGCCTCCGACAAAGTTCTTGAAACAATGGAGAATTTGAATTCCGAAGAAATGCGCAAGAAAGTTGCCCGAGCCTTGGAGCTGTCGAGGCAGAAAGTCAATAAGAAGAAGAAGGCCGCGCAGGGTGAGGCTACTGGGACTCCACCACCGAAGACCAAAACTGCAGCCCCAAGGCGAGGTCAGAAAAGGGTGGAAATCGAGACGTGAGTAGCCGAAGGGAGCTCTCCGAAACAGACCCGAGCCTCCATGGATATGGATGCGTTGCGGACCTCTCCAAGCGGGAAGATGGTGCTTATGGGGTCTGCGGGGAACCCTGATACGGTCGTTGAGCTCACTCGTCACCGGGACCGCGAGGCTGGTGATGATACCTTTCTAGGTTGGAGTCCCGACTTCCACCGCCGGTAAACTCCGATCTCTAAACCATTTATTTTGCTTGCCTTTGGCAACTGTACTCATGCGTGATTACCTCGCAGGTATAAGCTAGATGATGGGATCTTCCACGGGGAAGCCACTCGTAATTACCTCTGGTCGCGAGCTCCTGTCGCCAATGACGCCCAGCCTGCCTACCTTCGTCGAATCTCTGATGACGCCCCGAAGTCCTGGACCCTGTCGCTTCATGAGGAGGCCCAGATCCAACACTTTTCGGAAAACATGACTTCTGGGGTCGCTCACTTATGTCGCTCATTGGCCTTCTTCGAGAAATGCCACGAGTAGTATGATATGGCGAGGACGCAGGTCCAGATGGCTGAGGCGGCTTGTGTGAACTGTTGTACCCGGTTTTTGTTCACCGGCAAACAAGCAACAAATAACAAGAATGACCGATCAAGGCAATTAACAAAGCAATAAAGAACACCGTGTTTGATTACCCAGTTCACCAATGAATAAGACTACGTCTGGGGGCGACCAAGCTAGGAGTATTTTACTGTATATTTTATGCCTAGGATTCTAAAAGTTCGATCCTTTACAATGTGCAATACAAGTTACATTTATAGATGTAGAACTAGGGTTACAGTCTTCGTGGGCTTCATCTCACGGGCCAACCTAGGGTTTCAGCCTCTAGGCTAGGGTTTCCTTTCTTGTCCCGCAAGTCGTGCTTCCAGATACACTTACCCTGATTATGATTAGTGAAATCCTCCTCACTAACTACCCGAATCTCTTCCATGTTTATCGTCACCCGACCTCGAGACCGGGTTGGTCCCGACCTCCGCGTCCTCCCAAGCCGCTTCGTGACTTCCCTGCTTTCCCAAGCCGCTCCCGCGACCTGCGTAGCTTCTCAAGTCGCCAGCGACTTACCGATCGTTCGGGTTCACCTCAAGTCCTGCTTTGACTGGGTAAAGTCGGATGATATGTTAGCCGTAAGGTGGCCAACTCTCGACCTTCTCCAAGTCGAATTATTTCCTATCACAACAGTTGCCCCTCAAGATGAGGTCGCAAGCTCGTTCTGGGGCCTTATCTTGAACCGTTGATATTTACCGACTTGTGGCAAGCCGGCCTCGGGATATGTACCCGAGTCGAATCTTCATCCTCGGGGAGGCGTACGGTCGCCTCGATTTCCCAAATCGGCGTGATGTGTGACAGAATCGTAATGATGGCATGGCAGGTAGATGACGTTCCTCGCCGCAAGCTCGCCCAACCAGTGGTCGTGTATCCCCCACGCGCTGCCCGTGCGTCCTCAATTTCCGCGGGGGGATCCCGAGAGTTCGAATTTGCACTTTCGACCCCCCCTTTCTTTATAAATAGGGCAAGGGTTTCATACCACAAACCCTTCTCCCTCTCTGCTTCCAACCCCTGTAAAACTCACACCTCTGCATCCGTTTCTCCGACCAGCTTCAGAAGTTTAATCATCTTTCAGGTAACCATCTTTCCTCTGTTCTGCATTGATGGCATCCGACTCTCAATCCGCTCCTGCGCCCCCTCCGTTTCTGATTTCATCGCCATCCGATGATGACAACACGGCGATTGCCAAACTTTACCATCGTAATAGTAGTGAGGCCGCCCCCGCCAACGCCGAAGTGCCCCTGACCATCGGTGCCTCAGGTGCCGATCGGGATGACGAGGGAGACGATGATGCCCAATTCCTAATGGAGTTGGAGGAAATTACTCACGTCCCTGCCCTGGGGCCGAGCTATTTTCGTGCAGCCACACCGGTGAGTGTGGAGGAGACCGGGTCCTCCAGCCTGCCCCGAAAGTATGAAGCTTACGAGCGGGTCTTCGACTACCGCTCATACGAGGCCCAGGCTCTATACAAGAAACCTAAACGCATCTACCAGAAGTCGGTCAAGTCGGACTTCGTAGCATCGCTCGAGAAGAACAAGTCGGTTCTTTCCGATAAATATGTGCGATCCTTTCGCCGCCTATACAAAGTGCCCCTGGACGTGCACTTTTAAGGAGCGACCTCTGAGGAGAGCGCCGACCAACCTCCACCTTGGATGATCGCGGTGAACGAACACACAATGGAGGCCGGGATCCGATTTCCACTTCACCCGGCTATGTCTCACTTGCTGGCGGCCTGGAACCAGAGCCTAACTCAGATCACTCCCAATGGATGGAGCTACATTTTATCCACCATGACCGTGCTCGGGAAGGCCGGGCTGTATCGATTATCGACCCTGAGCAAGCTAGCCTTCGTGATGACGCCAATTCATCAAGCCGGCGGCTATAATGTCTTGCGGCTTCGCAAAGGTCGAGAACTCGTGAGCGGGATCCCTAATAAGGTCGAGGGCTGGCACAACAAGTGGTGGTTTGTCGGGGGGGCGTGGGAGTCCGTGGACCCTTCGAGCACTCTGCCAATCCCTGTCCCAACCGACTACGCGACTCGAGTCGCCCATGGTAGGTTTCACATTTTCCGAGTTAGATATTTGTACTGATCTAATTCTCCTCTTCTTTTGCAGTCTTCACACCCGTTGCCGCCGACCTTTATTGGGATTTTTTGGAGGAGTATAACACTGTTCGCGATACTCCACCGAGCTGGCAGGACGTGAACGCTTTGAACTCTGAGCTCGATCGATTTAACGCCGGCCTATACACATACCCGCGTCATTTGAAGATCCCCTATAAGTATCCTCGCTCTGTGCTCATCAAATTTTCGTTGTCGACCTGTCTGACCGACTACAATTTTGCTATTTTTGTAGTCCCCAATACTCCAATTTACCGACGTCGTCCTCCTGCAAACGTCATGGCTTCCCGCAAGAAATCCATTCTTGGGCAAATGAGGCGAGTGGCGGCCTCCGAAGCCGCTCCCCTGAGATCACCCCTGCCGAGGTTGCTCCCCCAAGCTCGGTCCCTCACCGCCTAAATGAAATGGAACAAAGGCAAGAGGAAGGCTACGGGATCGACTCCGCCGACTTCTGAGCATGCTCGGAAAAAAGTTAGGGAGGAGCTCGGGACCTACCATTCGGAGAACAACAGGGGGCTGGGAAGCCGCCCCACATCGCAACCGGCTACATCAGCCCCATTTTGAATTTGCCGTTCACCACCTCGCGACCTGCTTCACCGGCCCCGAGGAGAGGCCGTCATGAGGACGATGACTCCTTCTTAGGCTGGGATAAGGAACAGGTGGATGAGTAAGTTCTAGTCACTCTCCGTATAATTCTTTTTATATTATTTCCAGTATTCTGACGATTCACTTTCTTTTTTTTTTTTTTTTGGGCGGTAGGTCTGCCAGAGATGGTTAGTTTCCTTAGGTTCTTACCACTTCAATCGGCCAAGCTCCCTGACAACTGTTCAGGCTATCTCTCCCGCAACATGCGGAACCTCCCCCGGGGGTGGACACGTACGGACCACGCCAACGCTCATCGCCAGAAGGTGACGGGCAACTTGTACTCGACCATGGTCCACTCCCAAAAGGCGGCCTTTTTTCTAGAGAAGTCCAAATAACAACCGAGACCGAGTTCAATTCTCCGGAGTCGCAAACTCGGTAGCCGATCAAAGCAAAGTCGATCTCGGGTGCTGCCGAGACCCGTATGGGGATGGAGAAATCCAATTCGAGAGCACCTTCTACGGATCTCGACCAAGATCATCCGCCGGCGGAGAGGAGGACTGCTCACAAGAGGGTCAAGTTGACCAAGACGAAGGCGGGCAGGGCCGAGGCGGAGGCCGACCGGTGGCCGAGAAGAAAGACGCTGTGGTGGAGGCCGATCTGGCCGAGGTGAAAATGGAGCTGGCCGGGATTAAAGGGGGAGTTCGATACCAGGGAGGCCAAGTTCAAGGCCGCCGAGGAGGCAAACACCAACTTTGCGTACGTGATGGACTTCGTGGGTGCCATCCAAATCTGTCATCGGGCGAACCCTTCTGGTGACCTTACCGGGCTTGTCCCCGATCTCAAAGCCTACGTCAGCGACAACCCTCTGGCCCCCGACGTTCTGAGGAGATCCAAGACTTGGAGGACATGGGCATTAATCTCTCATTTTTTCCGAACCCAAGTCGGATTGTACGCCCTCTCCCAGACCCTTCGGAGGTTGACCCCCCTGTTGTCATTCCTTCCGAGCCCATTGAGGAGAAGGTGCCGAGCTCGGAGGTCGATCCCCCCGCAGCTGCGCCTTCCGAGCCTTCTTTTGGGACAGTTATCACCCCCGCCGAGACTGCACCTTGAAGAAGAACGTTGTAATTTTTTTTTTGAGCATCATTGTACCGGCCTCCGGGCCTTGACTTGTACCGGCCTCCAGGCTTTATCAATGAAATTCTCCTTTTAATTCCTTTGTTGTGTTGACTTGATTTCCTTATGCGATTTTTGCCTAGTCCTTGTCGTCTTAATGTCTATGTGACTTGTTTACTGGACATTTGTTTAATCGTCTTACAAAGTCGGGATTCATCGCACCCTGATGGGTTGTGATTTACTTTCTGGTATTTTGAAAGTCACACCTCGGGTTCGCACTTCATCGATCATATGTTTTTCATGCGCCTTGCATGTTATTAATCATGTCTTTCATGTGACCCGCTTGGTTTCTACACATAGGAATTTTTCTTTCAAATAGAATAGAGAATTGATGTTACCAAAAAAATTGTTTACATTGTTGTGATCTATACAAGGGTGTAAGTTTACTGATAGTACTTCTTCAGGTGAGTTGCATTCCACGGATATTGGGCCTTGGTCCCATCCGACTTCTCGAGCTCGTATGCCCCGTTTGGTAGGACCTTCAATATTTGATATGGACCCTCCCATCTTGGACCAAGGGCCCCTTGTGAATCCCCGAGTACCTTCTTTAGCACCAAGTCCCCTACCTTGAAACGTCGAGTCGCACTTTTGAGTTGTAATATCTCCCCGACCTCTGCTTGTATCTTGCGTTTCTCATGGTAGCCTCCAATCGCTTTTCTTCGAGTAGGTCCAGGTTTCTTTCCAAGGCCTCATCGTTAGTTCGGAGGGTCGGGAGGTCGACTTCACGGGCATAACCGCCTCAGATCCGAAGGCTAGCGAGTAAGGAGTTTCGCCCGTTAAATTTTTGCAGATCGTTCTGTATGACCACAACACGCCCGGGAGCTCGCTAGCCCATTTCCCCTTTCCCCCCTCGATCTTAGCCTTAAGCGTGTGCTTGATAATTTTGTTCACGGCCTCGACTTGGCCATTTGACTGGGGGTGCTTGTTGGGATTATACTTGAAAGTATGCTTTTTACTTTGTATAATCAAAACTGAATTTCGAACTTATTTACTGAAATAAATTGTTTATCACTGATGCTTTAATTATTATCGAATGTTACATATATTTATTGATAACTGCTCAATAAGTCGACGTGTTACATTGTAGTTAATTTAGTGATACCGCATCACGAAGATTAAATTAATATCCCCTTTGTAACTAAAAAAGTACGCCATTCACGACCTAGATGGAAATGAACAACCCATCGTGAAAGGTTGAAGTGTAAGGCTCGAGATTGGCTTGTATTGACCAAGAGATTACACTAGTGCATGACCGATGTAATTGAATAGGACCTCTGAGGAGGACAAATTCTCCGAATCAACAAGGAAGAATTAGACCTCGGTGTTCGATATTTCTTAATCTTCGCCCTTAAATAGGATCACGTGATTGGTAACTATTGCTTTGACTTATCATGGGTAGAGAATCAACGAGATTCAATACTTTTTATCTTGGGCAATATTATTAGTCACATGTGATTGCTAAGATTTAATACGAAGAATCGTGTGCAAGTACGCTTGTTTGATTTGCCCCCTTGGGAGGTTCATAAGCTTTATCATACCAAATCTTGCAAGTGGAATTAGTTTCTGGTATGGATAATAATGTTGAACCGTTCCTTGACCAAGGATAAAAGATATTAATTAATGGAAAGCTATTTCAGTGGCTTGAATTAATTAATGGGCTAGATAATCTTAAACACGGGAAATAATAACCGGGAGCCATATTGACTGTAATATGTGTTAATATGGATAGTGCAATATTAATTATGTAGTGGGATTAATTAATATTTATGGGCTTGAATAATATTGTGGCTCAATATTAGATATGCAAGGTCCATTAGAAGGTCCAATCTTAATTCTCCTAAAGGCCCCCTAAGTAGCCCAACATATAGTCCAATAACTGAAAAAGGTGATTAAAATAAAATAAATATTGTTGCTTATTTTTCCAAGTAAATTTTCGAAAATTATGGATAAGTTGGGAGAAAGATTTTCTTTGAATTTTGTTATGGAATGAAGATATGTATTCTTGGAATACAAGATTATCTCATTAAATTCAAGAAATCTCCCACTTGGTTATTTCATAAGAGAATTTCGAAATATGGGAAATATAGTGGGCAAGAAAGATTTTCTTGATTTTCTTGAAAAGATATTATGGAAGATATGTATTTCTTGAAATACAAGAATGTCTCATAAATTCAAGAAGATCCAAATCTTGGATTCTTGACTCATCATATTTTCGAAAATATCCATAAAATAGAGTAGGTGGGATTTTTGTGGAATATTATAATTATGGGAAAAAGAATATAAGAGATATATTCAAGATTTCTTGGAGATCAAGAAAATATTTTCCCACATTGTTTTATCACAAAATTTTCGTCCACCTTGTGCTTTATAAATAGGGGATGATTCTTTCATTCCCAAGTACAATTCCATGTGCTGGAAAAATTAGTAAATCCACAAAGGTGGTGCAACATAATTTATTTTCCTTTTGTTAAATCGTTCACAAGTGTCCTTCCACCGGATAGTCGAACGAGGGCTAATGGAATACTTGGGAAGTTCTTTTGGTTAGTCTAATCTGCTAGATTACTGCCATCCCAAGAGGTATGTTCAAGTAAACTCGTAGAATTCCGCATGCGTAGGTTTTAAGTGAATTATTATATGCATAATATGTTGTTGGATTATTATTTGAATTAATATAGGATTAATTCATGCTAGTAATAATTATAAGAATTAAATTTGTATTTAAATATTCATCCCGAATAGATCTGTGCAACTTATTTCCCAACAAGCGCATCGAGCCACGGTTTGAACTCAATTTTTTAAATCAGATTTTAATTCATTGACATTAAATTTGAAATTGGATAGTAGAATTGCTAGATCTGTTTTGAAGGTATCCAATTGTCATGGAATTTAATGTGTTTATTTATGCATGCATATAAATTGTGGTTTTTAATTCGATTCGTTCGGATTCGTTTTGCCTCGTGAGAAAATCCACGAGTAGATTAGGATTTGTTTGATTTGATCAATGTAATAGACTAGTCTAGATCTAAGTTTATTTATTTTTTGTAAATAAATTGTAACCGGATCGAAAACGAGGATGAAGATGAAGAATTAAAGGACAAAATCCAGAACCGGGCGTAGGCGGCGTGCGTCGCGCAAAACGTGCCAAGGGAGGCACGCGCGTGATGTGGACGCGATCAGGCACGCACGACGCGCGGCAGGCCGAGGGCCGAAAGGCGCGGGCGATCTCGACCGAGCGCAAGACGAAGCGGGCGCGGCGACGCTGCACCGCAGGCGCCGAGCGACCGGTGAGGACCGAAAAGGATGCGCGCTGGTACGCTGGGGACGGCGCTGGTGCCGGTAATCAAGGGCGAGGCACGGCCGGCGAAGACGCTGCTAGAGATGACGCGGTTGCGCTGCTCGCCGCCGAGTAGTGCCGGACTCGCCGAGGCGCGGCGAGGCGCGGGCGGGCGACGCCGAAAGGGCCGCTGAGGGTCAACTCGCCGTTGCCGGTCGGATGCTGGCGCAGATCTCTTTCGCTGCTTTCAAGGTTTTTGAGACGGCGTATTTTTTCGAGACGATCCAAAGGGGAGAAATTAAGACGCTGCTTTTTCAAGATCAAGCCAAGAAAAATCAAACCACGATAATTGGATAATTTGTGCCCAATATGTTTATTTTTTCTGCCTTGCTTGATTTATTTTGTGCTATCTTTTATGCTTTGTTTAATTTGTTTAAATGTGTTTGCATGAGAATTGCCCAATGAAAAATCTCACCTTCAAAATTACTAAGTATGTTTAAATAATTAATTGACAATTTTATTCCGGATAATAAAATTGAATTAATTTTGACCTCCATGATTTATTTATTTGTGAATTCTTTTGGAGAAATTCCCCCCACGGGACGGTCAAAAGATAACTTTCACATGAATGAATTCCAAATGGATGATTGTGGGTTATTACTAGTGGCAACGATGACCCTCCCCACGAGGCTCGTTCAATACGAAATAATAATCCTCAGATTTAATCATGGTTATTACTTAGGTATAAAATTGATATGCATATACTTCCCTCAAGTCCCCCGTCGAATTTTATATTGGTCAAGTGGAGCCAACTATTAATCGATATTAAAGGTTTGTAAATCGTTTTGTTTGTAACTTTTAAATGTGTTTAAATAATGACCCACCCCACGTGGCTTATTTAAACTGTTTTGAGATGTTGGCTGATGCATGTTCATATTTTTTTGAGATTTTAATATGATGCATGTGATCGAACCTTGTGATATATTTGTGCTTATGCATATTATTGTTTATTTCAGTTCATCATGTCGCAACCTTCTAATCCACTATCGAATATACTTAAAGACAATTTGCTTACTGGTGAAAACTATTTTGATTGGAAATACAAACTAAAATCTGTCCTAACCGCATCATCTTCCAAATGGGTACTTGATACACCAAAACCCGAAAAACCAACTAAGGACGCCGGAATATGGGATGAGATGATTTATGGTGAATGGGAGCTGGCAAATGAATTGATGAAGGAAACAATTCTGGCACATCTGTCAGATACGTTGAGACACCTTCATCAAGAATATGAGTCAGCTGCAGACATCTTAAAGAATCTTGAAGCGATGTTCGCACATCAGACCCATATGGCAATCCAAAGTGTGAAGCAAGAAATTGCTGAATTAAAAATGGAAAAAGGGACGACTGCAGCACAGCACGTCCTTAGGGTTATGGTGCTATTTGAGGAACTTGAGATCCTCGGCGAAAAATGTGATTTCAAGACTAAGATTGATTTCATTCTCCAATCCTTACCAAAGAGCTATAATCACCACTATCTTGAGTATCTAATGGAAGATCTAGATTTTACAGTGGATGATCTTGTAAATGCTCTGACTTTGGTTGAAAAGGAAAGGGAGCGCGAGGAAAAGAACTTGGGAAAACAGAAATCTTCTCTTCATCCTAGATCAAGTGGTGATAAGGATGATGAAAAGAAAAGAAGGTTAAACCAAGAACACTCAACATCAAATAAAAGCATGGGATCAAGCATGAGGAAAACTTTGGAAAGCGGGAGAGTAGGACACTCGAGGTCAGCCTGTTCCGATCCCAAAAGGAAAGGAAAGAAAGGTAATTCTCACGCACTAGTTGTTGAAACTTGTTTAGCAGCGTATGCCTCCCATTTATGGGTGGTGGATACGGGATCCACTAATCATGTTTGCTTCACGGGTTCAAACTGATCCGACAACTTAGTGGCAGTGAGATCCTCATCACACTGGGCGATGCTACGAGAGTGGAAGCTGAAGCAGTGGGAGAAGTGCACTTGTCTTTTGAAGACAGAGTTCTAATTTTAAGAGATGTTCTTTATGTTCCCAGTTTTAGAAAGAATTCACCTTCAGTTTCTAAAATTCTGTTAATGGACACTTAGTTTCTTCTAATAAGAATGAAATCATTTCTTGAAATGATGAGTGTATCTGTTATGGGACATTGATGGAAAATCTCTATACAATTAATTGTGCACACCACTCACGAAATGCATCATATAACACATCAACTGTTTCCGAGAAAAGAAAATGTTCATCAGACGTGAACGAGACACTTCTTTGGCATCTAAGATTGGATCATATAAATCCAAAGAGGATCCAAAGGTTGGTGAAAGACGGTTCACTGGAGCTTCTCCAAGTTGAACCGATTCCAACCTGCGAATCATGTTTGGAGGGTAAAATGACCAAGAGGGCATTTGGAGCCAAGGGGAATAGAGCTAAAGAAGTGTTAGAGATCGTTCACACAGATGTATGTGGTCTAATGTCAACCAAAGAAAGATGAGGTTATGAGTATTTTGTCACTTTTATTGATGATTACTCAAGGTACGGTTACATTTTCCTTATGAAGCATAAATTTGAGACCTTTGAGAAATTCAAAGAATTTAAGGCTCAAGCAGAGAATCATAGGGAAAAACGTATCAAGTCTCTACGATCTGATCGTGGAGGCGAATACCTCAAATGATGAGTTTTTGAACTACTTATCGATGAAGGGATTGCATCCCAAACCATCGCACCTTAACCCCTCAACAAAACGGGGTTGCGAGCAAAGAAAATGAACTCTTTTGAAAATGGTTAGATCTATGATGAGTTATCGCGGATCTTCCCAAGTCGCTACGGGGTCATGCCTTGAAACAACATCTTACATTCTCGAACTTGGTGTCATCCAAATCGGCTCCCAAAACTCCCAAAGAATTGTGGACCCAAGCGCAAGCCTAGTATGAGACACATGAGAATTTGGGGTGTCCGCCCACGTGTTGGACAAGGAAGCCGAAAATCGATCCTCGATCGTAATTAAGGTTGTTTGTAGGATACCCCGAGGAACAAAAAGGGTGTATGTTCTATGGTCCCAAAGATCAAAAGGTGGTCATAAGCACCCACTTTAAATTTTTGGAAGAAGACTATATGAACGAAAAGAAGACCCGTATGAGATTACCTTAAATGAGCTAAGAGGGCAAACCTCAATGCCAATTATACTAGACGATATACAAAACGACACGTTTTCTGCCACAACCGAGTCTCGTCAGAGTGGGAGGGGGTTGTAAGACAGCCCGAGAGATTCATGGGAATAGGAGAGTCCTCGAACTTGATTCCCTGACAAAATAAAATCGCACCCATGGACATATGACGAGGCACTCCAAGACAAGGATGCAGATTTTGGGCAACAAAGAATGAAAGCCGAAAATGGGTTCTATGTTTCATAACAGAGTGTGGGGAGCTAGTCGAACCACTTAATTGGGGTCAAACCCATTGGATGCAAGTGGGTATATAAGAGGAAAAGAGGACCGGGACGGGAAGGTTGAAACCTTCAAAAGCAAGACTAGTGGCGAAAAGGTTATACTCGCGTAAAGAAGGGATCGATTATGAGGAAACTTTTTCGCCAGTAGCCATGCTTAAGTCCATCCGTATTCTCTTGTCGATTGCTGCGCATTTTGACTTTGAAATCTGGCAAATGGATGTCAAGACAGCTTTCCTTAACGAAAGTCTTGATGAAGAAATCTATATGCAACAACCCCAAGGCTTCATTGAAAAAGGCCAAGAACATCTAGTTTGTAAGCTCATGAAGTCCATTTACGGACTCAAACAGGCATCCAGAGCTTGGAACCATTGTTTTGATCATGTTATAAAGTCTTATGGGTTCGATCAAAATGAGTTTGAAAGTTGTGTGTATAAAAAGCGTGTCGGAACTGCATTGGTATTCTTAGTACTATATGTAGATGACATTCTGATCATCGGGAAAGATGTGAAGGTGTTATTAGACGTAAGGGCATGGATTTCAAAAAAGTTTGATATGAAAGACTTAGGGGAATCCAGACACATCCTTGGGATCAAGATCACTTGAGATTGCAAGAAAAGGATGATCGGGTTATCACAAGCTTCATACATAGACACTGTCTTGAAACGCTTCAGCATGCAAGATTCCAAGAAAGGATTCATACCTTTCAGGCATGGTATCCATCTATCCAAGAAAATGTCCCCTAAGACGCAAAATGAGATAGATAACATGAAAGACATTCCTTATGCTTCGGCTGTCGGAAGCCTTATGTATGCAATGCTGTGTACGAGACCAGATATCTGTTTTGCCGTAGGCATGGTGGTAAGATATCAAAGTAACCCGGGAAAAGAGCATTGGGCGGCAATTAAAAACATTATGAAGTATCTGAAAAGAACTCGGGATAGAATGTTGGTTTATCAGCCAGATAGTCCAATCCCCATCGGCTACAGGGACTCGGATTTCCAATCAGACATAGACTCCAGAAAATCTACCTCCGGTAGTCTGTTTTGCATGGGGGGAGGAGCCGTGACATGGAGAAGCGTCAAGCAGAAATGCGTCACAGATTCTACCATGGATGCCGAATATGTAGCTACTAGCGAGGCAGCGAAAGAAGCGGTTTGGCTCAAGCACTTCCTAGTGGACTTAGATGTGGTTCCGAATTTGCCCAACAGAATCACTGTTTATTGTGACAATGCCGGAGCAGTTGCAAATTCAAGGGAACCAAGAGCCCACAAAGCCAGCAAACACATTGAAAGGAAATACCATTTTTACGAGATATCGTTAAGAGAGGAGATATATATGTGGCAAAGATAGCGTCTGAGGACAACCTAGCAGATCCATTCACAAAGAGTCTGCCTCTGAATACATTCGAGAGACATGTGGAAGGAATGAGTGTCAAGACCTTTGCCAATCCGCTTTGAATATAAGTGGGAGAAATTATTAGGTTCGTGTAGGTGACATTAGATGTCACAGACTACACGAGACATGTTGTAGTATACTTAAAAGCAGACTTTGAGTATAAGTGGGAGATTGTTGGGATTATACTAGAAAGTATGCTTTTTACTTTGTATAATCAAAACTGAATTTCGGACTTATTTACTGAAATAAATTGTTTATCACTGATGCTTTAAATATTATCGAATGTTACATAAATTTACTGCATAACTGTTCAATAAGTCGTACGTGTTACATTGTAGTTAATTTAGTGATACCAGATCACAGAAGATTAAATTAACAGTCCCTTGTAACTAAAAGTACGTCATTCACGACCTAGATGGAAATGAACAACCCATCGTGAAAGGTTGAAGTGTAAGGCTCAGATTGGCTTGTCTTGACCAAAAGATTACACTAGTGCATGACTGATGTACTGAATAGGACCTACAGGAGGACAAATTCTTCAGAACTGAACAAGGAAGAATTAGACCTCAGCGGTTCGTTATTTCTTAATCTTCGTCCCTTAAATAGGATCACGTGGGATTGGTAACTATTGCTTTGACTTATCATGGGTAGAGAATCAACGAGATTCAATACAATTTATCTTGGGCAATATTATTAGTCACATGTGATTGCTAAGATTTAATACGAAGAATCGTGTGCAAGTACGCTTGTTTGATTTGCCCCCTTGGGAGGTTCATAAGATTTATCATACCAAATCTTGCAAGTGGAATTAGTTTCCGGTATGGATAATAATGTTGAACCGTTCCTTGACCAAGGATAAAAGATATTAATTAATGGAAAGCTATTTCAGTGGCTTGAATTAATTAATGGGCTAGATAATCTTAAACACGGAAATAATAACCGGGAGCCATATTGACTGTAATATGGGTTAAGATGGATAGTGCAATATTAATTATGTAGTGGGATTAATTAATATTTATGGGCTTGAATAATATTGTGGCTCAATATTAGATATTCAAGGTCCATTAGAAGGTCCAATCTTAATTCTCCTAAAAGGCCCCCTAAGTAGCTCAACATATAGTCCAATAACTAAAAAAGGTGATTAAAATAAAATAAATATTGTTGCTTATTTTTCCAAGTAAATTTTCGAAAATTATGGATAAGTTGGGAGAAAGATTTTCTTTGAATTTTGTTATGGAATGAAGATATGTATTCTTGAAATACAAGATTATCTCATTAAATTCAAGAAATCTCCCACTTGGTTATTTCATAAGAGAATTTCGAAATATGGGAAATATAGTGGGCAAGAAAGATTTTCTTGATTTTCTTGAAAATATATTATGGAAGATATGTATTTCTTGAAATACAAGAATGTCTCATAAATTCAAGAAGATCCAAATCTTGGATTCTTGACTCATCATATTTTTGAAAATATCCATAAAATGGAGTAGGTTGGATTTTTGTGGAATATTATAATTATGGGAAAAAGAATATAAGAGATATATTCAAGATTTCTTGGAGATCAAGAAAATATTTTCCCACATTGTTTTATCACAAAATTTTTCGTCCCACCTTGTGCTCTATAAATAGGGATGATTCTTTTCATTCCCAAGTACAATTCCATGTCTTTGGAAAAATTAGTAAATCCACAAAGGTGGTGCAACATAATTTATTTTCCTTTTGTTAAATCGTTCACAAGTGTCCTTCCACCGGATAGTCGAACGAGGACTAAGGGAATACTTGGGAAGTTCTTTTGGTAGTCTAATCTGCCAGATTCATCGCCATCCCAAGAGGTAATGCGTTCCGTAAACTCGTAGAATTCGCATCATCGTGAGTTTTACTTGAATTATTATATGCATAATATGTTGTTGGATTATTATTTGAATTAATATAGGATTAATTCATGCTAGTAATAGTTATAAGAATTAAATTTATATTTAAATATTCACCCCGAATAGATCTGTGCAACTTATTTCCCAACAGTGCTATGGGGTTGAAAATAACTTCGTGATCTTCCACTTTTTGAAAAAAATATCTATCTTGACACCATCAAACTATTTCCCATTATCCGATATGATCGCTTGAGGTTGCCCGAACCTGCAGATAATGTTTCGCCATATAAATTTGATGACATGATCCTGGTTTATGGTCGCCAAATACCTCGCCCATTTTTTTGTGAAGTAATCCACTACTACCAGGGCATACTTTACAGAACCTGGGGCCGTTGGGAGTGGCCCGATGATGTCTATCCCCCACTTCGCAAAAGGCCAAGGACTGAGGATGCTCGTGAGTTCCTCCAGTGCGACCTTGATGGAGGGAGCATAGATCTGGCATTTGTGGCATTTGCGGGCGAAGATAGTAGCATCGGCCCTTAGGGTTTGCCAAAAATACCCCTGCCTTGTGGTCTTGTGGGCCAGCGACTCCCCCCCAGTGTGGTTTCCGCATTCCCCTTCGTGTATTTCTCGTAGGATGGTTTGGCCTTGTTCCGGTGTGATACATCGAAGTAGGGGCATGCTGAACCCTCGCTTGTATAACTCCCCGTTGATCAGTGTGTACCGCGCGGCCTGTAGTTGTAACTGCCGAGCTTGGACCCGATCAGTTGGCAAGAGGCCGCTTATCAAATATTCCATGATGGGTGTCATCCAGTTCGACGCCGGGACTTCCAATGTTGTTAACCTTACTTGCGCGGTGGATGGGTGGGAAAGTGTCGTGATGGTGACATCCTTCATGTCTGGTGATATTTCGGAAGTCGCCAGCCTAGCTAAAGTATCGGCTCGCGAGTTCTGCTCTCTCGATATCAACTTGACATGGACTTGTGTGAATTTTAGGCATAGTGTTTTTATGACTTCCTGATAGGCCGCCATCCTATCGTCCCGAGCCTCGTATTCCCCCGAAACTTGATAGGCTACGAGCTGGGAGTCGGTATGGATTTGTAATCTCTTGACCCCCATGGTTGTTGCCATTTCCAAGCCATTGATGAGCGCCTCATATTCGGCCTCATTATTTGTCGGGGGAAACTCAAAGGTAATGGCATTCTGGAATGAGACACCATCCGGGCTCATCAACACTAAACCAGCTCCCGACTTGTGAGAGGTCGCCGATCCATCTATGAATAATTCCCATGGCGGGCTGCCCAAACACCCGACCTCAGAAGGGAATGTGAGCTCGACGATGAAATTGGCCAGTGCCTGGGCCTTGACGGTAGGTCGTGGCGCATATGTCACTCCGTATTGTCCGACCTCGATGGCCCATTTGAGACACCGACCTGATGTGTCTGGTCGGTGGAGCACGTTCCTCAACGGTAGGGAAGTGAGGACCTCGACGTGGTGATCGAAAAAGTACGGTCTCAGCTTCCCCACACTCATGACTAATGCATAAGTCAACTTCTCTAACGATGGATAACGTTGTTATGTCTCGTTCAGTGTCTGGCTGACGAAATAAATGGGCAGGTGGATCTGGCCCTCTGCTCGGACCAGTACTGCACTCAAAGCGGTCTCTGAAGCCGCGAGATATAAGAACAACTTCTCTCCTGGGACAGGTTTGGATAAGATGCTCACATCTGCCAGGTAGATTTTGATTTTTTCAAAAGCATCCTGGCTCTCAGGCGTCCATTCGAACTTTGCTTTCTTACGGATTGTGTCGAACATCGGCTTGCATTTGTACCCCATCCGGGAGATGAACCTGCTTAGTGCGGCCAGGCATCCCGTGAGTTTCTGAACCTCTTTCACATTTCGGGGTGCCCCCATGTCTAATATGGCCTTGACCTTCCCTGGATTCACCTCAATTCCCTGCTTACTGACCAGGTGTCCCAGGAACTCCCCCGACTCCACTCCGAAGTTACACTTCTTGGGGTTGAGTCTCATGTTGAACTTTCTGAGGATGTCAAAGGTCTGAGCGAGGTGAGACAGATGATCCTCCCTTTTTAAGCTCTTGACGACTATATTGTCGACATAAACTTCTACCGACTTCCCGATTTGGTCGGCAAACATATGATTGACAAGCCTTTGGTAGGTTTCCCCTGCACTCTTCAGGCCGAAAGGCATTCTCTTCCAACAATATAGGTTTTTCTCGGTCAGAAACGAGGTGTGCTGTCGATCTGGCTCATGCATGGCTATTTGGTGATAACCCGTGAAAGTATCCATGAACGACATCATCTCATGCCCAACCGTGTTATCTATCAGGTGATCGATGTGTGGCATGGGGAAGAAATCTTTCGGGCAGACCTCGTTGAGGTCGATAAAGTCGATACAAAGTCGCCAGATCCCGTTGGACTTTTTTACAAACACCGAGTTGGCTACCCACTGTGGTTGTTCGGCCTGCATGATCAGGTCATTATCCAGCAGTTTCTTCACCTCTTCGGCTAAAACAACATATTTTTCGGGGCCGAATTTCTACCTTTTATGGGCAACCGGCCTCCGACTCGGGTCAATGTGAAGTCGGTGACACACGACTTCCGGATCAATCCCTACCATGTCTTTATGCGACCAGGCGAAGATGTCCAAGTTCTTTTTGAGAAAGTCGATGACTTCCCCCCTCAGGTCGTTCGGTATTTTGGAGCCGATAATGACTTCTAGATCCGGGCGAGTTGGATCTATCTTGACTTTCTCGAGTTCTTCCCCCGGGATGGCTCTTGGGCCATCTTGTTGGGGGTCGTTGATTTCGGACTCGATTAGGAATTCTTCAGGCTCTTGCCCTATTCTTGGATCGAGGTCGCTGTGGGTTCTTTTTCTGCTTGCTCTTTTCTTATTTAATTCCTCATCTTGTTCGATGCTATCTATTATAAATGTTTGTTTGATAGGTTTTGGTACGGAATTGAAAAGAGACAAAGAGTAAATCAAATAACCTCTTGCATCGACTTGGTCGCCCTTATCGGTACCGACCAACCCACTCTTGGTAAGAAATTTTACACAGAAGTAGAAAGTAGAGGACGCAGCCTCGAATTCATGCTCAAAAGGCCTTCCCAGGAAACCATTATAGGAGCTGGGAAGATCGACTACTAGAAAATCTAACAGCCTAGTTGTCCTAACTTCGCTATTCAGTGTGGAGACCAGCTCGACGGCCAGCCGGATCATCCCCGTCGGCTTCACAATCGCATCACCAAACCCTTTCACGACATGGTCGCACGGGGTGATGTAGGCATCATAGTCCCCAAGCAGATCCAGGGTTTTCTTGAAGAGGATTTTGCAGAAGGCACCCCCATCTACCAGAAGTCGGAACACCGTTGTTCCCATGATATTTTCTCTGATCACTAGGGGGTCGACGTTAGGATAGACCACTCCAGCTTTGTCCTTCTCTCCGAACTCGATCGTGCTGGACTTTTCCCCCATGGCGAGGATAGGCAGTACCATCTTCTTGGCATTCTCTATCTCCCTTATCTCGGCCTTCATCTTCCGCTTGGAAGAGGAGTTCGAGGCTAGTCCCCCGACTGCCCCTAGGGGAGAGAGGGTGTGTATGATGCGTTCTTCCTCATTTTCAGGCATGGGCAGGATGGGCCGCTCCCCCTGCCCCCCACCCTGGGTGTCATTCCTGCGGGCGTGCTCTCCTTGCTGGCGACCTCTCGGAGCCTGGTCGCCATTTTTCTGAGGTCGCTTGACGAATTCGTCAAGCAGGCCATCTTCATACAATCTCTAGAGCTGGGGCAACAGATCTTTATACTCACTGGTATAGTGACCGACCTGCTCGTGAAAGTGGCAATACTTGTTGGGGTTTAACTTGCCCTTATCCTTTACAGGGCGAGACGGGAGGAGTAATTCCCGCTCTCGGATCTGGGTGAAGATATGTCCGGGCATCATGCCCAGTGCATCCATCAGCTTCACCAGAATGCTCTCTTCAAAAGGCTTGAAACTTCCAGGTGGCTTGTACTGTGTGGCGGCCTTCTTGGAATTTTTCTTGGGTTCACCGACCTCTTTAGTATCAGAGAGTCGGGATTCCAGCAACTCTACAGTATGAATCAGGTCGCTAGCTCGCCTCCTGATATCGGCGTAGCTAGTCGGATAGTCGGCTGTCATGCACCGCCAAAGTTTGGTCCCCTTCTTGAGGTCGGAGACAGCCCCTATCAATTTTGCCTCATCCCCGATGGGATCTATTTCTATGATCAATTTGTCGATCCTCTCCATATAGGACCGATCGAACTCCGTATCACCCTGCTGGGTGTTCATCAGACGCTGCCGGGTCACAGGTCGGGACGCCAGGGCAGTAAAGTGCGTCAAGAACAGGGGAGCGAGCTGCTCAAAAGTGTCCACCGAGAGGGGTGGCAGGGAGGTAAACCATTGATGAGATATTTGAGTTTTGATGAATTATGCCAAAACATTATCAACTTGTGTTATTTAAGCTAATCTACAGATAACAAGTTAAAGGGGAACTCATGAAATCAGACGAAGATGATCGAGATCAGACAAGACTTCAGACGAGACTGATCGAGATCAGATGAGTAAGATGAGTTCCAAGTTAACTGATGAGCATAGCAAAATCAGAATAAGAAGAAAAGTTAAGCCAACAAATCAAAAGAACAGACAAGCTGATCAGATGACCAGAAGACCTGATCAGAAAATATGCATACCTGATCAGATGATCAGAAGAGCAGACGAGCTGATCAGATGACCAGAACAGACAAACTGACAGGAAGACCAGAAGAAGATATTACTGATCAGAAGAAGATGTTGCTGATCAGAAGAAGAGGTTGTTGATTAGAAGAGGGGCAGATGAGACTAATCGAGATCAGACGTGATCAAGATCAGATGAGGTTGAACAAAGATCAGAACAAGACTGATGGGAAGAAGTCACCTGACCTGATGTCCTCAGAAGATAAGTCACCTGAAGACAAGTCCTCTGAAGACATGTTCACTGAACCAAAATACTGATGATCAGCTAGCCTGAGTTAAGTGACCTGAGGGTCAGTGAGTGCAGGTGACCTGAGGGTCAGGATGTCTGAAGTCAGAAGAGCTGAACTCAGTAATCCTGAGTGTCAGTATGCCTGATCGGACAAGGTCCATTGAAGAGAAGTCTGCTGAGTCAAGAATCCTGAGTCCAAGGAAGCCTGAGTTCGAGAAAGCTGAGGATCAGAATCCTGAAGATTATAGCCGTTAGATTCAGCTGACGTGGACCAATGAGAGGAAGACAACCAACCTGAAAAAGCTGCAAAAGCTACAGAATAGTATGGATTTGAATGTAACTCCATCCAATGGTAACATTCAAATCCACACTATAAATACAAGTTCTTCCTTCATTATTTAGGGTGTGAAATGCGTGAAAAACACCATTGAGCTTCAAAGCCAAATCATCCAGCATTTCCACCATAGAACACTGAACACGAAATACACGCATATATTCAAGAGTGTTCTACCCTAGATCTAAGCACAAATGTCATATCCTAAGCTTAGAGAGATTTTCCCAACTTTAGCATTGAGGCTAAACAAATGTAAGAGAAAATCTCACCCTAGTTAGACACCAAACAATCTTTACCCAAACCGAGTGTTAGGTTAAGTTTTGTTAAGCAAGGATTGTAAGTTAGTTGGACTAGCTTACTTTCTGGGTGTGAGTGAGAACTCGTTAAACATCGAAGCAATCTCGTGAAGGAGGGTAGGCAATCCCGTGGAGGGTGATAAGTCCCGAGAGAGTGAGAACTCATTAAACATCTATAGGCGATCCCGTGAGGGAGATAAGTCCCATTGAGTAAGAGCTCAATAAATATCTGTTAGTTTAGTTGGTGCCCCATGAAGGGAAGAATGGATGTAGGAGTTGGACTCCGAACCACTATAAAATAGTGTGTTCTTTACTGCTTTATGTAACTAACTCGTGTTTAGCCGGGTCATAGGCCAGTTTGTTGGGATTATACTGGAAAATATGCTTTTAGTTTGTATAATCAAACTGAATTTCGGACTTATTTACTGAATTAAATTGTTTATCACTGATGCTGTAAATATCATTGAATGTTATATATATTTATTGCATAATTGTTCAATAAATAGTACGTGTTACATTGTAGTTAATTTAATGATACCAGATCACAGAAGATTAAATTGACAGTCCCTTGTGACCAAAAGTACACCATTCACGACCTAGATGGAAATGAACAATCCATCGTGAAAGGTTGAAGTGTAATGCTCAGATTGACTTATCTTGACCAAGAGATTACACTAGTGCATGTCTAGTGCACTGAAGAGGACCTACAGGAGGACAAATTCTTCAAAACTGAACTAGGAAGAATTAGACCTCAATTGGTTCGTTATTTCTTAATCTTCGTCCCTTAAATAGGATCGCGTGTGGTTAGTAATTATTGCTTTGACTTATTATGGGTAGAGAATCAACGAGATTCAATACTTTATATCTTGGGCAATATTATTGGTCACATGTGTTGCTAAGATTTAATACGGAGAATCGTGTGCAAGTACGCTTGTTCGATTTGCCCCCTTGGGAGGTTCATAAGTTTTATCATACCAAATCTTGCAAGTGGAACTAGTTTCCGGTATGAATAATAATGTTGAATCGTTCCTTTACCAAGGATAAAAGATATTAATTAATGGAAAGCTATTTCAGTGGCTTGAATTAATTAATGGGCTAGATAATCTTAAACACGAGAAATAATAACCGGGAGCCATATTGACTATAATATGGGTTAAGATGAATAGTGCAATATTAATTATGTAGTGGGATTAATTAATATTTATGGGCTTCAATAATATTGTGGCTCAATATTGATAATTCAATATCCATTGGAAGGTCCAATCTTAATTCTCCTAAAGGCCCCCCAAGTAGCCCAACATAAAGTCCAATAACTGAAAAAGGTGTTTAAAAATAAAATAAATTTTGTTGCTTATTTTTCCTCATTTTTTTCGAAAATTATGAATAAAAAGGGAGAAAGATTTTCTTTGAATTTTGTTATGGAATGAAGATATGTATTCTTGGAATACAAGATTATCTCATTAAATTCAAGAAATCTTCCACTTGGTTATTCATATGGATATTTTCGAAATTTTTGAAATAAAAGGGAAAGAAAGTTTTTCTTGATTTTCTTGAAAAGATATTATGGAAGATATGTATTTCTTGAAATACAAGTATATCTCATAAATTCAAGAAGATCCAAATCTTGGTTTCTTGTTCCTATTATTTTCGAAAATTCTCATAACAAGAGGAGTTGGGATTTTTATGGAATATTTTAATTATGGAGAAAAGAATATAGGAGATATATTCAAGATTTCTTGGAGATCAAGAAAAAGATTTTCTTCCCCCTATTCCATGCCAAAAAATCGTCCAACACCCCTCTATAAATAGGGGATGAATGTTTCATTCCCAAGTACAATTCCATGTGCTGGAAAAATTAGTAAATCCACAAAGGTGGTGCAATAAATTTTTATTTTCCCTTTTGTTAATTGTTCGCGAGCTTCCTTCCACCGGATTGACGAGCAAGGACTAGGGAATACTTGGGAAGGCTTTTTGGTGTGTTCTTATCGACGAGACCATTGCCACCCCAAGAGGTTAGTTCACGTAAACCCGTAGCAATTTCGCATGCGTAGGATTTATGTGAACTATTTATATGCATGATTTGTTGTTGAATTATTATTTGAATTAATATATGATTAATTCATGCTAGTAATAATTGTTAGAATTAAATTTGTATTTAAATATTCATCCCGAATAGATCCAGGCAATTAATTCCCCAACACAGTTGACTCGCTGAATGTCCCTTTCGGGCCAATGCGCCCTTATTTTTCGAGGGTCCGACCTCCTGGGCGGCCCTCTTGGCTGGGGGGTGCTCGTTTTCGCCATCAAAGGCGAGGCATTTCTTGTGGAGGATGACCATCACGGCCTTCGCGTCCTCCGGGTTCTGAACCAAGTTCCACCAGTCAGGGGTGATCAGTGGGGCCGCCGGGCGAGTGCGCTGTGAGCTCACAGAGATCTCGTCCCCGTCACGGGGGTCCAACTCATGTCCGGTAAGATTGCCTTGGTTGTTTGTCATTCCTGTTGATCAGAGAAGAGATGGGTTTTCCCTTGAACATATATATTTCTCAGGAATTCTTCCCACAGACGGCGCCAATTATTGTACCCAGTTTTTATTCACCAGCGAACAAGCAACAAATAACAAGAATGACCGATCAAGGCAATTATCAAAGCAATAAAGAACACCGTGTTTGATTACCCAGTTCGCCTATGAATAAGACTACGTCTGGGGGCGACCAAGCCAGGAGTGTTTTACTGTATATTTTATGCCTAGGATTCTAAAAGTTCGATCCTTTACAATGTGCAATACAAGTTACATTTATATATGCAGAACTAGGGTTACAGTCTTCGTGGGCTTTATCTCACGGGCCAACCTAGGGTTTTAGCCACCAGGCTAGGGTTTTCTTTCTTGTCTCTCAAGTCACGCTTCCAGATACACGTACCCTGATTATGATCCGTGAAATCCACCTCACTAACTACCCGAATCTCTTCCATGTTTATCTTCACCCGACCTCGAGACCGGGTTGGTCCCAAACTCCGCTTCCTCCCAAGCCGCTTCGTGACTTCCCTGCTTTCCCAAGCTGCTCCCTCGACCTGCGTAGCTTCTCAAGTCGCCAATGACTTACCGATCGTTCGGGTTCGCCTCAAGTCCTGCTTTAACTGGGTAAAGTCGGATGATATGTTAGCCGTAAGGTGGCCAACTCCCGACCTTATCCAATTCGAATTATTTCCTATCACAACAATGAAGAAAGATCTGGAGTGGAACGCCAAGGAGAGAGAGAGCACCATTTTCACCAAAGTTGATGTCGAGGCGAGATACAAGGAGGTGGAAAGAGAAAGAGATGATATGGGGAAAACCATCCGCCAGCTAAAGAAAGATCTTGACCTTTGGGATAAGAAACTAAAAGGTAGCATGGATAGGGTTGCCGAAATGGAGGATCGATGCCGGAGCTTGGAGGCCGAGGTCAAGGAGCACCCTACCAATGTTAAGTTGGAGCGCCATCACGCTTCTAATATGGCTTACATCCACTCATTTTCCAATGTTGTTCGAGCATGCCATCGGGCGGGCGATCTTGAGGGAGCCCGATCGGTGATGAAAGAGTTGCTCGTCGCCTATATGCATAACAATCCCGTCGGGGAGAAGGAAGATCTCCCCATCAATGACCTCATCGCCTATGGGGTTGATTTCAGTTTCCTCCCCCGCGATGCCAATCTTTATGATCCCGAAGAGCTCCTCGGGCTGCTAAATGAAGAGACAAAGGTGGACATGATGAAGATGGAGATGGTGAGGTCGGCGATGGTGGTGGTGCTGTTGGCGAAGGGGATAAAGGCGGTGAAGGGAATCGGGATGGAGTTGAGATTCCCGAGGTCGAACAAACTGTGTCGATCAACCCTAATGAGGGGACCTCGGATGCTCCGCCAAACTGATTTCCTTGTATTTCTGCGGCAGTATGCCATTTTGCCTTTGGGCTCTTGATGTAATCTCCCTTCGGGTTTTCTTAATTTGTCTGCAAGTTTCGCCCTCCGGGGTTTGATGTAAGTGTTTGCCCGCGGGCCGTTTGTAGTATATTGCCTTCGGGATTTTTGTACCTTGTTGCCTTCGGGCTTTATCGATGAACCATTTTCTTTTGACTTTTCTGATGCCGCAACTTTGTTTTCCCGTTCTTCTTTTGATTGCTTGTTTGATAATTTACAATCTAGAACATTCAGAGGTTGGCGAGTTTGTATACTCGAGATCCTGGATAATAAAACCTGATAATCGACCTGTTACTTGGTATGCGACACGTTACTTGGTATGCGACCTGATTGCCTTTGGAGTTTTTGGCTTAGTCAACTTTGATAGGGCATGCGACCGAGGTCTTCTTATAGATGGTATGCGACCTGATTGCCTTTGGAATTTTTGGCTTAGTCGACTTTGATAAGGCATGCGACCGAGGTCGTCTTATAGATGGTATGCTACCTGATTGCCCTTTGGAATTTTTAGCTTAGTCGACTTTGATAGGGCATGCAACCGAGGTCGTCTTATAGATGGTATGCGCCTGATTGCCCTTTGGAATTTTTAGCTTAGTCGACTTTGATAGGACATGCAACCGAGGTCGTCTTATTGATGGTATGCGACCTGATTGCCCTTTGGAATTTTTGGCTTAGTCGACTTTGATAGGGCATGCGACGAGGTCGTCTTATAGATGGTATACAACCTGATTGCCTTTCTAAAAACTTTAGACAAATAACATTTTGATGGAGTGACTTTTTTATGATATTAACACTTTATCCCTCTGTCCCTAGTCTTTATAAATAAAGTCTCAAATTTTCTAGATTCTTATTTATCTTTTTCATTTGCGAATCTATTTTTGACCGAACTCATGAGAGGTCGGGGACCAGTCCCCTAAGTTCGTAAATGTGAAAGACAGTAAAAAACTGTAAAAATTTGTAACAAGTTCTAACTCGCACCGAAATTGTAACAGACTTGATTTCATTTCCAATTCTAATGGTTTTAGAAAAAAGAAAATAAGATGCATGACTATATATAGAGAATCACTGGTAGAACTTCTTCAGGTAGGTCGCATTCCATGGGTACATTGCGAGAATGCCCTTCATGTCTTCGAGCTCGTAAGCCCCATTTGACAGGCATTTTGAGATTTTCATTGGACCCTCCCAGGTCGGACCAAACACTCATTTTTGGACTCCGAGGACTTTTTCTTAAGACGAGATCGCCAACTCTGAATCTTCGAATTTTTGCTTTTGAGTTATAATACTTCTCCGATTTCTATTTGTAACTTGCATTCTTCAGATCGGCTTCGAGTCTTTTTTCTTCTAAGAGATCGAGGCTGAGGGATATGGTCCGATCATTGTCTTCTGTGATTGTTTGCGATGTCCGGTGACTTCGGACAATGACTTCGGCTGGAATGACTGCTTCACTTCCGAAAGCTAAAGCAAAAGGTGTTTCGCCCGTTGAATTTCAAAATGTAGTCCTGTATGACCACATGATGCTAGGAAGTTTGTATGCCCATAGCCCCTTTGAATCATCGAGCCGAGTCTTCAAAGTGTGCTTGATAATTTTGTTCACGACCTCAACCTGTCCGTTTGACTGAGGATGATATGGAGTGGAAAATGACTTCATGATTTTCCACTTTACGAAGAAAGCATCGATCTCGAAACCGTCGAATTATTTCCCATTGTCTCAGATGATCGCTTGTGGTAGGCTGAAATGACATATGATATTCTTCCAGATGAATCGGATGATCTTCTCCTGAGTGATGGTCGCTAATGGTTCTGCTTCTGCCCATTTGGTAAAGTAATCTATCGCGACCACGACGAACTTTGTCTACCCCGGGCCTTTGGGAAAGGACCAATCAGGTCGATCCCCACTTCGCGAATGGTCATGGGCTGTAGATCGATGTGAGCTCCTCCGGAGCTCGCTTAATTGTTGGGGCAAAAAGTTGGCATTGACGACACTTTTTTGTGTATGCGATCGCATCTTTTCTTAAGGACAACCAACAGTAACCCTATCTGATTGTCTTGTAAACAAGAGACTGGCCTGCAGTATGATTTCCACAATCTCCTTCGTGGATTTCTTTCAAAATCACTTAGCCTTCTTCTGGCGTGATACACTTCAACAGTGGTAATGAGAAACTTCACTTGTAAAGTTGTCCGTCGATTATGGTGTACCTCGCTGCTCTCAGTTGTAATCGGCGAGCTGCAACCTTGTCTTCTGGTATCGTCCCTTTCCCGATGGGGTGTTGAGCTTGGTAACTGCAATGTTGTTTATGTCTACGGCTCCCTCCGAGGTGGCCAAACAAGCCAAAGCATTTGCCTGCGTGTTATATGCTCGCTTTATTAGTTCTATTTTCACTTCTTCAAACTTTTCAACGAGGCTCTTTGCTATCTGCTGGTACTTCATCTTCTGCTCGCCCCGTGCTTCATACTCTCCCGACATCTGGCACATGACCAACTGAGAATCGCTGTAGACTTTCAACTTCCGTACACCAATGGCCATTGCCATTTTCAGGCCATTTATCAAGGCCTCATTCTCTGCTTCATTGTTGGTGGCGTGAAAATCAAAACTTACAGCAGTGGTAAAGGATTGTTGTCCGGGACTGATTAGGACCACTCCAGCCCCCGCTTGGGTACTTGTCAGAACTTTGATTGCCTCCGATGTCTTCTCTGGAAAAGTGAGCTCGGTGAGAAAGTCGACGAGGACCTGAGCTTTGATCGCAGTTCGGAGCACGAAAGTGATTCCGAATTGACCTAATTCAATGGACCACTTCAACAATCACCTGGCCGTATTAGGTCGGTGCAAAACTTGTCTTAGTGGTTGGTAGTTAGGACTCTATCTGGTGATCGAAAAAATACTGTCGTAATTTTTGGACACTCATGACCAAGGCGTAGGCGAGCTTCTCGAGTGACGGATACTTGAGTTCGACATCATTCAAGGTTTGGCTGACGAAGTATATGGGTAAATGGTATCGCCTTCGCTTCGGACCAATCTTTGCTTGTTGAGCGGACTCAGGTCGCCAAGTATAAGAAAAGTTTCTCGCCGGGAATTGGTTTCGCTAAGATTTGAGGGTCGGAGAGATATACCTTGAGCTTAAAAAATGCGGCTTGGCACTTCGGGGTCCATTAGAACCTTCATTTTTTCATGGCTTCGAAGAAAGGCTTGCATTTATCTCCCATTCTGGACACGAATCTGTTCAAGGCTGCGAGGCATCCGGTCAACCTTTGGACTTCCTTGATGTTACGAGGTGGCTTCATATCCATGATGGCTTTGATCTTTGTTGGATTAACTTCAATACCTCACTGACTGATGATGTGACCTAAGAACTTGCCTGAATCGACCCCAAAACTACACTTCTTTAGGTTTAACCGTATGTTATACTTCCTTAAGATGTCGAAAGTCCGTGCGAGGTAACCCATATGGTCTTCCTTTCTCTCGCTTTTTACCACGATGTCATCGATATATACCTCCATGGTTTTCCCTATTTCATCGGTGAACATTCGATTTACTAGGAATGGTATGTCGCTCCTGCATTCTTCAATCCGAAAGACATCATTTTCCAACAATACACATTCTTCTCCGTTAGAAAGTTGTCCATGGCGATCTGATGGTACCCGACGAAGGCATCCATAAAGGTCATCACTCTCATGCCCAGAAGTGTTGTCCACGAGGTGATCGATGTGAGGCATAGGAAAATAATCTTTCAGGCATGCTTCATTGAGGTCGGTGAAGTTCGATACAAAGATGCCAAGAGTTGTTCGCTTTCTTAACCAATACCGCGTTGGCCACCCATTGCGGATGATCTGCTTGCTCAATCAGCTTGTTGTCTAGTAGTTCTTCGGCCAAGGCTACGTACTTCACTTCTTCGGCCAAGGCTGCGTACTTCTCGGGACCAAACTTTCTTCTTTTCTGTGAAACCGACTTCTTCGTCGGATCAATATTAAGTTTTGACATGCGACCTCGGGATCGATGCCGATCATGTATTCATGCAACCATGCGAACACATTTAGATTCTATTTGAGGAACTCTACTAGTTGGGTGTGCAGGTCGATAGGAATTTTTGTTCCGATAGTCACAATTAATTCTGGCCGAGCGAGGTTGACCGGGATTATCTCGAGCTCTTCGATAGAGGTTACTCACTGATCATTTCTCTCCATTCTTAGATCAAGGCTGGATTCTCGTTGCTCAGATTCGACCTCCATCGGCTCGAAACCGAGGCCAGGTTCTAAATCGGGTAATTTTTGTGAGGGCTTTTCTTTGGTTGCAATGTCAACTTCCATAGGTATCGCACTCTCTTCTATTACATTATCTATTTTCATTTCATCATTTTCTTTTTTCTTCTGGGGTGGAGTTCGGCTCTTACAACCTAGCCTCACCTCGGATTTCCTACCGAAATAAAAAGCAGAATTTAAATGGACACAAGTGTAAGTCAAACATTTTCTTGTCGCAATCTAGTCACCCTTAATGGTGCCAATTTTCCCATCAAATCCGAGGAACTTAATACAATAGAAATAGGAAGAGGCCGCAACCCTGAATTCGTGCTTGAAAGGCCTGCCGAAGAAAGCGTTGAAGTTTGAGGGGATGTCGATGATCACAAAGTCTAGCTGCCTAGTTGCCTTCACTTCGGCTTTCAAAGTTGAGGTGATTTCTACTGATAGACGAATCATTCCATAGGCTTCGACAAGTTTGCTTCCAAATCCTCGGATTCCGACCTCGCAAGGTTCGACGTAAGAGTGAAAATCGCTGAGCAGGTCCAGTGTCTTTTTGAATAGGATGTTGCAGAAAGCCCCATTGTCGATCATGATGCGATGAACTAGAGCCCCCATTATTCTGGCTGAGATCACGAGTGGGTCCCAGTTTGGGTAGACCACCCCATCCTTGTCCTATTCGGTGAAGGTGAGTTGTTTCTGACTTGGGGCGATGGTGTTGACTGGGAGGCAGCTTAGCACGGCGTTCTCGAGAGCTCGCATCTCGGCTTTTTGACGTAGATTAGATAGGAAGACTGCTGGAAGAAACCCCCCGAGGGTGCCTCCTGTTGGACAAATCATGTGGATGACTCTGTTCTCTGCACCTTCTGGGATTTGTGGGCATCGCCTACCCTGGTTGGGTTGATTCCCTGGGGGAGGTGCTTGTCACTGATTCAGATGCTGCCTTGGCTTAACAAATCTTTCCAATTTTCCTTCTTCGTACAACTTCCAAAGCTCTCTCTGTAGGTCGCGGCAATGTTCAGTGGTATGCCCGATGGTATTGTGGTAGTTGCAAAACTTCTTCGGTTGAGTTTAGAAGTATCTTGGATCATTTCTCAGGCTGGTGGGAGCTGTTGTCCGCCCTTGATTGCCTAAAAGATCTGGGCCACATTCATGGTCAATGTTTCAAGGAGCTTTACTTCCAGAGCATTATCGATTGGTTTGAACATCCCTAGCTCGGTAGTTCATAGGTCCGGGTCTCCTGAAAAGCTTTTCGGACTTCGGATTTGACTTTTTGACTTTGACCTTCACTTCGCTTGGTCGTTGCTCGCCCAATCTTGAGGCTAGTATTTCAGCATTGGTGATCATAATACCCGCCCAATATCAGAAATCGGTGTAGCTTGACGGGTAATCTTTGTTCATCATCTTCCAGAGCTTGGTTCCTTTCTTCAAACCGTGCACTATCCCCAAGACCTTGGCTTCGTCCCCCAGCGGCTCACCTTCCATGATGATCTGGTCTATACGATCGATGTATGCTCGGTCCGTCTCATCCTCGAGCTGGTAGATGTTCGCCAAACGTTGTTTGGTTCCCTTATGTGGGGTCAGCGAGGTGAAGTGAGTGAGGAACAACTGAGCCATCTGGTGGAAAGATTCTATGGATGTCGGTGGTAGGGTGTTGAACCAATGGTAGGCCTGGTCGCCTAGAGTAAGTGGAAAGAGTGGGCATTGGGTGGCATCTGTTGCTCCCATGGAATTCATGTAAGATGTGTATTTGCTCACATGATTGATCGGATCGGTGTTGTCGTTGTACCGTGTGATGGAGTTCGCATTGATCTTGATTTACACTGGGGCGAGCATGACCGTGGGTGATAGCGGCGAGATGGGAATCTTAGTAGTGAGGGGCATCCCCCCTTTGTTTGCTAACTGTTCTTGGAGTTCTTTGATATTTTGGAGAATGGAGGCCATCTGTGGAGAATTATCCTGCCCGTGACCTCGTCGCGATGAGGGTAAGGTGGTGTATTTCTATCTTGTCTGTGAGGTGATGGAGTCCGACGTCGTCTGTAGGGTGATGGGGTCCTTTCTGACCTGCGAGGTGAAGGACTTTGCTCGAGTCGATCATTCGCCGATATCCGCTGTCTGGGTCTGCCTTGGGCTACTGACCCTGAATAAGGTTTTTTAGGCTCAGCATGGTCGTGCTGCGTCTGCCTGGGCTGATCTCGCTGTGGTCCGCGACCTCGGTTTTGGTCGCAGCTGAAGCTTTCTGAGAACAAGCGCATGTGGATTGGATTCTGCCCTTTGTTCAGGTTGCGAGATAGATCGGGGTACGCTGAGTCCCATGGGAGTCGGCTTCTTGGCTTCCTCGTGGTGAGGTTTCTCCTGGCGAGGTCCCTCGTGTCGAGGTTCTTCATGCATTGGGCCCTTGCCTCTGTTTTGGGCCTTCTGGTTCAGGTTATGGCGCAGGTCGCCACTGGGGTTTTCTAACTTGGCTTGTTTCCGACGTAACTCCGCGATGGCTTCACCGATGTCTTTGGGAGTGCGTATCTGTTCGAGTTTCCGGGCGATGCTTATAGCAGGTCCTCCAGTTTTGCGGTTGCTAACGGTTGGGCCGCTAGCGCCCCCTCCGCCGGAACGATGAGAAAATGACTTGGAGGGGGCGCTAGCGCCCCCTCCGCCGGAACGATGAGAAAATGGGTGCCAAGCAAACATATTTTCAACATTCCCTAAACATTCCCTTTGGAGATGATGGTTGCTTGAGATATGTTTAGGGAATGTTGAAAAGGATTTCGAGTGAGTGAGGGGGATTTTGTCAAGATTCGTGAGGAATACTCCAATGAGAAAACACTAAAAATTGTAGTTCGATATTTCTTGAAGAGTACCCTTTTTCTAGCGCCAATTGTTGTTTACTAAAATACATGGATTAGGGATTAAGATGTGGCTTAATGATCTTAATAACACAAACAATAAATGCGAGATATTGAATGTATTTATGACTTATGATTGCTTGAGAGAATAAGGGTTTGAGTAATGAATTTGCAAGAGGTTTGATAAGGTATTGAATTCTCCTCCTTTTTGTGTCATAAATGAGCCATATTTATAATGTTTGGGAGAGTGGAGTTCACTCTCCCAAGTTTCAAGTACAAGTGAGCCGAAAGTGACTCTGCAATACATTAAATGCTACAAGACTGACGTGACTTGTTTCTGGTGCCATGGGAGGTCACTCGAGGTATCATGACCTCGGATACCTCGCGGGGACGTCGTTCGAGATAATCCCTGATTTGCAGGGAATTAGCTGTTTAAGTACCCCTAGCTGTCATTCATAATCATCCTTTACTGACTTATCTCTAATTTAGGCTTACTTTAGGTAAGCTCCTCGGCGCCGCCTATCTGACACTGGTCAAATCGTAGTTAATGCTCTGCATTTGTGTCAGTTCGAGATCAGCGGGGTCCTCCCAGGTCGCGCGTTCTCTATCTGATCTGCCCCTAACTTGCTATGATCCGCGAGGTGTTATACTTGTCAAAAATTCATTCTTACCTTCTCGAGGTCCTTTCCTGGTCGAATCCGACCTCGTGCGATATACACACAACAATCCCATCCACAGGAGTTTCCCCGAGCTTTGAAACCAAAAAATACACCAAAACTTGATCAACATCACCTAGCCCTTTACTTTCAAACCATGGCTTCATTATTCCATTCTGGAAAAACACCAAATCTGCTACATTGTTAAGAATCGTCATCACCACGTCTCATCATCTAATTTTACATCTGGAGTTGTTTAGCAATTAGTATTCTAGATAAAACATACTCCCTCTATTTCATTTTGTTTGTCGCTTAAATTTTGTTTCAAAATGATTATCGTTTTAGCTATTTTTCAATGTTCTCTCTAGTTTACCCCTATATGTATCCTTAAATTTTATCTTTTCAATTGGAAAATAAAAATTTGGACTCAGTGCAGTGCGACTAGTGCCTAGAAGTAATTGTGTTAAAGTAGATAAAAATGTACCTCAGACCGATGTTCCTTCTGCTCCGGGATGGCGGGCCCCCACGAGCATGAAAGCACATATCCATATAAGCTTCTCAAGCATTTGTTTCTGGAAATAATTTATGCAGAAGGTTAGACTCGTCATAAGCAAGGAAGCGATAGATGTTTTAAAAAAAGACACTGTTAGAGTGAAAAATAAACGTACTGCAGTCAGTCATCATTAATAAAAGATATCCCAATATATGTCATAGAGAATCATAGAAACAAAAGAAAATATACGTGTTAAGCTCTTGTTCTAAAGCAATAATAAAAACTAGCACCAAATATCAAAACTGAAGACTCTACCTTGCAGGAAAGACCTCCAGCACGCAATCTTCCGGAAATTGCAAATGCCCACTTCCCATAAGTAGCTAGTTGTTAACCCCTCGGGATTAGTATCAGTTATCCCATCCACAGGAGGTTCACCCAGCTTCGAAATCGTAAAATATGCCAAAACTTGATCAGCATCCGCTAGCCCTTTACTTTCAAAACATGGCTCCTATAAACACAAATTTCATATTTAATAATATAAATAAACACGAAAAATGAATTACAAAGATAATTTCTTGAGTTGAATATAAATTCGAGTACAATCTCTAACTTGATCCTCTGATTCTCTCTTCGATCTTGACTTTGACTTTCTTCCAAGATTTTCGGAGTCGGATCCGCAGCCGAATCCTATCCGTGGCTTGAATTTTGGGACTTTGTAATGTTAATAAAAGGGGTTTCGCATCTTGATCTTGGATTAAAGGGACTTTCGAGGGACTTATGGTAAGAACGCAGGATCCAAGAGGCTTAACACCGTGATCTTGGATCGAAGACCGTTCTTGATTGACTTCTGAGGAACTTTTGAGAAGAACGCGGATCCAAGAGGCTTAGCACCGTGATCTTGGATCGAAGATTGTTACCATTCTTGATTGACTTTCGAGGGACTTTTGAGAAGAACACGGATCCAAGAGGCTTAGCACCGTTATCTTTGATCGAAGATCGTTCTTGATTGATTTCCGTGGGACTTTTGAGAAGAACACAGATCCAAGAGGCTTAGCACCATAATCTTGAATCGAAGACTGTTCTTGATTAATTTACGGGGGACTACCGAGGGACTTCCGAGGGACAAAAGAACTTCCTTGAAGAACTTGAAAAACTTCCACCTGGAGAACGCGGATCCAAGAGGCTTAACATCTTGATCTTGGATTGAAGATCGTTCGTGGCCGACTTCCTTGAAGAACGCCTTGAAGAATTACTTTGAATCACAAAACTCGGTCGCTAGGACTTACGAATTTATGTGTATTCAATATTTTTGTGTGTGTCAAATGAGAGGAATGAGACCCCTTTTTATAGGTGTGAAATATGACCCTTGCCCTAGATTTGACGGGCTTGATCTGATGAGCCGGAAAGATTTGGAGTTATCTAGAAAGATTTGATGGGCTTCACAGTTTTGGACCGGACTTGATTTAATTTATTGGACTTTAGCGGCCCAATTTAATTTACTAAACTTTAGATGCCCAATTTAATTTATCGGACTTTTGAGGCCCAACTATTTATTTATTGGACTTTAGAGGCCCAACTTAATTTACCGGACTTTAGAGGTCCAATTTAATTTATTGGACTTTAGGGGCCCAATTATATTTATCGGACTTTAGAGGCCCAACTTGATTTAACGGACTTTAGTGGCCCAATTCAATTTATCGGATGTTAGAGGCCCGATTACATCATCATTTTTATTTATTTTTTTAGGAATTTATATATTCCCAATAAATAATAAATTCAATTGATTTTTAGCATGTAATTTTCACGTGTCGCAATTTAATTCGTGATTAAATTTATTCGCTTACAGCTTTCATTCTGGAAAAATACCAAATCTGCTATATTGTTAACAATCATTGTCACCACGTCATGTCATCTAATTTTACATCTTGATTTGCTTACAAATTAGCGTTCTAGATAAAACATAATAGATTCAAAAATACGAAATAAATTAATCTTAAAATGTATAAAAGTGTTGCTTTAGACTAACATTAATTAATTGCTACATCGTCTTGCAGCAGGGCTATAATCGATTCGCAAGCTGAGCCTAACTCATGGAATTTATTCACGGCTTAACAACTTAATCAAGCCTATTTATTAGGTGATTCTATGTTTATCATAGATAAAAATTTAAACTATAAATTTGTTTTAATAATCCTAGTGAAAGAGCTTTTATCAAATCAAACTCAAATAGAGAGATTTAGTTTGTTTACACCTTATTCCAAATGAAGCCCAAGTAAGAGTTATATACAGCTAAAAAACATGAAAAAATACAACTGCTTGCTTATATAATATTCGGCCCTCAATTCGGCCCATTCCCTCAATTCCCGTATATCGACAGAAATATCAGCGTGATAAATAGTGATATATCGATAGAATATCAACGTGATAAATATCATATATTTTTTTTAAAATGTAGATAATCATTGATATATCGACAGAAATATCAACGTGACAAATATCAAATATTTTTGAAACGTCGATAATCATTGATATATCGACAGAAATATTAGCGTGATCAATATTAATATTTGGCCCTCAATTCGGCCCATTCCCTCCATTCCTGTTCGACCATTATTATTCCTTGGAGCTACATTCTCCCCATTAGTCCCTGCACCTATATCAATGCAGGTAAGAGTAGAATATGTGATCAATGCATGTAAGAGTAGAATATGTGAATGTATGATTCATTATACCAAGTTTACTATTAAATCACCTTCTTGAAGCTCCCAGGTGATTACAAAGTAAACTATTCTATACAGCTCAATATACAACTCAAAAAATGATCTTAAATGTGTTTGCCCTCCATCCTGCTCATTCTCTTCATTACCGTTCGGGTCATTCATTCTAGCTGCAACATTATTCTCATTCCCTGCAGCTGCATCAATGCAGGTAAGAGTTTCATTATACCAAGTTTAAAAAATATTACTATATATGAAGTTCAAACTATTGAATTACCTTGTGGAGGCTGCAAGAGGAGAACTCTAGCCCGCATGAGGATGGAAAAAAAAGTGTCAATGATGAGCTCGATAATCTGGCTATCATCCAGTAGGTTTAATCTATCAAATCGGGGATCTACATACCCCGGATACTGCAGAATTGCACCCAAATATGTATGCATGAGTGCTTCTTTATTGAAGTGTAAAAGATGTGGTATTCCCATTGCATCAACCTCACGATTAAGGTAAAAAAAGTGTGGCACAACTTGCTGATTATTTGATGTTATTGGACCTATGAGAACGTTCATATAGTGTCGTTGATGTACATCAAATATAGCATGATGCTGCAAAAGAAGAGGTTTTAAAGCATTTAGAGAAGGCCTTGTAAGACTAATTACCAAACATTGTAGTCCTATGAGGAATGCACACAACACAGCCTTGAATGACATGTTTCTTCTTTGAATTGTTCTAAAACTGCAACCAACTACAGTTTGTTATTCTTGTGCTCTATGAATCCATGTTTCTTCTTTTGAATTGTTCATAAAATGAGAACCAACTAAATGTTTGATATTCAATGTTTGATATTCATTTCCATGGTCAACATCTAATGGTAATCCACTCAAGTAATTCTTTCGAAATCAAGAGCTTGTAATATCCAAGCTTTCCATTCATTATTATATGATATTCGAGAACATTGTAAATGTTTGATATTCAATTTTTTATATTTTATTTTTCTTTAGTTTAAAATTTAAAATTCGTACGGTAGTTAATAGATACTCCTCCTATTCAAAATCAAGATGTTTTGGCTTAATTATTTACTTTTTATTTGATGTTTTGACATTCATTTCCTATATGATATTTATTTAATATATTTTTTTTGCTTTCTTGTTTTAATCCCTATCATTATTTGAATTTATATTTTATTTTTAAGGTTAATTTTAATAATTTTTTCTTTCTTAATAAACGAAAAAATTCAAAACATTTTATAGTTAATAGATATAAATTATAAACTTCAATATTATACAGTTGTCAGCACGAAAAAAAAGAAGAAGTTAAGTGTAATATTTAAAAATTGTTAAATAACACGCCGCAAGTTTATAAAATTGCGTCTTTGTTCAATATTTTATGTTTTGCGTGTATTTATATTATCTACGTGTTAATATCATTTATTTGTTGTGCTCATACGTGATTAGTAGTGAAGAAACCCTAATACAATTTATTGGGATTTAGTGATTTTTGAGTGCACATTGCAAAATGTTTAATTATTGTGTAAATTACGTGAATCATATAAATAATTTGGGGAAAATATATATATACTAGTTAATAAGAGATTAAACAATTAAATAATAATAATAATAATAATAATAATAATAATAATAATAATAGTAAAAGGAAAAAGAAGAAGAAAAGGGTTAGATAGCTTACCAATTAAGCAAAAGAAAGAAAGGCGGTGGGATATATGTGTATAAACACACACTCCAATTTGTTGGGAGGAGGGAAATAGAAGAAAAAGGAAACTAGGTCGCGCGCGGAGGAAGAAAGAAAGAAAGAAAAGAAAAGAAAAAAAGAGAAAGAAGAAGTCGAGGTGGTAGACGTCAAGGTTGTGCAATCGATATAGTTGGACTTGATAACACGGTTTAGGAGTTCGAGGTAGCGATATTCATCTCAGTCGAGGTAAGTAGAAATTCATTTGTAACTACAATGCATAAACATATTATTTATGTGATTTATTTATATTGAAATGGTGACTATTGATATTATGTGAATTACGAGAATGTTTGATATTTGGTGATTAACATTGAATATACTTGTAAATTCAGTGACTAATGTGAAATGAACTTGTGAGCTAGTTATGGATATGGAATGAAATTATGATTTATGTGGTTATTGTGAAAGGATTTGGTGAGTTCGATTTTATATGAATGTTGTGAAATATTTTGTATTGCATTTGCATTGTATTAACCATATCGTGCATTATTATAAAAGTATATTTTTATAAATGGTCATTGATGAATTTATTGAGCTCCGGGTAAGATGTTCAATAGAGCTCTGTGTAAGATGGTCATTGATGAATTTTATTGACCTCCGGGTAAGATGCTCAATAGAGCTCCGGGTAAGATGGTCATTGATAAATTTTATTGACCTCCGGGTAAGATGCGCAGTAGAGTTTCGGGTAAGACGGTCATTGGTAAATTTTATTGACTTTCGGGTAAGATGCTTAATAGAGCTCCATAAGATGGTCATTGATGAATTTTATTAACTTCCGGGTAAGATGGTCATTAATGAATTTTATTGACCTCCGGGTAAGATGCTCAATAGAGCTCTGGGTAAGATGGTTTTTGATGAATTTTATTAACCTCCAGGTAAGATGCTTAATAAAGCTCAGGGTAAAAGGGTCGTTGATGAATTTAATTGACCTCCGGGTAAGATGCTCAATAGAGCTCCGGGCAAGAGGGTCATAAACCTTTGGATCAAGATAATGTAAATGTTTTGGTAAAGATAATGAATTGAATATCAAGATCTTAAGTGAATATTAATTATCATGTATAATTTCTGCTTAATGAGAATTATCTCGCATAATTTATACATTGTAGGTAATCATGTTATAGTGTGGCGTTGCGGACTTACTGGACAAGCTGTGGAGCAATTGCAGGTTTTGAATGTTGTGTACATAGATGACGACCTGATGAGTGTATTTTGCTTCCGTTATTATATATCTTGTAACTTTTGAATATGTATTATGGTATGATATAAGTCTAGTATGTACTAATGTGTTGGTTTATGGTTGAATATGAATTATTAGTGTATTAGTTTGGAGTTTGATTGTGGATTGTTGGTTTGTGGATATTATATATAGCGAACATGTTATTTTGGGGGTGAAATGATGTTGATATCATAATGTTCGGAAAAAAAATTATAGCAGGTTTATAGGTTAAATTATATAGATATTCGTATATTGTTGGGATAGATAAGGATGGTCGTGACAGAGTGGAATCTGAGCGCGCAATGGATCCTGCATATTGTCTATGTACACGAGCTCAAAACTTAGGGAGCCTAGATATGCCAGTAAGTTTTATGTTATATATTGTGTGCATTTCATGATTTTCATTTTCTGAATTTCTATTTACTATGAAATATAAATTCTTCTGTTGTTATAGTCATAACATTATGAGGATAAACAAATATATTAGGTTATTATTAAGGTGTTAGTGCTTGAAGGACTTACTTTGAGTAGTGCAAGTTATATTTAGTTTCATAATGGTATTAAATAATTTGTCGTCTTAATTTAAATGCTAATGGTGCAAATTGATATGTTAAGTTTGGGTTAGTTATAATGAGGATTTATGAGGTATCTTAGACGTATTGATTGAGGCATCTCAGACGTATTGATTCAAACAAACGTAAAACTTAAATATTACTCTAATAGAATCCAATGGGTCACATGTGGGTAATAAAATGAGTTGTGATTGAAAGAAGAAATCTAATAGATTGTTTCTTATAAAACATATTTAACAAGTAAATTTCAAGGACATAATTTTTATAAGGAGGGGAGGATGTAATATCTGAGCCTTCCATTAATTATTATATGATATTCATTAAGCATTGTAGGTGCTTCATATTAATTAGGTGTTATTCGAATTTATATTTTATTTTTTTTTAGTTTAAAATTTAGAAATTCAAAGTTTTATAGTTAATAGATATAAATTGTAAACTTCCATATTATACAGTTGTCAGCATGAAAAAAGAAGAAGAAGTTAAGTGTAATATTTAAAAATTATTAAATAACACGCCGCAAGTTTATAAAAATGCGTCTTTGTTCAATATATTTTATGCTTTGAGTGTATTTTATATTATCTACGTGTAAATATCATTTATGTGTTATTTGTGATGTTGCATTATTTATTTTGCGTTTAAATTATTTTAAAGGTTGAATTATTTGTTTTGCTCATACATGATTAGTAGTGAAGAAACCCTAATACAATTTATTGGGATTTAGTGATTTTTGAGTGCACATTGCAAAGTGTTTAATTATTGTGTAAATTAAGTGAATTGTATAAATAATTTGGGGAATATCTATATACTACTCCCTCCGTCCCAAAGAAAAGTGCACGTTTACTGTTTTCACGTGTTTTTGCGAGCGAGTTTTTTATTAGTATTTGAAATGATAAAATATTTTTTAAAGATGCATGCAATAGATGAGAGGTAGATCTATAATACCCCTCTTTAAAAATCACTTTATCATTTGAAATACTAATAAACAACTCGCTCACAAAAACTCGATAATAAAGTAGGTGTGCACGCTTTTATGGGACGGAGGTAGTAGTTAATAAGAGATTAAACAATTAAATAATAATAATAATAAAAGAAAAAAAAAAGAAGAAAAGGGTTAGATAGCTTACCAATTAAGCAAAAGAAAGAAAGGGGGTGGGATATATGTGTATATACACACGCCCCAATTTGTTGAGAGGAGGGAAATAGAAGAAAAAGGAAAGTAGGTCGCGCATGGAGGAAGAAAGAAAGAATGAAAAGAAAAAAAAAAGGAGAAAGAAGAGGTCGAGATGGTAGACGTCAAGGTTGTGCAATCGATATAGTTGAACTTGATAAGACGGTTTAGGAGTTCGAGGTAGCGATATTCGTCTCAGTCAAGGTAAGTAGATATTCATTTGCAACTACAATGCATAAATATATTATTTATGTGATTTATTTATATTGAAATAGTGACTGTTGATATTACGTAAATTACGAGAATGTTTGGTATTTGGTGATTAATATTGAATATACTTGTAAATTCAATGATTAATGTGAAATGAACCTGTGAGCCAGTTATGAATATGTAATGAAATTATGATTTGTGGTTATTGTGAAAGGATTTAGTGAGTTCGATATTATATGAATCTTGTGAAATATTTTGTATTGCATTTGCATTGTATTAAGCATATCGTGCATTGTTATAAAAGTATATTTTTATAAATGGTCATTGATGAATTTATTGCTCTCCGGGTAAGATGCTCAATAGAGCTCTAGGTAAGATGGTCATTGATGAATTTTATTGACCTTCGGGTAAGATGCTCAAGAGAGCTCCGGGTAAGATGGTCATTGATGAATTTTATTGACCTCCAGGTAAGATGCTCAATTGAGCTCCGGGTAATATGGTCATTGATGATTTTTATTGACATCCGGGTAAGATGCTCAAAAGAGCTCCGGGTAAGATTATCGTTGATGAATTTTATTGACCTCCGGGTAAGATGGTCGTTGATGAATTTTATTGACCTCCGGGTAAGATGCTCAATAGAGCTCCGGGTAAGGGGTAAGATGGTCGTTGATGAATTTTATTAGCTTCCGGGTAAGATGCTCAATAGAGCTCCGGGTAAGAGGGTCGTTGATGAATTTTATTGACTTACGGGTAAGATGATCAATAGAGTTCCGGGTAAGATGGTCACTGATGAATTTTATTGACCTCCGGGTAAGATGCTCAATAGAGCTCCGGGTAAGAGGGTCGTTGATGAATTTTATTGACCTCCAGGTAAAATGCTCAATAGAGCTCTGGGTAAAAGGGTCGTTGATGAATTTAGTTGAACTCCGGGTAAGACGCTCAATAGAGCTCCGGGCAAGAGGGTCATAAACCTTTGGATTGAGATTATGTAGATGATTTTGTAAAGATAATGAAGTGAATATCAAGATCTTAAGTGAATATTAATTATCATGCATAATTTATGGATATTGAGAATTATCTCACATAGTTTATGCATTGTAGGTAATCATGTTATAGTGTGGTGTGGCAGACTTACTGAACAAGTTGTGGAGCTCTTGTGAGTTTTAAATGTTGTGTACATAGATGACGACCTGATGGGTGTACCGCGGCTTATTTTGCTTCCGTTATTATATATTTTGTCGCATTTGAATATGTATTATGGTATGATATAAGTCTAGTACGCACTAATGTGTGTGTTTATGGTTGATTATGAATTATTAGTGTGTTGGTTTGGAGTTGGATTGTGGATTGTTGGTTTGTGGGTATTATATATAGCGAACAGGTTATTTTGGGGGTGATATAATGTCATAATGTTCAGAAAAAAAATTATAGCAGGTTTATAGGTTAAATTATATTGATATTCGTATAATGTTGGGTTAAATAAGGATGGTCGTGACAAGAGTCATCGTAGTTATTGAAAAATGTCATCAACAACTTTGAGATTTTTCTAAAAGGATCAAGAAACGTGAGGAGCATTCATATAATTGGAGGATACTTCTAGTTTCTCAAATAAGTAGTGTGATTAGATTATTCTAGAATTTAGGACATCATTCACCAAGCTTCCAAAGGTAAACTTTGTAGGTAGAAAATTTGAGGACAAACTAGATTATTTTAGAAACTTTATAGGTACCAACTTTGTACTCAATAAATACTAGGTAGACATCTTAGTTGATGAGTGTGAGAAAGAGTGAAGAAGCAAGAGTGAGAGTTAAAGAGTGTTGTGAGGTGTGTCTCCAAAAAGAGTGTGTTAGAGTGCTCCACATATAAAAATATAGTCTAGTTTTTTGGGTCTTGTAAATTGTAGTGATAATCGTAATTACTCTTGTGCTCTAATAAAAAAGTAATTACATTACACTTTGAGTGTTGCTCTGCATCCAACAAGTGGTATCTGAGCAAGGCAATTTCTGGTGATATTTGAGATCCGTTGGTCGAGCTTCTTGCATTTATTTTGCAGTTTAGTACTGCGGTGTCGTGTGCAGTTTCGTACTGCGGAGATTGTCTTAAAAAAATCAAGCTTGTTTAACGTCATTAAGTTCGGTTGAGCCACGATGATGTGTGACCTTCAAGTGGTCGGTTCAATCAAGAAGCTTAACAATCAAAATTACAACACGTGATCATTGTACACGGAGTCGTATCTCCAAGGCCAAGACTTGTGGGAGATAGTAGATGGCAGTGATGTCACACCACCAGAAGGAGATGCTGCCGCTCTAAAGAAATAGAAGATTAGAGCTGGCAAGTCATTGTTCGCGATCAAGACCACCATAGAGGAGGAAATTGTGGAACACATACGGGAGGCGAAGGCACCCAAGGATGCATGGGAAACTTTTGCTACATTATTTTTCAAGAAGAATGATGCGAGACTTCAACTTCTTGAGAACGATCTTCTCTCAATTACACAAGGCGTCATAACAATAAATCAATATTTCGCCAAGGTAAAGTCTCTCTATCGTGAAATCTCTACATTGGATTCTTCTGCTGGCACGTCCGACTCAAGAATTAAAAGAATCATCATTCATGGATTGAGGCCGAAATATAGAAGTTTAATTGTTGGCATACTCAACCCTCGCTTGTCGAGTTAGAAAATTTGCTAGCTGAATAGAAGGTGTTAGCTAAGCAACTTTCGGGATCCTCATCCAAGAATGACAAAGAAGCACTCTTTAGTAGTAAAACTAGAGGTCGGCCCAACAAGACTAATGTCAGGAGAATCAAAAGAGACAATGACCCAGCTAATCGATTGAGGAGCTCTAAATCAGGGGGAGCTCAACAAATACATAATAGAGACGATGAATCTCAACAGAATAGAAGATTCAATGGCACGTGTTACAATTGTGGAAAGAAGGGTCACATAGCTAAGAATTGTTGGTCAAAGAAGAAAAATGTGGAGAGTAATGCAGCCATGTCAAGTACGGGATGGACGAGTGATGATGAATGGGACATCGAAGCATCTTTCACTGTTGAAGAAGAAGAAGAGAAAGCTTTAACAACAACTGTCCCAGAGTTGATCGACTATAATAATGATTGGATAGTCGATTTAGGCTGCTCAAACTATATGATCGGAGATAAAGAGAAATTGCAGAACTTGATCAAGTATAAAGACAATCGAGTGGTGGTAACCGTAAACAATTCGAGATTACCAATAGCCCACGTTGGTAAAACAAAATTTGTGTCGCGTTTTAGTACGAAGGAAGTTTCACTACAAGATGTTTATCATATACCAGGTATGAAGAAAAATTCATTGTTTGTGGCACAATTTACAACGTCGGATCACCACTTGATATTCGATCCCAATTAAGTTAAAGTATATCAAGATGTTAAGAATGCACGAGTGCAAATCAGATAAGTCAAAGCAAAAGAAAGGATTTCCATCAACTGGAAGGCTGTCATTTCTCGTAGAGTAATGGTAGGCTCGGCGAAAGGAATCGAATTCCCCACTGAAGAAAGATTGGACATGGTATTGGATTCGTCTTCTATCTTTTTCTCTCTCTATTTATACTTTCTCTACGAAACTCCTTCTGTTCTAGCACGCTCACTATAAAGTAGCATTACCACAGATACACAAGAACAATACAAAATCTACGTATTATATTTTCACATGTTATTTTCTTAACACGTACAAATCGAAGTCAAAGACTTAGACTTGACTTCGTCTCTTCTTTGTTGGGGAATAAGTTGCACAGATCTATTCGGGGTGAATATTTAAATACAAATTTAATTCTTGTAATTATTACTAGCATGAATTAATCCTATATTAATTCAAATAATAATCCAACAACATATCATGCATATAATTAATTCACGTAAATCCTACGATGAGTTCTACGAAGTTTACGTGAACGCATACCTCTTGGGATGGCGTTGATCCGGCCGATTTGACTAACCAAAAGAACTTCCCAAGTATTCCCTTAATCCTTGTTCGACTATCCGTTGGGTAGGACACTTGTGAACAATTAACAAAAGGAAAAAAAATTATGTTGCACTACCTTTTGGATTTACTAATTTTTCCAATTAAAGAATCATCCCCTATTTATAGAGCACAAGGAATTAAAGAATCAAATCCCCTCTTTATAGAAATCAATATATCTCCTATATTCTTTTTCCCATAATTATAATATTCCAAAAATTGTACTTTGGCAAGATAATGTGGGAAATTTTTTGGATGATCTCCAAATAAAAATCAAGAAAATCTTTGAATATATGATATTTTCCTTAAAATAATAGGCAAGAATCCAAGATTTGGATCTTCTTGAATTTATGAATATATTCTTGTATTTCAAGAAATACATATCTTTCATAATATTTTTTCAAGAAAATCAAGAAAATTTTTTTATTTTAAACTTTTTTCATTCAAAATTTTGAAATCTTCCTTATAAATAACCAAGTCTTGGGAGATTTCTTAAATTTAATGAGATAATCTTGCATTCCAAGAATACATATCTTCATTCCAAGTAAAAAGCATACTTTCCAACTATAATCCCAACATTCTTGCCCTTTGTCCTACCAAACGGTTCCAAAGGATCTTGAATTATCAATATTATTAATTCATATACTACATAATTAATATCGCTAATCTTAACCCATTTTTATCCCCCTGCTTTAAGCAAGCCCATTAATTAATTTAAGCCAATTTAACTATTAATTAAAAACTTAACATTATTATTCATAATCTAATTCCACTTGCAAGATTTGGTATGAAAAACTTATGAACCTCCCAACAAATCAAACAAGCTTACTTGACACGATTCTCCGTATTAAATCTTAGCAATCACATGTGACCAATAATATTGCCTAAGATAAAAAGTATTGAATCTCGTTGATTCTCTAAGTCAAAGCAATAGTTACCAATCACACGCGATCCTATTTAAGAAACGAAGATTAAAAAAAACCAAATTCAAGAATTTGTCCTCCTACAATTCCATTTAAATGCACTAGATAAAACTTGGTCAAGATAAGTCAATATAGGGTTCAACCTTTCACGATTTGTTCAATCTAGGTCGAATGGCGTACTTTTTAGTTACAAGTTTTAATTATCACATTAATGTAACACATTTATTGAACAGTTAAAATATATGTAACATTCGATAATATTTAAAGCATCGGTGATAAACAATTTATTTCAAGAATAAGTCCGAATTCAGGTTTTGATTATACAAAAGTAAAAAGCATACTTTCCAAGATAATCCCAACATTCTTGCCTCTACCAAATGTCATGGGACATTTTTATCTCAGCTTCAACTAGAACACCCGAGTTGGCCCTCTATTTCAAGTGAAAAGAGGCCAATCGAAATTTCCTTCAGATTCCATTTAAATGTCTAACGTGATGTCGCCCCCATTTTTGAAAGGGTCTGTTTGTTAACATTAACATACTCATGGATAGAAAACACTTTTCCTTCTTCGCCTGAACAACTTCGGATGGGGTTCGGATCTCCTAACACCCGTGGCAATGAAGGGCCAACGATTAGAGTAAGACTTGGGACACGCCAAAATGAACAACGGACCACAAGTTAAAGGTGATGATGGCAAAGTCGATGTTGAAAAGTCTTCCTCCACTAGATGGAAGGACATAGACCATATGTGATGGATGTCAATACGGTAAAGCTCATCAACTCCCATACGATGACTCAAAGTTCAGAGCCAAAGAACCATTAGAGTTATTACACTATGATGTGTTCGGACCAGTGAAGCAGCCTTCAATCAGTAGAATGCGCTACATGGTCACTTTATGGATGACTTCTCTCGGTACGTACAGGTTTTCTTTATGAAAGAAAAATCTGAAACATTTTATAAATTCAAAGAATTTTAAAAAGAAGTAGAAGCAGAAATTGGAAAGAATGTCCATATCTGCGAACAGATAATGGTGGTGAATACACATCAGAAGAATTCTCTCAGTATCTACAAGAATGTCGTATACGCCATCAGTATACATGTGCGAACACACCACAACAAAATGGTGTAGCCGAGAGAAAGAATCGACATCTTGCAGAGATATGTCGAAGTATGGTACATGCCAATAATGTACCAGAAAGATTTTGGGCCGAGAGCATGAGGACAACAACACATGTGATTAACAGTATTCCTCAGGCAAAGTTAAAGTTCGTATCACCCCATGAGAAGCGATGGGGATGCAAACCTACAAAAAGTTTTTTCAAAGTTTTTGATTGTGTTTGTTATGTGTGTGTGTCAAGCCATATTCGAAGCAAGTTCGATAAAAAGGTTATTCGGTGCATCTTTGTGGGATACGACAGCCAAAGAAAATGGTGGAAATGTTGCGACCCTACGACAGGAAAGTGTTATACATCAAGGAATGTTGTATTCGATGAAGCTTCGTCATGGTGGTCGCCTCAGAAAGAAGTGTTGCCAGATTCTAAGGAGATAGAAGTTATCCTACAGAAAAAGATGGTTGAGCAAACAGTTGAAGTACATTCTACTCCAGAAGAAGATGTAGAAGAAGAAGACGAACAAAAAATGAGAAAGACATCACGGAAGAAGAGGAAACTCACAGTCCCTGGCAGACAAGAGTTCATCACGGAGTAACAGACGATCAACCAAAACAATGATCTCTAAAGGATGGAAATCAAGGAGAGCGCGGAAAGCAAATCCTAAGTATGTCAATGTTGCAGTTGCTCAAGAAGAAAATTCTAGAGAACTGGATTCATATAAAGAAGCATCTCAAAATACTAAGGAGGAGATAAGCGCCCTGGAGAAGAACCAAACTCCGGAGCTGGTACCAAGATCAAGCTCCAGATATATTCACAAAAGGACTCAACACAACAAGGTTTCAAAAGTTTCGAGAACAACTAAGCATGAGACCGAGAAATAAAGTTGGTGCTGAGGGGGAGTATTGAAAAATATCATCACCAACTTTGGGATTTTTCTAAAAGGATCAAGAAACATGAGGAGCATTCATATAATTGGAGGATCCTTCTAGTTTCTCAAATAAGTAGTGTGATTAGATTATTCTAGAATTCAGGACATCATTCACCAAGCTTCCAAAGGTAAACTTTGTAGGTAGAAATAATTAGTGTGAAAATTGCTTGAAATTCTTGTGTTTTATTAGCTTAATTTGATAGAGTTTCATGCATTTTTATACCAAAATTGATTAATTGTGCTTAATTGTCGAGAAATGTAATGTTTTGTTTATTTTGAAGGAAATTGAGAATTTTTGGAGCGAAACAGGTGCCTAAATTTTATTGAAGTCAATCGAAGAAATAAATCGAGCAAAACTATGAGGAGAAAACAAATTGGGCTCGAGAATTTTTAAAAAAAAAAAGAGAAAGAAATTGGAGGCCCAACATGCCAATGTAGTCGGCCCAATAATTAAAGAAGCAAGCTGCAAAGTTGCTGGACCATCATCTCATTTAATTACTATCAGCCGCAGTAGTTGTAGTTGACCATTGAGGAGAAATGAAGGAAGCAACATGAATGAAATTTTTTTGAGTTGGGCTTTAATTTTTCATGGGCCGTTTTTTTTGGTTAATTCGGTTGCCCATTATCAGCAGGAAGAAAAAAAAAAGGAGGAAGGAGTATTTTTGGACTTCAAAATTTAAGAGCTTCAACTCAGGATGTCTTCTAGGGTTTGAGTTTTCTTTTATTTTGAATTTCAATTAATAGTCTCATTTGGTTTATTGTGTTTATCTTGCAAGATTTTAAGATGTAAATTGATGGGCTAGTACTCTTAGTGCCTTTGGTGTTGAGATTTTGTGAATTTTGAACTTATGTTTTGATTTAGTTATTTTTAGTTTATTTCTTAGTTGATGTTGATTCTACTATGGACTTTACGGTGCTTTGATTGATAGTCTTCTATTATTTTTTGTGCTAAATCATACTTGCTACAAACGAGAGTTGCGTGAGTGCGATTAAGTGCAAATTTGTGAGTTGAGGATTAATTGAATGCGTTAATTACACTTCTTATCAATTCAAGAGAGGGTATTTAGTGTTAGAACCCCCATAGTTGACACTTGAGCTTAAAATTAAGTAGCGAAAAGTAAGGGATATGAGGGAAACTTTACTACCGGGCTTGGGAGCACCTTATTGCAAGGCTATATTACCCGAAGGGAAACGATTGACCTCTATAGCTTTTTACTCTATCGTGCTTATTAGTAGCCTTGAGTATTTAGTCCCTATCACGCAATTGAGAAATAGATTTGGATAATTTTATTAGTTCATTTGTTTAATTTTTGCAATTTGATTATCACCTAAGTTCACGTTCCTCTTTCCTTGATCCTACCTAGTCGATCGGATGCCCTTTTATTGTTTTCGTGTATTTGCTTTCATGCTTGTTTTTATTTTCTTCGCACCTCGTTCGCAACTACAATAACATATCGACACATAGCACTAGAGTCACACCGTACACCTAAACTCCATGGTTCGATACTACTTAGTCCCTATACTTCATTTTTCTACTACGACGATCCCGTGCACTTACGGGGGAGTAGCAAGAAGAAATTTTTTTTTGCTCGCTAAAAATCTGATCAAGTCAATGCGAAACTTTGAGGACAAACTAGATTATTCTAGAAACTTTGTAGGTACCAACTTTGTACCCTATAAATACTAGGTAGACATCTTAGTTGATGAGTGTGAGAAAGAGCGAAGAAGCAAGAGTGAGAGTTAAAGAGTGGTGTGAGGTGTGTCTCCAAAAGAGTGAGTTAGAGTGCTCCACATATAAAAATAGAGTCTAGTCTTTTGGGTCTTGTAAATTGTAGTGTTAATCGTAATTACTCTTGTGCTTTAATAAAAAATAATTACATTACACTTTGAGTGTTACTTTGCATCCAACAATAGTTACGAAGCTAAAACATCAGAAAACAAGGAATAAAACATAACTTATTTGGATATAGAAACTGACCTATCTCACTGCATCTAAGTAGTAACAATCCTATAAAACTCTAAGATTCCATTTGGATGGATGGATTTTAAATTCATGGATTTCACATATAAATCATCTCTCTCCAATGAATTTACAAATACTTAGATTTGAGAATCTAGTTTAAAATAGTGGGATTTCAAATCCTCATCAAAATCATATCATTTGTGAAATTCCTCTTCTCTACCCCTTCCCTCTCTCTCCCCCTTCACTCTCTTCCCTTTTATCTCATCTAAGTATTTGTAAATCCATTGGAGAGTGATGATTTCTGTGTGAAATCCATGGATTTCAAATCCATCCATCCAAATGGAGCTTTATTTACAAAACTTAGAACTAGAAGATGAGACCTTACCTTTGTCAAGAGTACGGTCCACAAAAAATCAATGGTTTAGAAAAAATAATAAGTAATATAAATTTCAAACCAACAGTTGAATCAAACTTCAGTAATTCTCCAAACAATACACTATACCAATAACAGATAGATTTGAATAGATCACAAACTTATATTGAAATTAAATTCGATTTGAATAGATCAGAAACTTAGATTGAATTTAGATTGTAACTTTACATTGTAGATTCGAAGCTAGTCTTAGAGCGGTGCGGATCGCCAAGCTGTGAATTTTTTTGGAGCGAAAGGAGATTGTATTTAAATTGAGGATTTGGCGGGATTTGTTTGTGAAATTGGGCCCGAATTAAACGTTATTGGATCTGGCCCAATTCAAAATCGCACGAAACTTAACGTTATGGACGGTCTATATCTGGTTTCTAATTTCAGAATTTAAAAATTAATAATGAAAAAAATAAATATCTACCTATGTGTGGACTGATTTCGGTTAGTAAGTGACATTAAATTTATTATTGATTTCAGAATTATAAAATTATTATTGATAACTGTTACAATTATTTATAAATTTAATGAATATAATTTGTATTTCATTATTAAATAGTATTATGATAATTATTAATCATAATGTTGGAAGTAGCAAAGGATGTTGTGAAAATAGAAAAAGAAAATTAGCAAAATGCCACTTTTAAGTTTTCATTTTAAAAAATGCCACCTAATATTTTTTCTGTTAAAGTGTCATTCAAAATATGTTTTGGGCCTAAACTCACTATATATCCAAACTTATGCGTTCTTAATGGATTTGAAATTTTTATTACTACAACTTACAATTATAAACCTTATAACTTAAAGTGTTTCAACATGATGGATGTTTTTCAAATAACTACTACCATCTTTTTCCATAAAAACATCACATTTAACATTATCATCAAATACAATCTAATTTGACGATAATGTTTTTTTTCCCTTTCCAAAAAAAAAAAAAAAAAGATAAAAAAATATATTATCATTTTTTTTTTTGAAAAAAAAAACATTATCATCAAATACAATCTAATTACTTTTAAAAAACACTAATCAAATTTATACAAATCTCCAATGTTTGTCATTTAAAATAGGTTATGTGCATCAATAAATGTATTTAATTAGAAATTTGTGATAATATTACAATTCTAAATGCAAGTATTTTGATTGAATTAATAGTTTTCTCCCAAAGGTAATGTTTTTTGTGAAGGGAAGTTTTCTTCCAACCTATAAAATTTATATATATATATGTATAAAAGCAGAAGTAATCTGTCAAATTGAGAACATATCCTCCTGGCAAGTGAACGGTAACTCGCGGCTGCCCATTAGTTCCATGTTAAGAATAAAATAATTTTTTGTGGTGGGGTGATGTTTTCCCTCTTGTGGTAGTTGCGGTTTCAATTGCGGTGCGGTTATGGTTTCGAGTGATCCCCTCTTGTGGTGGTTGCGGTTCTGGTCTACAGCGAGACAAAATGATATTACCACATGTCCGGTGATAGAAGGAGCTACTGTAATTAATTATCTTATAAAACTATTGTAATTGACTGCCTTTAAAAAAAAAAAAAATTATGATAAGCATCTTACTAAGTCAGAAAATAAATTATAAACATGATATTTTCAAATTTTAAATTTAAATTGTAGCAAGCTACCTTTCACTCCCTCTATGAGTACTATAAAAAACCTAAAAACCCTACTTTTACACTCGGAATCATTTTCAGATGGTAAACTATTACTCCTTCCGTCACAATTCAAAATAAAAAAAGTTTTGCAATTTTTCAAGTTATAATTCATTTTGCACTTTCCAAATATGGAAAAGAATTTAAATTTTTTCAACCTCATAAACCTTCCATTCCTTTTGAAAAGTCAACAAAACACACAAAAATCAACTTTTTTTAATATGTGTGCAAGTCAAAGGGTGCAAAATAAAATGGGACGGAGAGAGTAGATTTTAAGCACATTGTAATTTAGGGAGTAAAACTAAATGCACATTTTATCCGCTCGGATGTGACGGTGAAAATTTGGTTTTGTCCGTGTCTGCAACACGACGGCAGCGGTACTGGACGTGTGAAGGAAACGCCTGGCAATTTTTGGACAATTTTATATTTTTTTGGCGGCGGAATACACAAACTGGAGAGAGGAACGAAGGAAGAGAAAGAAGATGTTTTAACAGCCCATTTTTTAGTTTTTTCTGCCCAGCCCATTTATCTTTCTTCTTGCTTTTACCTTTTTTTTATAGCCCAGCCCATTCAAATAATAGTCATAATTTATAATAATTATAATTTCAAAATTTAATAAAATAATAATATATTATAATAAAAAAGTAAAACCAAATGTAAAAAAAAAAAACTTTCTATTAACTATTGTATTAAATGATCCTAATACAGTTGTTAAAAATATTTTTTTAACTAAAATAAGTGTAAAATAAAAAAAGTTAATAAGTTATAATCATATTATATTTAAATTTTTTTAAAAAAAAACTTGTATTTCTTGATATATGAATTTTTCTCATTTTCCTCTCTCATGGTCGAGCAAATTCGTGGGTCCTTCCATTATTTTTCCCTCACAATTTTTGTGATGGATCCCGATTTTCTTCCTCGTGCATAGGATTTTCTTCCTTTTTCAAAATTCTTCTTCCTACCAGATTTTATAGCGGTGAGTTGTGAGTTTTCTAGGTTTTTCCTTATTTTTCTTGTTCTTTTTGGAATTTATGTGATTTTTTTTTTTTCCTCACAATTTTGTGATACGATTTTTCAGATCATTCGGTTTTTGTTCATGTAATTTTGGAATGATGATTTTTTTCACTTTATCTTTTTTGTTCATGTTCATAGGGTAACACTCTTTTGGTCATGTAGTAACACATCAAGTTGTTCTTTAAATCTGTAATTTTGGACTCAGGATTTTTTTTCGCGCTTGTACTGATTTTGTTCATGTGGTAACACGTTTTTCTTCATAGGGTAACACTTTTTGTTCATGTAGTAACACATGTTTTTTTAGTAATATGTAACACTGTACACATATCGTCGTGATACTAAATGAATATTCATGTATTACCATATGAACAACAATGTTTCATGTAGTAACACATAAAAATTTTTTTAAAAAAATTATGTGCTCAATAGGAATCAAACCTGTGACCAAATACATTAACAACAAGCCTGAATCACTATGATACAACACATATTTGATAAAGATAACCTTCTATAAATATATATGCGTCCTCCCAAACTGAAGCCCACAACCCACAATCCATGCCCGCCCGCCCATGCCCGCGCCCGACCCGCCCGCCGACCCACTAATTTTGGTCAATATTTTGTCTTATTTATGTTGTATTGCACATAACACTAGTGTGCAATATTTCACAAGAGTGTTTCTCATTTTTTAAATATAATTTGCATAATAGACAATTTAATTGATATTTAAGTAAAAAATACATAATGATAAATTAAAAGTAATTAGTTTAACAACTTAAAATAATAGACAATTTAATTGATATTTCATGTACATTGATGTTCAAGCTGGCCTATGGATTTATATATAATTTGAAATTTACTAAAATCCAACTAACTTATATATAATATTAAATTTTGATAATTTATTTTTAAATATTAAGTGTAAAATAAAAAATTTAATAAGTTATAATCATATTAAATTTAAAATTTGTAAATACAATTTGAGTACAACGAATAGTTTAGTTTATATAAATGTATGTAAATAATTTATTATTACTGATTTGATGAATAAAAAAAAAATGCAAGTACTATTAAAATAATTTAAACAATAACTATTTTATATATATATATATAGATATAGATATTATATATCTATTTTTTTTTCAATGAGTTTCATCGTTATGTATTCATGCAGATTGATTTCCAAGTGACCAATTTATGTATGTAAAACATATAATAGTCAACAAGAGATAAAATTGCAATAATAATTCACCGAGAGAAATATAGTAAAAAATACTCCCTCCGTCCCAGATCAGTTTTCACACTGATCTGGGACCGCAAACTAAGGAATTATCACTTTATGCCTTTATTCCATTTTTGCGGCAGTGCAAACTTGCCAAATCTACTTTTTGCTAATTTAGTGATTACGGAATCAACTCAACAGGCGCCCATATTAAAATAAATAGTAAGAGCCACACATTTTTCAGAATCAATCTGAAAAGAACTAGGAACAGAATATCACGAACTACCATAGAACAAAGAGGAGATACACATTGAAACATGGACAACAATAGAGAATTTATCCCTGTAATTTGAGATGGCACCACTCCATCGAACGCTGCCGCCCCGATTCCACAACATCCTCAATCATATCCATCGACGAGTCTGAAAATTCAGTTTCACCCACTATAAGCCCTTCAGATTCATCATAAATCCTTCTACAATCGACGGGTCCTTCTTGTGTGTCGTCTAGATCCTCCGAATCAGCAATCCACCCACAATCGAGTGCCTCCGAATCGAGAAAAAAATGGGGTACATCAGATATAAGGGGTAGGGTTTTTGATAGGGTCGGTGGAAGATGATTTTTTGTATGGGTGGGGTTTTCTAGAGCGTCGGGCTGAGAATAGCCTGTGAGGGGGGAGGCGATCGGCGGCGATAGGTGGATATTGGTGGATATTGCGAATTTTCTTCGACATAGATGAGAACGGTGGAGATTGGTGGATATCTGCGGAGATTGGTGGATTGGGGTTGTTATCGGCGGGGATGGGTGGTGATCGTGGAGAGAGGGGTGGTGATCGGTGCCGTGGAGAGAGGGGTGGAGATGATTAGGGTTTCTCAGCGGCGAAGAACGAAGAACAGAGAAGATAGAAGATAAAATATAGAGGAGAAAGAGAGAGGAGAGAATATAGAGCGTTGATTTAGGGTTTTTGCAAGTTGGGTTTTTGTTTTTGGGTTGGGTTTTATTTTTGGGCTGGGTTAGGTGATTTAATTAGCAGGTAAATGTATTAATGGGTTGGGTTAGTAAGATAAGTGGGTTTAGTTATTTTAATTAAGTTAGAAAAAGTAATAGCATATGGGTAAATAAGTGTATTTTTTTAGGGTGAGAGTTGTGTAAAAAGTTTCCATTTTGGGGTGTGAAAACTGATATGGGACAAACCAAAAAGGAAAGTGTGAAAACTGATATGGGACGGAGGGAGTAATCATCCATCAAAAATTACAAAAAAAATATATGTACTAGTCAGCGTTATCGTCATCTGAGTTGTTAGGCTGAAATGGGTTTTGATATGCAGGGTAAAATCACCAACCGGGCTGTATATCTTGTGTGAATTGATGTTCGTTATAGCTTTCTTGTTGCCAAATCCTATTAACACCCAAACATACGCTTTCATGAGCGGCTTCATTGTCCCTAACTTGCTGGGATTATTCCTGTCTAGCATATAATTTTTATTTTTATTTTTCGAACCAAGCATATAATTTTTTTATAAAGTGTAAATTATTAAGTTTTTTATTTTATTTTGAACTTAAAATATATTTAATTAATTTTTCGTACTTAATTATTGTATATTGGTAATTTTTAATTACGTTTAATTACATAAGAAATTTTGGAAATTCATTGTTACGTTCATTTGTTTATATTTGAGATTAAAGTCTAGCTACTATATAGGAGGTGTGGTTGTTACGCTAGAAAACACAATTATCTAATTATTACGTACAATGGATGTCGGTTTAAAAGTCAAGTGTTCACGCCTTAATTATTAGGTATAACTAATACTAAAGCATATCAATTAGTACTGCTTTTTAATTAATCAACTAATACTTTACAACAAAAAAAAAAACAAATATTTTCAATTTATCAATTAATAATTTTCAATTAATCAACTAATACTTTTCAATTAGACAACCTATACTTTTCAACAAAACAACCAATATTTTATAATTATTTTTAATGAATGAAAAGCATATCCAAAGAGTATATTTTGGCTATGCTGCTCTCTGTTTTAAGTTTACATAATTGGAAGTGAAAAAATATAACTTTATAAGATGAAGGGATACAAAAAAAAAGGAACAATTACTACCGACTACAAATTTAGATTTGACATTGGATTTGGAATTTGGGGGGGTTTTGGAAGATGCAGATTTGTTTGAGATTTGGGGGGCGTTTTGGGTGGATTTGGGTTTGGGGGTAATTAGTATTTTTTTTTGCTTTGTTTGAGGGTGTATTGGTAATCGACATCATATTTTGCACCTTATAGCAATTCCATAATTTTTTGGCACCTAATAGTAAGGAGGAGGAGATTCTTGTACCTAATAGTAATAATTTCTATTTTTTTTTGTTCGGTCTTTTTTTTTTTTTTTTTTTTAGAGATAGTTATGTATGAATCTTCTCATTCAGTTTCCTTTTGCACTAATTCAACGTTGTCCTCTCCTCTCCCATTAGAAGCCTTCATTTATCAATCTCCCCCTTTTTGGACTCTGATATATAATATGAGTTTGATAAGTAGCTTACTATACGATTGTGCTCATATCCTGTAAAAAGTCAATAAGTTTTCTAATTCTTATCAATCATGAACCAATTATATCACAACTTGGTTGATCCAGTCTGAACCAGAGGGCTAAATCACCACTACAATGTTTTCAAATATACAGAAGCAAACTTTATTTGTTTTCATCCTGTGCATTTTATTTGCACATTATACATACAAGTGTGAACTTAACTGCAGATAATGCACGCAACATACTTCATCAAGCATAACAAGTACACAAACCCGATACTGAAAATTGTGTCAAATACTCACTTCCAACATTAAAGAAAGCCCTCAGTTTGCAGTGAATCTTAGACATATGGTGGGAAATAAAAAACAAAATCAAGTTAAAATCTCGTGTTTATTTCATCTAGCTAGTACAAAATCGAATTATCCACACGTTTATCAGACAATCTTGAGTTCTTTGAGCCACACAGTGTGTAAAGGGCATGGATCTTGTTTGTCTTGTGCAATTGCCCTCTCTGAGAGTCAATAGAACCACTCGTTCCTCCATTTGAACTGCAAATATAAATTCATACCATAATAATCTATCAAAGTACATATCACGAAAGAGAGATTCACGGGTTTTTACCTCCTTGACTGCTGTAAGAAAGTGAGCAACGACTCGTGAATAAGCACATAATCGATCCTCTATCCCTCCTTCAAACACTAAACATTTGTCTGCAGCTGCAGCCCCAGCAAGTTCAGCCTGATACGTGGACGTGATATATAAAGTTCAGTGAAAACAACTATTTCTAACCAACTGATACCTTATAATAAAATAACTAATACCATTTAAAAATGCACTCAGAACGATGTTCCTTCTCAACAGCACCTACAGTTGCTCTGGGATGGCGGGCACCCACGAGCATGAAAGCACATATCCATATAAGCTTCTCAAGCATTTGTTTCTGGAATGCTTCTTTTTCAAGCACCTGTTTTCCCACCAAAACTTCCTTCTCAGAAAACAATGCAATCTCTAATACACATCACACCATCCATTTCATATTGAATGGTACAAAAGTAAGTTCTATCAATCCACTATTCAATTATTCTAGCTAGCTCCGTCTTGTCAATCATATCAGTAACTTTTACAGATATTAAGTCGATTGAGACAATTAGGAATATAACATTATGCATAACTCTAAAGTCGAATACCTACACAACCTCAGGAAATAGTTTACTCAGAAGGTTAGGCTCGTCATAAGCAAGGAAGCAATAGGAGATTTTAAGAAAGATTTCTGTTGGATGGATTATTTGTTCGTTATAGCGTGTGATGAGAAATATCACCCCACATATCAAATAAATACACGAATATCAAACGCCCAATCATCAGACCAAAAGTATGGATAAATGGTTGGACATCCACTCTCATTCAAAGAAAAATGGAGGGCCTAAGTATAAAAGTGGTGCAGTAAAATCTAGAACACCCTCGATAGTCGTTACTAAAAAACCATACCCCAATATATGTTTTAGAAATCATAGAAACAGAGGAAAATATACAGTCTTAAGCTCTTGTGTTTAATAATAATATAAACTAGCAACATATATCGAAACCGAAGAGTCTACCTTGCAGAAAAGGCCTCTAGCACGTAATCTTCCCGCGACTGCAGGTGCCCACTTCCAGTAAGTAGCTATTAACCCCTCGGGATTAGTGTCAGTTATCCCATCCACAGGAGGTTCCCCAAGCTTCGAAACATCAAAATACGCCAAAACCTGATCAGCATCCCCTAGCCCTTTACTTTCAAACCATGGCTCCATCATTCCATTCTGGAAAAACACCAAATCTGCTACATTGTTAAGAACTTAGCAATTAGTATTCTAGATAAAACCAAACAAATTAGGGCACACGGTGTATCACTAGCATTACAATAAGGTGTTGCCTATCATTACAATAATCAATCGGTTTCCCTTTTCATTTTTTAAGCCACACTACTGTTGTATATAGCAGCATAGCATGTACTCTTAGGATACCACTTTTCTTTTACTATATATAGAATATAATTTGGTAGTATGATTGGGGACTGTATTGGGAGAGTTTTTGAATGATTAAACGAAGGGTAATATTTCCTGGCTATGCTGTTGAGCCATCTTAATTAGTTAGCACAATTTAATTCTTTAGAGATAAAGTGGGAACCATCTTAGCTAGCACAATATAATTCTTTAGATATAAAGTGGTAACTTATCACATATTTTATTATATGAGTAAATGTGTCAGTGCTATAAGATACAAAATCAAATGTCACTCCCAAACAATAATTCATCCAAACTAATCTTTTCACAAAGAGATGTTTTAAATTTCATTCAAATATCGACTATATAAATTTCATTAGAATATCGACTATAAATTTCTTTTCTAAGAGCAATATTATTTTTTAACAAATATTTTTAAAGAAAATGAGAATTTTCAAGTATGGTTTATTGTTGACAATGACACTCCTTTTGCAAGCACGTCGTTTTGTACGCGTGTCCTACACGTGCCACTAATTTGGGCGATTTTGAGCAATCTCCAGCGATTTGTGACTAAATTCAAATTGAATACATATGAGATTAAATTGAAAAAGTTGATACTTATGGGACAATTCCAATAAATGTGGAAAGTTATAGGACAATTTTGGTTTAAATTCCTGCAAGTGGCTTCTCTAGAAATACGTGGATTTTCACATATTTTTCATTGCTTTTAAGTTGATTGTAGGAAATATTATGTAGATTCAAATCAATAATACATGGACGTGCGAGAAACTTGCTTGCAAGATTTAGACTCCTTTCAGAATATGAATTTTAGATATTGCTTTTTAGGAAATGACTTTTTTTTGTTTTATATATTATTTGTGTATGCTGTTCATTGCATCATTTTGTGAGTTGTCTTTTTTTTTACCGTTGTCAATGCATACTCTTGTTGCGAGTCGTTTTATGTGGATATCTGATGTGGCGTAATGAATAACAACTCACAAACAAAATTACAACGTGTACAAAATTATCGTAAATGACAAGTGTTTGATGACCCAATTCGTCAATTTTGACTACGTCTGGGGGCATGCCAAGTCAGGGGTGTTATATTAAAAAACCTTAAATGTGCCGAGCACAACATATTTTGTGACTGGCATTCTTTTCTCGAGGGATTATAACATGGAATATATGTGTGTTTTTGGGGCATATTTTTTCAACCCTCTTTATGATTTTTCAGGGCCTATTTATAGCATTTTGATAAGCATGTGCTGGTTTAGTAAGCACGAGCTGGTGACTTTATGGCATGCAAGACTTTATGTGGTATCGCCACGTTTTCCTACATCACCTCCCGATCGACACACCGCACATTCCTCGGTTGTGAAGTTTTTCACCGTGGTCCAAAGGACCGGAGTGGAAAGATGATATGTGTACTTGCTGCTTGTCAGGCGTTTTTAATTGGGTCGTTTGTTCGCTTTCAAATGCCAAACAAAATGCCCTTATTTTGCTCGGCTTCCATGAGTTGCCTACCCTAGCGAGCATAACTCCATGCTCGGCTGGCGAGTATATGCCCTGTGAACAGGAATAATAATATATAATTAGCGACCATAACTCCATGCTCGGCTGGCGAGCATATGCCCTGTGAATAGGAATAATAATATATAATTTAATAATACCCCCGTTCATCCAGCTGTATGAGATGTTGAATTATTTTGACCGATCACAACAATACCTCCCAGTCGGGTCACTTTGTGTCAATCATGTGGGCCTGACTGTCCAATATTTCTGGAGAATCTCAAACATTACTTCGATTTTTGTAACACATTAGCCCGCTCTGATTTTTTAGACGATTCTGATGAAGAATGTCCCCAATCTCGAATGAATTTTAGGGTTATGGGTAATCGTGATGTCAGTGGGTCCCAATTAAATAGAATCAACAAACCAAGTAGGAGAGTTGGGGGCGAACATGATACTACATCTGCACACGAGCAACACATTGAGTTCGGTGCGGAGTTAACTCAAGACATTCCATCTGGTCGTCCCCACAGTCCAACATATGCTGAGTATAGTGCTCGGTATGACCTCGAATGGCCCGAACAACCTCATCGGAAAGGAGTTAAAAATGAGTACCCTACGAGCGAAATATCAAGTGTAATTGATGTTGATATGCTCGACCAATTGCACCGAAACTATGAAACTCCAAAAGACGTATTTTTCTGGGCTCCCGGTCCTGATGAACGAGCAGATCAGCCCCCTGAAGGTTGTGTTGTTGTGAATCTGGACACCATGGAGGCTGGTCTTCGATTCCCCATACACCCTGCTATTACTCGCTTGCTCGTGGAATGGAACATCACCATTACGCAGTTGATGCCGAATGGGTGGCACATGATTATGAGTTTCCTAACTCTGTTCGGCAAAACGAGACATGTGTACTATCCTACAGCAGCAGAACTTACTCGATTAGTCCATTTGTCTCGACCTAAAGGCGAACATGGATGGTTGTTCATGCAAGCAAACGCAAAGTGTAAGGTCATCGAGGATGTGCCCAATAAGATCACGGATTGGAAAGAGAAATTTTGGTTCGTTGGGGGTGATTGGAAAAGTCCTGCTTCAGGAGGTGAACCCAATGCTCGTCTAGACATTCCCACTGATTTTGGAATTTGTCAGAGTAAGTAACTTATTGCTTTATTTTTCTCAGAAGACTGATTTTAACTTGCTTCTTCTATTTCAGGACTTCAAGCTGCTTCGGATAAGGAGACGAAAGATGGATACTTTAGCAGTATCTGACAAATCGATCTTGAGCCCTACTCCGAGCGCTCAGTGAAGACGTTGAACACCGCGGATCAAAGGAAGAGAGGTGGATTGTACGTGCCCCCACATCACTTGGTAGCCCTTAACCCAACTGACAAGCTTTTTTATTTGATCATGTATCGTGCTTTTGATAATCCACTCCATAATGTTCTCTTCGTTGTCACAGCTCTCCCCGTCGTTACTATCGTTGTGAGCACAGCCGAGCACACCGAGATGGGTCGAAAGAGGAAACCTAGCGAAATGGCCAGGATTCAAGCCAAACGGGAATCACACAGAGCTTCCCGTAGTGAGCCGAGCAAACAGAAGAGGACTACTCGATCCGGCGAGCAAGGATCTAGTGCACTGGCCCCCTCGCCAAAACGGACTAGGAGGCAATCAGATGATCAAGCTATTCCGCTCCAAGTGAGCCCACCCAATGTTGTTGTTCCAGAGCCACCCTCGGAGTCGAGCATTACTGTTCTCCCATCAAACTCTCCCATCGAGTAGACTGACTTGGTCGGGACGAGCATAACTATACCCCCATCGCAGTTTACTAATCCAGGGGCCCCATCAAGCTCCCGAGTCCGGGATCCTAACGACAAATCTTACTTAGGTTGGGATCCTGTTCGGGCGAACAGGTATCTATGTTCGCTTTCACTGCTTTTGGTATTATAATTGTTGTGGTCATTTTACTCGTCTTATGCTAAACTGCTTGACAGGTTCACTGCCCAGAGAACCCGTCTATTGCAAGACTTGAGGGATTACTTCTGCTCTCCGACTGTGAGTAATATCCCCGAATTACCCGAGCACGTGCAAAAAAGCCTGTGAAACCCCCATCCGGTCCTGGACAACCGATCTGAGAGAAGCAATCAATGGCCCCTCAGTAATGGAGAAAATGCGATTGGGCCTTATCCATCAAGGTCGTTCACTTGTGCTTTTGGAAAATGCTTTCTCGGCCACTGGTAGTCTTAATTCCAAGTACATGCTGCTCACCGCTAGCTTCAGGGAGAAGATGGAGGAGTTGAACAAGGCCCGAGAAGAAGTGAATTCAGCTCAAGGGGAGATTCGTCAGAGAGAAGAAGAAACACGACTAGTTAAAGAGGAATTACATCAAGCTCGAGAAGTGTTGCGCCAAGAAAGGGAAGATCTTCGGAGAATGAAAGAAACCCAAGCACAGCAAACCATTGAAATTCGAAAGCTTAAAACCGACAATGAGGTATTGGAAGGTGAGAAAGTCCTGCTCGCTCAACAACTTCTTACTGCCAAAGAAAGCAACACTCGCTTAGGCCTGGAGAACTCAAAAATGCACACCAGAGAGTATGTTGACTCGATATCCAACTACTCCTATATCTGCGCCTTTGCGGACGCCCTCCGTGCAACCAGACAGACTCTTTCTTCCGAGCAGATTGCCCCTCTAAAAATGGCCTTCGAGAAATACATGGTTGACAATCCTCCTGATCGTAACTTGCCACTGAGCGACCTGCAAGACCTCTGTGACTTTTCCAAGCTTCCAGCTGGGGTGGAAATTGAGGACCCAGAAGAAGAGGATCAAGATGATTCCACAGTGGGTCATGCTATAGATGAACCTCACCCAGACGAGCAGGTTGAGCAAGTCCAAGACGAACAGGGAGGTGGAGTGCAGAGCGAGCACGGTGGTGAAAGGCATGGCGAACGGAATGCACCAGTTGATGAGCCGAGCGGATCTGGAGGTGTTCTTAATGGAGGCGAGCACGCGAGATAGGAAATGCTCACACAATCCCTACCACCAACTCCGAATAATGAATTTTTTCCTTAGTTTTTTCTTCACGTGTAATTTTTGTCTTCTCCTTCAGAACAACTTTACTATTTTTGTTGCCCTTACTATCTGAACACTTTCCTTCATGTTGACTATGAATGGCTGATTTTGTTTTGTTTGGTTCTCTAGTTTATGCCCTTTGTCTTTTGCTGAAATTCGAACATGATAAATGCCTAAGTTATTTCCTGACTTCTCTGGTTTTTTTATTGTCTTATTTTGCTGCAATCAAATGGGTTGTCTTATTTAGCTACAACCCCCTGTTTCTTTCGTGATCGTCTTATATTAGCTGCGATCACTATTCTGCTCGGGCCGTCTTACTTAGTTGCGGCCCCTTACCCATTGCTCGCTTTGTTGCGGGCATCTGTAAGTACGATTTGTTTTGTCAGGCGAACATTAGGTTCTGCTCGTTCGTCTTTGTTCGGGTCATCCGGCTTAGGTGCGACCATTCATAGGCTTTAACTAGAAAAAATTTAACAAACAAAAACGCTTTACAACACGTTGATATACTATTACAACTTTTTACATTTGGAAAAGACTATTTCTATTACACATAGCTATAAATTTCAGACTATTGTTTTGTTCGATTCAAAACCTTGTCTTGAGTTGGGGGCGATCATAAGCTGCTGACCTCTCGTCCTAGCTACTGATGTTGACAAGTTTGAGGTGGGTCAGCCCTTTATCTCACCTTCTTCATATAACATGCTCAAGAGCAGCAGCAGCATCAACGTTTACCCCTCCTGGGCAAGTTGTGGTTATGCGAGCTACTGTGGACATGAGCATGTGGCGAGCAAGTCTGCTAGCCTATACTTGGTGCGGGCAAAAGCCTCTGCTTGCACCACTCTGTCCCCTCCTGCGGATGCCTGAGCATCAGCGTCTGCGCGTCATTTCGTGCATTTGCCACAACATCCCACCCCTCGGAGGAGATTTTTGGGATGCATAGGGGACTAGTGATTTACTACTGCATAAGCAGTGGTTAGTGTGGAGTGGCAACCATAACTTTGCCGAGCAACCTGAGCCCGTAACGAGCACCAATCCTGTGCTCGGAGTGACAATACCCCATTTGGAAGAAAATACTTCTCCCGATTCAGATTGGCTTTCCCAAATCGAAGAGAAAGTATTTTCCTTCGTGACCGAGATACGGAGTATAAAGCTCGTACCAGAGCAAGCGCCGAGATATATGATTGAGTCAGCAACATGATTGCTGAATCTAGTGTCGAAAATTATGTCTGGAGGCATACCAAACCAGCAAGCTTCTGATAACTGAATCTTCTTCTAATGTTTTTGCAGTATTTTTTCCTTTTTCTGTATTTTTTCTCCATTCTTCTTTGGCTATCACCATGCCTATTTATAGTACTATACCAAACAAGTGTTGGCATAGCTAGCTGGTATTGGCCTTCTTACTTTACATCCTCCTTTCGACATCTGTCCTTGTCTTTGCCAGCTCTAATTCAAGAATCGACACGTACCCTATTAGGTTGCCACTTATCTTTCTCGGGAAACGACACACAATATTTAACCTTGATAACGATGAAAAATATTTTGTTGATAAAATTCAGCTCTCCAGGTCCGGTGCTTCTTGTTCGGCTTTCCTTGATAACTGTGATCGTCCCAAATGAGCATTTGTGCTCGTCCCAAGTGAGCATTCGTGCTCGGCCACTTAGATTATCTTTGATCGCATACAAACACAAGCTCACCTTCTAGCCTCTTACTGATAATATTTTTTCAAATTTGATGCGTTCCATGAATAGGACAACGGGACTCCATTCAAATCTTCCAAATCATACGCCCCATTCAATAAACGCTCCGACACCCGGAATGGTCCTTCCCACGCTCGGCCGAACACACCACATGATACCCCCGTTGCTCGTCTTAAGACGAGCTCGCCAATTTTAAACCTGCGAGTACGAACCCTGGAATTATAAAATTTCTCCGACCTTTGCTTGTATATTGCATTTTTTAAATCGGCCTCTAATCGCTTTTCCTCCAATAAGTCCGTACTTAAAGCAAGTGCCTGATAATTGGTATGTTCGCCGAAGCACATAGTCCGGTGGCTCAGAATTTCCACCTCTGCTGGGATAACAGCCTCCGTACCGAATGTCATAGCAAAGGGGGTTTCTGCCGTTGATGTTCTGAAGGTGGTACGATATGCCCACAAAATTTCTGGTAATTCTTCAGCCCATCCTCCCCCCTTGGAATTATCAAGTTTAGCCTTCAGGGTATGCTTGATAATTTTATTAACGGCTTCAACCTGTCCGTTTGACTGGGGATAATATAGAGTAGAATAATGTTTATTTATTCCCCAACGAGCACAATTCTGCCGAAACTCACTTACATCGAACTGTTTTCCGTTATCCGTCACTAAAGACTGAGGAATCCCAAAACGGCAAATGATACTTTTCCAAACAAAATTCCACATTCTTTGCTCGGTGGCCTTTACGATGTGTTCAGCTTCTGCCCATTTAGTGTAATAGTCAACAGCGACCACAACGAATTTCACCCCCGACGTGCCTGTAGGAAATGGACTAATCAAATCGATCCCCCACTTAGCAAATGGCCACGGGCTGTAAACAGACACTAATTCTTCAGAGGGGCTATGAATAAGTGGGGCATATATCTGACACTTATGACACAAGCGAGCATAAGCGAATGAATCCTTTTTTAGCGTGGGCCAATAATACCCTTGTCTAATTGTTTTATATGCTAAACCTTGTCCACCCATATGGTTTATGCATACCCCTGCATGAATTTGCTCGAGAACCGTATGACCATCTTCGGGAGTTAGGCACTTCAATAATGGAAGAGAAAAACTTCTTTTATACAAATGCTCGCCTATAATAGTGTACCAAGCAGCTTGTAATCTGAGACCCGTAGCTTGTGCCTTACTTTCGGGTAGAATACCATCCCGAAGATAATTTAAAATTGGGGTCATCCAAGTTTCTTGTGCTTCTGATGTATGGGCGACCACAACTCTTGGAATGGATAGCGAGCAGGTTATGACGACCACAATGTCTGTCATGCTCGTCACTCCTTCTGCTGTCGCCAATCGAGCCAAAGCATCAGCAAACGAGTTGTCCAATCGTGGTAACTGCTCAATATAGACTTGCTGAAACTGCTCAAGAAGTTCCTTTGCTAATTGCTGGTATTGCATCATATGCTCGCCCCGGGCTTCGTACTCACCCAGTACTTGGTATACAATTATCTGGGAATCACTGTAAATCATCAACTTTTGAATTCTCATTGTCATGGCCATTTGTAATCCAGCAATCAAAGCTTCGTATTCTGCTTCATTGTTAGAAGCTGAGAAATCAAAACGAATGGCCGTTGTAAAAGTTTGTCGGGTTGGACTTATAAGAACCACCCCTGCTCCAGCCCTCGAACATGTAGACGAACCATCTACGCACATATGCCATGGTTGATTTATAGCTTTAAAGGGCAACTGTGGATATGTCAACTCAACCATGAAATCAGCCATTGTCTAACCCTTAATTGTTGTACGCGGGCGAATGTAATGCCAAACTGACCTAGCTCCACTACCCATTTGAGTAACCGCCCCGACATATCTGGTCGGTGAAGAACTTGTCGTAATGGGAAAGTAGTTAACACCTCGACAGAATGGTCGAAGAAGTAAGGTCGCAACTTGCGAACACTCATAACAAGTGCATATGTTAGTTTCTCCAATGGAGGATACCGGAGCTCAGCCTCCTTAAGTACTTGACTTACATAATAAATAGGCAAATATGTTGCTCCCTCAGCTCGAACGAGTACAACATTGATTGCATGTTCTGAAGCAGCTAGGTATAAGTACAGTTGCTCACCTGGAACCGGCTTGGACAACGTTTGAGTATTCGCCAAATAGTGTTTTAATGACTCAAACGCATTTTGGCAATGTTCTATCCACTGGAATCTCCCTTTCTTTAATGCATCAAAGAAAGGCTTACATTTGTCTCCAGTTCGAGAGATAAACCGATTCACGGAAGCCAGACGTCCAGTTAGCTTTTGAACTTCTTTCGCGTTTCTAGGTGCTTGCATATCGAGCATAGCTTGAATCTTGGATGGGTTCGCCTCGATCCCTCGTTGGCTGACCATATGTCCTAGAAACTTTCCCGAATGGACCCCGAAACTGCACTTCTTTGGGTTTAACTTCATGTTGTATGTCCGGAGAATATCAAAAGTTTGTGCTAAGTGTTAGGGAATGAGTTGCAAAGATCTATTCGGGGTGAATATTTAAATACAAATTTAATTCTTTAATTATTACTAGCATGAATTAATCCTATATTAATTCAAATAATAATTGCAACAACATATCATGCATATAATAAGCCATGTAAAACCTACGCATGCGGAATCTACGGGTTTACGTGAACGTACCTCTCGGGATGGCAGTGAATTCAGTTGGATGGACTAACCAAAAGGACTTCCCAAGTATTCCCTTAGCTCTTGCTCGACAATCCGGTGGAAGGATACTCGCGAACAATTAACAAAAGGAAAAAATAAACTTTGTTGCACCACTTTCGTGGATTTGCTAATTTTTCCAGCACATGGAATTGTACTTGGGAATGAAACAATCATCCCCTATTTATAGGAGATGGGTGGTCGAAATTTACAGTGAAAAATCAATGTGGGAAAAAACTTTTTTTGATCACCAAGAAATCTTGAATATATCTCCTATATTCTTTTTCCCATAATTAAAATATTCCACAAAAATCCCACCTCCTCTAATTATGGATTTTTCAAAAATTTAATGATGCAAGATTCCAAGATTTGGATCTTCTTGAATTTATGAGATATTCTTGTATTTCAAGAAATACATATCTTCCATAATATCTTTTCAAGAAAATCAAGAAAATCTTTCTTGCCCACTATATTTCAAAATTTCGAAATTCCTCAATGAATAACCAAGTGGGAGATTTCTTGAATTTAATGAGATAATCTTGTATTCCAAGAATACATATCTTCATTCCATAACAAAATTCAAAGAAAATCTTTCTCCCTCTTTTATCCATAAATTTCGAAAATTTAGAGGAAAAATAAGCAACAATATTTATTTTATTTTAATCACCTTTTTCAGTTATTGGACTATTTGTTGGGCTACTCAGGGGGCCTTTAGGAGAATTAAGATTGGACCTTCTAATGGACCTTGAATATCTAATATTGAGCCACAATATAATTCAAGCCCATAAATATTAATTAATCCCACTACATAATTAATATTGCACTATCCATCTTAACCCATATTACAGTCAATATGGCTCCCGGTCATTATTTCCTGTGTTTAAGATTATCTAGCCCATTAATTAATTCAAGCCACTGAAATAGCTTTTCATTAATTAACATCTTTTGTCCTTGGTCGAGGAACGGTTCAACATTATTATCCATACCGAAAACTAATTCCACTTGCAAAATTTGGTATGATAAAGCTTATGAACCTCCCAAGGGGGGGCAATCAAACAAGCGTGCATTTGCACACGATTCTTCGATTAAATCTTAGCAATCACATGTGACCAATAATATTGTCCAAGATAAAAAGTATTGAATCTCTCTCTGATTCGCTACCCATGATAAGTCAAAGCAATAGTTGCCAATCCCACGTGATCCTATTTAAGGGACGAAGGTTAAGAAACAACGAACCACTGAGGTCTAATTCTTCCTTGTTCGGGCCAAGAAGAATTTATCCTCCTCAGAGGGTCCTATTCAAATATCACCATGCACTAGTGTAATCTCTTGGTCAAGACAAACAAATCGAGCCTTACACCTCAACCTTTCGTGATGGGTTGTTCATTTCCATCTAGGTCGTGAATGGCGTACTTTTTTTAGTTACAAGAGATCAATTTAATCTTCGTGATCCGGTATCACTAAATTAACTACAATGTAAAACGCATTTAATTATTGAACAGTTATGCAAAGAAATATATCTAACATTCAATCATATTTAAAGCATCAGTGATAAACAATTTATTTCAGTAAATAAGTCTGAAAATTCAGTTTCGATTATACAAAGTAAAAAGCATACTTTCCAGTATAATCCCAACACTAAGTGCGTTGAGGTGGTCTTCTTTATGCTCGCTCTTGACTACAATGTCATCGATGTATACCTCCATCGTCCGCCCTATATGTTTGTCGAACATCTTGTTCACCAAACGTTGATATGTTGCTCCAGCATTCTTTAATACGAACGGCATGCATTTCCAACAATACATATTTTTCCCATTGCAAAACGAGGTACTTTCTTGATCGTCAGGGTGCATGGAAATTTGATGATACCCAGCAAAAGCATCCACAAAAGTCATTAGCTCATGTCCCGCAGTGCTATCAACCAAATAATCAATATGTGGTACAGGAAAATTATCTTTGGGACACGCCTTATTTAGATCAGTAAAATCGATGCACAACCTCCAGGTTCCATTAGATTTTTGAACGAGCACAGGGTTTGCTAGCCATCTTGGTCATTTGACTTCCCGAATAAGCTTATTGTCGAGCATCTTTTTAACCTCGGCATCCAAAGCTGCGTACTTCTCCAGACCGAATTTTCTTCGTTTCTGAATTATTGGGACTTGTGTTGGGTTGATGTTGAGGTGGTGGCATGCATGCTTTAGATCAATGCCAACCATGTCCTCATGCGACCAAGCGAACACATCCAAGTTTGTTCGAAGATACGAGATTATTTCGGTTCGAAATGGTTCCGGGAGTTCTGAACCAATGAAAATTTCTAACTCTGGCCTGGCCGGGTCGGCCATGATAGACTCTAGCTGCTCGACAGGTGTTGCTCGTCTTTTCTTGTGTTTCCACCTGGGATCTATGTTTAACCCCTGGTGTTCATCTTCGACCTCCATAGGGTCAAAACCTATGCGAGGTTCTAAATCTGGCATTTCACGAGCAAACTATTCATTGGATGGATCTATATTCATTAGATCTGAAGTTTGTTCAATCGACCCAGGCTCCATGCCCGCCTGATGAGGCGTACTCGCCAGGGGAAGCGTGCTCGCTTGGGGAGGCGCGCTCGCCTGGGGAGGTGCGCTCGTCTGGGGAGGTATGCTCATCTGGGGAGGTATGCTTGTCTGGGAAGATGCGCTCGCCTAGAATGATGTGCTCACCAGGGGCGATGATTTTGCCTGATGGCTTGTCTCTCCGATTTCCCTTGATTGTTCCATCATGTTGACAATGCTTTGTTTTTCTGGCACGCATGACAACAAACAATCTCGTGTTTTTTTCTGGTCGCCCTTCACGCTGACCGTTCCTTCTAATGTTGGAAATTTTACACAATAGTAATAAGTTGAACATGCTGCTTTGAATTCCTGAATGGGAGACCTACAAACCCGTTATAAGTGGACAGAGCATCGGTGATTATAAAATCTAACATTCTAGTTCGTCGGATCTCCGGATTGCTGGTCGACTCTAACTTGACTCCTAACCTAATCATACCATATGGCCGGGTTATAGATTCCCCGAAACCCATAATGGTGGGATCACATGGCTCAACATACCCGCTTAAATCACCGACTTGCTTCTCCATCAGTCGTAAAATGCTGACGAACAAAATATTCGCATACGCTCCGGTGTCCACCAAGAGTCGATGTACTTTCAACCCCAAAAGTCGAGCTCTAATGGTTAGAGAATCATTGTGGGGAATGATGATACCATCGAGATCGTCATCTGAAAACATGATTTGGTGAGATGGTGGTATATTGGCCGACGTGCTCGCCACATTCACCTGATGTACGCTTTGCATGGCGGCGCCAGATCTCCATTTTTTTTTTTTCCGATGTTCGACAACGCCGATCCGATCAGATTCATCCACCGCCCAAAATCTGGGCGGATCATATTTATCTCTTGGCTCTCTCGACCTCTGTTTGTTGTAGGGGCTCCTTTCTTTGGCATATCCAATTTCTTGCGAAACTCCTCTTGATCACTGTCAGATAGCTCATCCGCTTTACGTTTTCCCCTTTGGTTCCCCATTTTTTCACCTCGGGAATCTCTGCTCGCCAGTTTCTTGAGGAACGGAGTAAGACGGTCTTCTTCATATAATTTCCACAATTGACGAAGCAAATCATGACATTCATTGGTATTATGCCCGATATATTCGTGATACGAACAAAACTTAGAAGCACTAAGATGACTTTTATCTTTCGTAATTTTACGGGGCTTTTCTAACATGTCTCGATCTTTAATCTGACTGTACACTGTCTCTGCTGAAACACCTAAAATACTACGGAGAGCATGCGCCTCTGCTCCTTCTTCAAAAGGTTTAAAAGATCCTGGAGGCTTATAACCTCCTTCACTTGTTGTTTTTCTGCCAGCGACCACTCTTTTAGTTGTGACCTCCTGTCCTAAACGTGATTGGGTGAGCAGCTCTTGCATAGATATAATTTTGGCTGCACGTTCTCGGAAGTCGGCATATGTATTCGGCCAATCCTGATGCATGGCTTTCCACATATCTGAATTCAATGTCAAACCACCCACCACGGTAAGGCTTTTAGCATCCTCTTCGACAGGAGCCCCATCATACAAGCATTTGTCAAATCTTTCAATATACGCCCGATCTGACTCACCCTTTAGCTGGGAAAAATGCACCAACCTTTGCTTTGGTGCTGGGCGAGCACACATTAATGAGAAGTGAGATTGAAACTGTTGTCCTAACTGTGTGAAGGAGGTGATCGAAACAGAGGGCAGATTTGAAAACCATCTATGTGCTCGGTCCCCCAATGTCATGGGGAAAGACCCGTGACCGAAGTTCGTCAAGAAGACCCATGGCAATCATATAATCTAAAATTTACTAAGGTGAACATAGGGATCAGATTCTGCATCGAACATGGGTATGGGTGGTCGATTTTTTGCCACCTTTTCCTGTATATCGGCTGCCGTGATCGTGACGAGCGAGCGGCGAACATGGGATTGTACCCGCTCGTGGAAGCCCTTTAGTAGCGGCCAGATCGGCTTGCAAACATTCAATAGCCTTTTGCATCTCTGCAAATCTCGCGAAACTTACTGAACCAGAACGGGGTTGGGTTCCATCGCGAGGACCATGTTGGTCATGCTCACGATGGGACAATCTCCCCTTCCGTGTAAGCCCGCTGTTACCTAATCGATGATGGATGGATAACTTAGTTGCAGCGGATTTTTCTGGAATATACAAACTTTCGCGGGGTGATCGATCATGAGGTACTGTATGGGCCATCGTGTTCGCCCAATATTCCTTTGCTGGATTTCGTCGTCAATGATCGCCAATCTGCTCTTTAGCCACCACTCTCAATCATTTGAATGCTAACCGTCTGGACCCTTCCGGCTGGTCGCCTGACAAGTTTTTGGCTTCCTTCTCCTCCGCTTTTGAGCGGCTTTCTTTTTTACATGTTCGCTGTCTAAAGTGTGCGAGCGTCGATCATCTTTCTCCTGAACTTTCAATTTAGCCAATTCTTTTTCAGCTCTATCTTTCTGTGCTCTCAACAAGAAAGTAATGGCTTTAGTTGTCACTGTTGGATCACTGGCAATTTCTTCCAGTCTGATGGTTTCCACCGTCCCGTTTTCTTGAGGTTGTATCTGGGTTTCTTTAAAACTACGAAATCGACTATGTCCCGATTTCTCTGTTTGAGTATTCCTAGATTGAGGCATTATATTTCTTTTTTCTGCCTCGGCTATCTACTGGTTCATTTTTTCAGCTCGGTGTACCCTCCTTCTAGCGCCAATTGTTGAGAGTCGTTTTATGTGGATATCTGATGTGGCGTAATGAATACCAACTCACAAACAAAATTACAACGTGTACAAAATTACCGTAAATGACAAGTGTTTGATGACCCAGTTCGTCAATATTGACTACGTCTGGGGGCATGCCAAGCCAGGGGTGTTATATTAAAAAACCTTAAATGTGCCGAGCACAACATATTCTGTGACTGTCATTCTTTTCTCGAGGGATTATAACATAGAATATATGTGTGTTTTTGGGAAATATTTTTTCAACCCTCTTTATGATTTTTCAGGGCCTATTTATAGCATTTTGATAAGGATGTGCTGGTTTAGTAAGCACGAGCTGGTGACTTTATGGCATGCAAGACTTTATGTGGTATCGCCATGTTTTCCTACCTCACCTCCCTGACTGACACCTGCACATTCCTGGTTGTGAAGTTTTCTACCTGTGGTCCAGGTGACTGGGAGTGGAAAGATGATATGTGTACTTGCTGCTTGTCAGGCGTTTTTAATTGGGTCGCTTGTTCGCTTTCAAATGCCGAACATAATGCTCTTATTTTGCTCGGCTTTCATGAGTTGCCTACCCTAGCGAGCATAACTCCATGCTCGGATGGCGAGCATATGCCCTGTGAACAGGAATAATAATATATAATTAACGAGCATAACTCCATGCTCGGCTGACGAGCATATGCCCTGTGAACAGGAATAATAATATATAATTTAATAATGTCCCCGTTCATCCAGCTGTATGAGATGTTGAATTATTTTGACCGATCACGACAACTCTCTCTTTGGGAGAATATATTAATATACGCATTCACCTATTTTTTAACAAATTATAAAAAAATAAAATTACAGCAACATGCAGGGGCAAGATACAAGCAAGGGATGAAGAATTGAAGGCTTGCAGCACTAGGAATTGATAAATACTGGCGATTTTAAAAAAATACTTATACGTTTACGATTCTAAACATGTTTTTTCATAATGTAATATTGATGGTTGCTAAATTGATAGTAATTTCATACACATATTTTGGGTTTTTTCTTTCAGGAAAGTATTGAAATTGTTGATGGACAACTTCAAAATGTTAATTAACTTTTAAGTATTAGTTATTTTGTGTCTGTTGATATATGTCATATGTTAAATCAGGTTGTCTGTAATATCCATTAGATGTTATGAAATAAGTTTATGTGGAACCAAATATTTGATGGATTTTTTTTTCTCTATCCTAAATATGCTATGTTTTACCGTTGTTTTGTTCTATTTGGTAGTAGTCCTGAACTATGGTACGCCATATTGATTCTTTAGACAGGGAAGTTGATGCTATCTCTAACTGGTCTAGAATTTGAGTCAGTTTTCATGACTGCTGTATAGAATTTTAGTTCATTTGCTTGATATATTTCATAGGTCATAATTACTAATAAACTGATTATTTATTTAATTTTAATTTCACTTTTTGTGACAGTGTTTTAATATATAAATGTATGCATGTATTCACTAATAATTTTACAAAGTTATAAAAATAAAAAAAACTATAACAGGTTCGTGCATCGCACGAGCAAAAGACTAGTGATATTAAACCATATGGTGCTCGGCACATGCATAAAACATTTGTACAATGCAGCATGCTACGCGCCATAAGAAACCCACCATCTAATATTTGTATCCTCAAGAATCATCACGATTCAAACAAATTTAAGCAATCATTCATATGTCACAATAAGATTCATATATCAAATTGTAAATCGAAATCCAACAAAATAACACTTAATAACAAAATCGCAATTAAAGTAAAATAAAAATCAAGGCCCATTTAATTTAATTAATTACTAGTAGATCAATTGACTACTAATTCCTCATCAAGCAATTCCAGAATCCATATATGCTGCATTTGGGAGAGTAGCCAATTAGCAACACGTAGACACCAAAGTATCAGCATATATAATTACTCCATCTTCGGTCCAATCGTACTCCATAAGAGGTGTAGCCTCCTCGTGATTGAAGGAGTATCCTATCAACCGGGACTTACCGAGATCCATGATGACATCACCGTTGGGGAAAAATCCCAAAGGATTTGGCATTTTGAAATTGTTGGATCCCCGAATGTTAGCATATTTAGTCCAACGATCTTATTTCATTATCCAAACCTCAAATACAGAAACACTATTCTTTTTTTTTATGGTGGCAATCAAGCTGCATCCATCTATAAATAATCCCAGTCTAAAATCATATTGAGCGGGGGGTGAAATCACCCAATGCTCATTCTTGCCAAGATGATATGTGAGAATTTTCGTAACGAATAGGACGAGTATATTCGTTAATTTCAATTGGCCAGTGTACAACTCCTTGTACGAAGGTACCACAATACTCGAGAGCGACAATATATGTCACATAACTGAGCTTGGTGGAGCAAATTCGGTTTAAGATATTAGAACTCTGAGTGAACTTATAAACCCAGATCTCAAAATCTCTCTCACTGAGAATTACTGCTATAACCAAAACATACTCTCCATTGGCTAAACTACCGAACCAGGAACACGTGAAGCAGTGGAAACCAGGAGGGCGTGGCCAAAGTTGTAAAACATAACACTTTCCCGTGGATGGGTTAAACACGCTAGGTGCATATTTGCCCGACGTTCTGCCCAACATACACATCAGACCATCTGCAGAGCCCAGGATATGGTGGCCCGAGGCAACTTGCGGTGGGCTAGCAATTTGCGGTGGGTAAGCAATCATCCGCTTGGTCTCTTGGTGATAATTGGTGTACTCTACCATGGTGTTCGAAAAATTTCCTGCCACAATTACTCGGATCCTTGCATTACATCTTGAAAGATGACGCCTAACAAAGTACGAACTCCTAATCAGTTGGAGTCAATCTTTGCAAACAGTTTCTAAAGATTGCGCACATTTGGCAGGAACATACGTCAGAATTTCTAATCCATATACATCTGCACTTACTTCTTCACCCATTTTCAATTTTCCTTTGTTTCTGTACGTAATTAACAACACAAGATACTAATTAATCTTAATTATTTATGATAAGGACAGATCTCTAAACCTAACAATACAATCAAACTAGCTCTACACAAATTTACATTTCCCGGTTAATAAATAGAAAGGATTCCATCCAAAACAATACAATCACACGAGGTCACAACACATATACCTAATTCTTTTGCAAAAATCTGAAATTGATAAAAATACAGTTTATTTACAACATTAAAATTTAAATTTCAACTTCTATATCCATAACCCTTGCCAAGATAATTTTTTTTTTCCGAAGCATTATTTTTTATCTCTTTTGTTCATCAAATTCACAACCCTAATCAGTTACTAACCAATTTAAAATAAACAAATATCCACAAGCGACTTTCAATATAGATTTTAAATCCCAATTAGAAGCTTGAAACGAAAACGATAAATAATTTGATACCTGGTACCATGCGACTGCGAGATTTGGTGGGTGATGATAGAACTAGCCATAATTAATTAATTATGCCTTTTAACTTTTTAGTCCAAGTTTTGCCTTTTGAGTTGTATACATATGACTAATTTTTTTTTTTTTCATTTTGGGCCTCTTCACACAAAGTATTAAAGTGATGGGCCTAGTATATTGTGATTAGATTGGACTATTATTGATGGCTAAGTCTTATATGCACCCGGGTGCACCGTGCACTCATAGTAGATTTTAGAAGTGTTCAATTTATTATGTTGAAAAGTGTGATTTATTTATATAGAAAAGTATAATTATTAAAATGAGATATAATTGCATGTTTCTGTTTAGAATAGTTGCATGTTTCTGTTTTGTATAGTTGCACGTTTTTAAAATGTACTGTGAGTGCATGGTGCACTCAGGTGCATATGAGACACACCCATTATTGAACAATTAATTACAATTAGATATAAAAGGTTAAAAGTTTAATTAATAATAAATGTATATAATTTATATATTAATAATATTTTACAAAATTATAACGTCATAACGGATGCCGTAAAATGGGCGGTGGAGGGGGCGCCCTGTTGAAGCAACCAGAAAATGAAAGGAAGTACAACTCAAATTCAAATCCTAGTGAAAGAGCTTTTATCAAATCAAATTCAAATAGAGAGATTTAGTTTGTTTACACCTTATTCCAAATGAAGCCTGAGTAAGAGTTTTATACAACTAAAAAATATGAAAAAGTACAATTGTTTGCTTATATAATATTCGGCCCTCAATTCAGTCCATTCCCTCCATTCTCGTATATCGACAGAAATATCAGCGTAATAAATAGTGATATATCGACAGAAATATCAATGTGGTAAATATCATATATTTTTGAAACGTCGATAATCATTGATATATCGACAGAAATGTCAACACCATAAATATCAGATATTTTTTGAAATGTAGATAATCATTGATATATCGACAAAAATATCAGCGTGATCAATATTACTATTCGGTCCTCGCTCATTCCCTCCATTCCCGTTCGGCCCATTATTATTCCTGGAGCTACATTCTCTCCATTAGTCCTTGCACCGACATCAATGCAGGTAAGAGTAGAATATGTGATCAATGCAAGAAAGAGTAGAATATGTGAATGTATGATTCATTATACCAAGTTTACTATTAAATCACCTTGTTGAAGCTCCCATGTGATTACAAAGTAAACTATACTATACAACTCAATATACAGCTCAAAAAATGATCTCAAATGTGCTTGCCCTCAATCCTGCTCATTCTCTCCATTCCCGTTCGGGTCATTCACTCCAGTTGCATCAATGCAGGTAAGAGTTTCATTATACCAAGTTGTAGGTCCCGAACGGGGATCGTGAGGGCAGAAGTCTAGAGGGGAGGGGTGAACAGACTTCTGAAAACTTTTGCGTGCAAGATCAGGTGTGATAGCAAGTTGTCTGATCAGAGTGCGAGTGAATCAGTTTGGACTGATATCCAACTTACTGAACACCTGAAGGCTAATCAGTTCGGTGTCTATCAGTTTAACTGATTGTGCGGAAGCTAGTTTTAACTCGTGTGAAAAACCAGTTTTATCAAATCAGATTCTCGGTCGATTTTTCAATCACCGATCAAAGGTCAAACCGACGATCGATTACTTGGTGCAAACTGATCCTAACCCAGAATATGTATGCAGTTTTGAACAAGTAGTGTGCAGCAGTGTAAATCAGTTAAGAACAAGTAAAAATACACAAGGTTTTTATAGTGGTTTGGACAACCAGTCCTACGTCCACTCTTCCATATCACAAGGGGCACCAACTTAACCAACTGGACTTAGTTTATTGTGTTAGTCCAACACAGTACAACCAACAAATATTTATATAGTTCTCACTCAATCCAATCCCAGAAATCAGAACTAGAAACCCTAGTGTGAAATCTTGCTAAACAAACTTAACCTAACTTTTGGTTTGGGTAAAGATTTGTTGTTTGTTCCAACTGGAAATATATCCTAGTGTTTAAGTAGCCTAACAGCTAAAGGATGAGATTTCTATGCTAAGAACTAATGGGATGAACACTTAAAAATAAACTTGAATGTTGTGTTCTTCGTGCGGAAATTTTGCTATAACTTGAGTTTGATGATAATTTCCGTGTCTTCACTCTGAAGAGTAATCCCATATTTATAGACCTCGAAATCCAAGAGCCGTTGGAGAGCAATTTGAATTTTCGGCTATATTTGGTAGGATGCAGGATTTGATGTGACGTGCTTCAGGGACGGTATGGCCAAAAGCGTGTATGTAGTCCTTTTTAGCCGTTTGATATTGCAGCGCCGAATCCCGCATTGTCAGCTTGTTCATACGTGTCATTTTCTCATTGGTTAACAAGTACAACATTTCAGTGTTTGTTCACCAACTAATTTTGACATTCTTCTGGTCTGATTTACGCCGTATGTTTATGATAATTAGTTAAGCTTATCATCTTGCTGACTTGTCCTGAACTGATCATAACTTCTACTGATCAGTCGCCTTGAGTCTACTGGTATGGTTGTCTTAGCTTCAACCAATCGACTCTGCTGATTTCTTCATAGAGTAGGTCTTCTGGTCTTCAAGTAAAGTCTTTTTAAACCCTCTACTGATCTTCAGCTGCTGATCTTGCTACTGATATTTGCTCGACTTGTGCATCTTGAGTTCTTCTTTAAGAGTGACCTAGTCTACTACATCAGCTGTCTAACATGTTCAGCTGGTTTCTTATTATATCATCAGTCGACTAACAGGTTCGACTGGTCCTATTACAACTGTTTTGGGACTTCCATCAAAACTATAAATTTCCCAACAATTTCCCCCTTTTTGATGGAACCAAAACATTTCTCATAAAGAATGCTGAACAAATTAAACATAAGTAAAAAGAGAGAGAGAGTCAGAAGACAATGAGATTTTGTCTTAAGATCGAAAAAAAATATAATTTTCATTAAAGATACAATTTTTACAAGTACATCAAATTATATTCTGATCTTACCACGGATAAGTCTTCTGATTCAAAATCTCTCTTCCTCCGGAACATCACATATCTCGAACAGCCTTGCCTTGACTTTTGCAGCTCTACTTTCTTCAAGGATGTCATCTTGTGCAAGACACTTGTTGAGAACTGCATTGAAGGTTATCTTGTCAATCTTCCCATCTGCAGTCTTCTTGTAATCCATGACTTCAACTTCTGGAGCAATTGGGATGCAATGCAGCTTCTTGGCTTCTCTCATGATGTTGTTGTAGAAAGCTGGATGCTTGTTATTCAACCAATCCCTAAAGATTTCATCTTTATCCACGTTGGTTGGAATAACTTGATTGATATGGGCCGAGATGTACCATTCCCCCTTGATCAGATGTCATTCCTTAGCCAAATTTTTATCTGGCTTTACAATGATACCTAAATCACCAGGAAGAATAGGTTCTGTTACATGTGCGCTTTCTCCGGATTCAGCAACAAACCCTTTCATTTTCCTCATGCGATAAGTCTTGTCAGTCTTTCCATTAAAGCATTCATCTTTATCCATTCTATTGGAATAACTTGATTGATATCCGAGATGTACCATTCCTTCATCGATGTCATTCTTACCTTTTATCCGCTTTTACAATCTACCTAAATCACCGGGAAAATTTCTTCTTCTTTGCGAGGAACAAGCCCTTTCATTCTTCCTCTTTTCCGGCATGCTCATTCTATTCGAATCGAAATGGATGATGAAGAAATGACTTCTTCTAACCCGCCTTCTTCTTTGAGGATCTTTGCATCTTTCTTTATCCTCTTGAATCATTCCGAAATGACTTTATCTCGATCCTTATCCTCTTACTATAGTTTTCCCTTTAGTTTTCTACGATTCAATGGTATCGGCATTCTTCTCTTCTTCCCCCTTTTTGGTTCCCTCAAAAAGAGCTTTCAGCTCAGAGCTGAGGTCACCAAAACTGCTTAGACAGATCTTTCTTCAGAATTTCCAGGGCAGAAGAGTCACCAGAAGGGCTTACTTGTTCGATCACAGTCAGCATGGAAGAATGAGCTTTATCCACAATTGGGTTGACTTTGTCGAACAGTTTCTCAAACTTATCAGCATCAGAATTGACCCGGGTCGCAGCACCAGCAAGATCTTTTTGTAATCTGGTCAATTCTGCCATCTTCTCATTCATCATCAGCGTGAACTGCTGATTTCTGGTCTCCTCAATCTTGGCCAGCTTTTCGTTAACTTCCACCATCTTGTCGGCTGTTGTATCCCTCAATTCTTCAGATATTCTAGTGCAGTGAGAGGATACTTGTTCATGTTCAGTACGGATGGCTGTCTCCAATTTCCTTGGAATGAAGAAGCTCACATCATCGCGAAACATCTGAGCCATGTTTGCTCTGAAGGAGTTCTTGATGTACCTCATGAGATTGGCCTCAAATTCAGGAGAAGTTTGTAACACTTGAGTTACTTGATCTGCTGGAGATGGAGTACCTTCTAATTCTATCTCTATTGCTTGACTCCCTCCAGCAGTCAAGTCAATCACATTCTCGGCTGTTTGAGCCTCAGTTGATGGGGACTGTGTCACATCTCCCACAGCAACTTCATCGGCAGCTTCTTCGGGTTCCTCAATAATGATCATCTCTTTTGTTGTTTGTTCTGTGTCAGGCCCTAGTTCAAATATCTCTTCAATCTCGATCGGCCCGACATCAGCAAGATCTACATTAATAACAGAGACCTTCATCTGCTGCATCACTCGACTGTATTTGACCATTTTGTGGGTCATTTCTCTGTGCATTTGGGTATCTGGCAGTCCCAGCTGTCGAGTAATCAGTCCAGCAACTGCATCATCATAAATTAGTTCTGGAGCAGTCTCCACTCCGGCGATCTTCTTGATCTCTAGCTCATAATCCAGAAAGGAAAGAACTCCACCTTTCTGCTCCATCACTGTGCCAAAATCTTCAAATTTCTTTAAACGAATATCTCTCCAGGTGAGAACATCGAGAACAGCGGCCTTGGCATCTGCATTAAGGGCCAGCTCAGGATATCTGTCCTCGAGCATTTTCTCTAAGCGCCATTTGATGATTTTCTTAGTAAATGAGAGTGTTTCTATTCAGGCATTGGAGATAGAGAAGGAGAGAAAGACTTAGCAAAAGTAGGTTGAGGATCTGGCATCTGATGATCAGAAGTATCCATGTGCTCAGATTCGACGGATCATCAGTAGTGGATCAATGCTCTTTTCTCAAAAGGGCTCGGTCGAAGCGGACTTGGATCCATGAAAAGACGAGCAGTTCCTCTGGGAGGAAGTTGGGAGGATGATGTGGTCATGATCTGAGTCAGATGACTCATCCACCAGAATAACTTTCTTCTTCCCTTTTCCAGCAACTTCAGCAGCAGATGTAGACTTAGATTTCTTGGCTGCTGGTTCTTTGATGACAACTCCTTTCTCAGGCTTTCTGGAGGTTGTCTTCCTCTTCTGACCACCTTTTCCTGCCTTTTTAACTTCCACCGCTGGTTTAACAGCAGGTTCATCAAGATTATCAGGTAGGCCAGGCAGCTGGCGGTTGATGAGCAACATTTTCTTGTGAGAGAGTTTATAAGGAATCATCTCGTCCTCTCTCCAATCCCTATCTTTCATCATGTCTATTAGAATCAAAGAGACCTTATGAAGAAGAGTGATCTTTGATGCAAGAAACACTTTTCTGTCCTTCACAACAAATTTATCAGATTCTTCCAATAATCTCCTCTTCAAGAATCCCAACCAATTGATCTTCGCATTGTGGATTATAGTAGTCATGACTCGAGCTTTCTCATGTGTAACTGCATCCAAACTGTAGGTGATGCCCACAATGACCTTCTGGACAATATTGAATAGAAGTCGATATTTCCTCTTCAACATGGGTTTCTTGAAGCCTTTAGTATGATGAGCATCAGCTGGTCGAAGAAGATTCCTGATAACTGTGCTCTCCTCAGAAGCCAAATAAGCATCGGGCATGATGTCGTCCGCTGGTGCAGGAAGGCTGAAGATTCTGATGAGATCGTCATTAGTGATTTCCAGATGTTCACCCTGTACCTCTGAATATAAAACGCCTTCTTGATCTCGGAGATTGTATAGAAACTCCAAAGCTACATCTAATAAAATCGAGTCGGCACTCGCTGAGCAATAGGTCTTGAGACCGCACTCCTTAAGCAACTTGAGGATCTCGAGGGACTCTGGATCTGTGGTGGTCCGGAAATCGGCACACCTTTCCTCAATAATTTCATCGGCAAAGTCCCGGAAGATTGGATCTTCGGGTTCCGGTGAAGCGTGGGATGAAGAGTGAGCGGTTTCTGCAATCGCAAGTACTTTGGAAGTCATTACTAAAACAAAATCCACAAATCATTGTAAATGTACTGAGTTGAAACATAATTTTGCAGAAGAATCAGATAATCTATGGCCATGTCCCAATTTAATCCCCAATACACAAACGATAACCCTAGCATATACAGATTAACATATACATGGTGAAATGCAAGAGGTAATAACTTACCAGATATGGATATGCAAGAGATAATAAGCAAGTAGAGCGTATTGATTTGCAGAAATATTGCAAAAAAAATTTGAGCGCTTTGAGTAATTTGCAGGAAAATATTTTTGTATGTGTAATCGTGCAAATGAAGCTTTTTTTTAAGAAATAAGAGGGAAAGGTGGGGGGTTTTGAAAAAGAAACCGAATTGTCGCTTAATCTAAGATGAACGGTCCAGATTTGACAGATCTAAATCGTGCGATGTTAAAAACAAAAGATAACAACTTTTTGGATTTAAAACGCGCATTGAATGTATTTAATACATGTTCCTTGTGTCCGCATTAAATGTTCTGCAGGACGTGCGTCATCAAAAGTAAGTGTACATTAAAAGCTTATAAGGTTTAGGTAAAACAAATGATTTAATCAGTAGAGGGATCAAAAATGCGTATCTGCTTGACTGATGTTGTAATCAGTCAATACCACATGCAGGCTAATTGATTTCTGTTGATCTTAGTTTTCTGCCTAATCCTTATTACTTCTCAACACTATCCTTCTTAATTAATCCGTTCCCCCTGATTCTGATATCCCTTGTCTGATCAGTATTCTTTGTCTGAGTCTGATCTAAGCTTCTTATTCTGTTCTCTGATCTGGTCGGTCTGATTTCTGTTGATCTTACTGATGGTAACCTATCCCTTAGTATTTTCCAACAATGACCCATTTAACTGATCAGTTTTCTGATGATCCAATACTGATCAAGTTAGGTCTTGGAAATTGTGCTAGCTTCCCGCCAAAGCTTAATCCTCGGGGAGTTGAAAAGTCTTCTCGACTCCCTAAGTCGGCGTGATGTGATATCCCGCAATGATGGTCTGGATACTTTGTGATAATCACACCGTAAACTCATCCAATCATCAGTCGCGTGTCTCCTACGCGCTGTCCTTGCGGTGCCAATTTCTCTTAAGGGCCTTGAGAAATTAAATTTGCATCTCTACCCCTGCTTTTCCTCTATAAATAGAACAGAGGATTTAGACACACAACACACCCTTTTCACCATAGATATCATTCTTATGCTTTATAATCCATGTATTCCGGTGAAACTTTCGCAACCTCCTACAACCCTTCACATAAGATTTCTGCTTCTCAGTCCATCCCTGTGTTTCCCTCATTCCTGCTTTCGTCGTCATCGAAGAATAATTATACGATTATTGCCAAGCTTCTCTACCACCGTGGTGGCGGATCTGCCGTCGTAAATAAGAAGACACTTCTCCTAACTGTATGCGCCTTGTGCGCCTATCGAGATGACGAAATTAGCATTACTAGGCTCCATCTGATATGTAACATGGATTTAGTATCCGATCTTGATCAGACAATACTCGATCAAGGTCATACTAAAACTCAATATTTAGATGTGACACTTGTGTCTGGATGACACTCGTGTCCATTTAAAGCTGGGAGTCCCATTGATTTCAGGACTAGGGGCTTCTGGCTTAGTTTTCTTTTAAAGCCTTTCTCACCCCATCAGGGAGGTTAGGGTTTAGGGTTTAGCTTCGACCTCCCGGTCTATTGTAATGAACTTGTAATGTAAATCTGACCTCCGGGTGTTTATCAATGAAAATTTCTATTATTCCATTGTTGTGTTGTTTCTGCTTCCTTATGCAATTTGTAGCTTTAAACTTATGCAACTTGCTTGTTGAACATTAGCTTAATCGACTTACAAAGTGTGAACTTTCAATCTGATCAGTTCTTGACTGATCTGATAAAGCTTTCTCTGATCAGTTCCTTGACTGATCTCCTGATCAGTTGAGGTACCTTGCTCAACTGATCCTTCTTAACCTGGTTAGTCTCTCAACCAGCTGGTCTTGGAGACCAGTCCACCAAACATTTATGGTGCACTTTCTCCAAGGTCCAGAAGCCCTAGCTCATTACATAATTCTCTTGAATCTGACTTCAGCTAGTGGCTAGGTTAAGATATCAGTTTTCTGTTTATCAATATGGATCTTTTCCATTCTGATGTTCTTCTTTTCAACATGATCTCTTATAAAATGATGTCTGACATCCACATGCTTGCATCTTGTATGTAGAAACGAGCTTCGAAAGTGATTGCAATAAGACTATTATTTGTCATGTAATATAGGTACATTCATAGCTACAATGTTATAATCCTCACATTTCCGACTAAGCGGAGCGGGGGAACAATGACTTCCTGCGACCATATATTAAACTTCATTAGTAGATGTTGCAACTGATGTCTGCTTCTTTGAAAACCAAGAGATCAGTTTACTACCTAAAAACTGACATGTACCTGAGGTTGATTTTCTGTCTATTCTACAACCTCCATAATCAGAATCAGAATACCCACTAAGCTCTAGATTATCATCTGATGGGTAGAATAAACCAAGGTTTATCGTTCCTTCAGATGCTTAAGAATCCGCTTAGTCGCTTTGTGGTGGCTTTGCATTGATTTGCCCAAAATCGGCACATACACCTCTTTTGCCAAAAAGTAATATCCGTCCGGCCGCGATCGGTATAGTAGAGATCCAATGAGAGCCCTATATTCTTTCTGATTAGTTTTCTGACCATTCTCATCTGGATCCATCTTGAATCCAGACATCATAGGAATTCTGGCTTCCTTACAGTTTTGAACTCCAAACTTAGCCAACAAATTTCTAGTGTACCGCTGGCGGAGATGAATATCCTTCCAGACTTTTGCTTAACTTGAAGACCTAGAAAGTAATTCATCCGACCCATCATGGACATCTCGAACTTCCCTTGCATCGAACTTTTGCTTTGAACTTTTCACATAAAGTCTTGTTGGGAGATCCGAAGATGATATCGTCCACATAAATCTGAACCATCAGAATATCTTCTCCATCTTCTATTCTGAATAAGGTTATGTCCACTATTCCTTTAGTGAAACCACTGTCTATCAAGAATTGAGAGAGTGTATCATACCAAGCTTTAGGAGCTTGTTTCAGGCCATAAAGAGCTTTTCTTAAATCGGTACACCGTTGCCTTTTTTCAAAGCCGGAGGTTGTTCAACATAAACTTCCTCGGTAGTACCCCGCTTAAAAATGCACTTTTTTCGTCCATCCGATACACAATAAACCCTCTCAGGGGCAAGATATGCCAAAAATAGCGAATTTAAAGCGGCGATCGGTGCAAAAAGGTCTCATCATAATAAATTCCTTCTGATTGTGAATACCCCTTAGCAACAAGTCTTGCCTTATTTCTGGTTATGACATTATTCTCATCTCTCTTGTTCTTGAATACCCACTTAGTGCCAATCACATCTTGATGAGTTGGTCTGTCCACCAGTTTCCAAACCTGATTCCTTTCAAAAACGCTCTAACTCTTTCTTGCATGGCTAGAATCCAACAGATCCTGTAGAGCTTCTTCTATTTTGGTTGGTTCCTTCAAAGACAGATAACAACAATACATGACACTTTCACCAATCTGATGTCTAGTTCGAACTCTATCAGATGGGTCTCCGATGATCAGATCAATTGGATGACTGGTTATCCAGGTCCTTCTTTTCTGATTGTCATCAGTTTGGAGAACATCATCCTCTTCTGATAGTAGTTCATCATTAGAGATTGGGAGTGGTGCAGAATTATGATCCAATTGACATGGACAAGTCTCAGCTGATGTTGGAATCATCATGTGTTGATGTCTGTCCGTAGGAACTTTAGGTGTTCCCCCTGAACCAGATGGTTCAGTTGATACTGTCTCAGCTGTACCAGCTTCTTCATTGATAGTTGTACGTACCTTAGGGTCTGATTGATCTGGTGAATCAGTAAAATCAAGTTCTGGGATATACATTGTTACGTGATCTGATCTCTTTTACTTGATGCTTAGCTGATCCATTTTTTGTGCATCAGATACCGGCTGATCTGGTACTGGTTGTTTTGAGACAGCTTTCTCTTGTTCAGAAGATGTCTCATTAAAGACCACATGTGGTGTTTCTTCCACAACTAGGGTTAAATCATTGTAAAACCCGAAAGTTTTCTTTGGATGAGGAATATCTTAAGAATATACCCTCATCTCGGCTTGCCTCAAAAGTTTTCAACCGCTCTTCCCATTGTTGTGTATGAAACACTTGCACCCAAAAACATGGAAGTAAGAAACACGAGGTTTTACGCCTTCCATAGTTCATAGGGTGTTTTGAAGTGAGCCTTAGTCGAGAAACATTTGTTCTCGATTGTGGCATCTGCAATGTTGATAGCTTCTACCCGTAAACGGCTTGAGTTGCATGTTCACCAACATAGTTCGGCGAACTTCTTTGAGTGTTCTGTTTTCTCCGCTTCGCTACTCCATTCTCATTGTGGTGTTCTTGCGGTGATGTTTCATGTTGTATTCCAAACTTAGTGCAAAAGTCGATAATAAAGGAGTTCAAAAATTCTCATACCTTTATCGATCGATTTTCACAATCTCGACACCGCTTCTCATTTTGTAGTTTTCGGAAAATCTCGGTATCTTTGTTGTTGTCTCATTCTTCTTATACAAGAATACAACCCAGGTAAACTTGGTATAATCATCCACGATTACAAGAGTGTATTTGCGTCCGCTGAGACTGACTGGTGTAACTGGTCCAAATAAATCCATATAGAGCAGTTGTAATACTCTGCTGGATGCTGGTCCTGGGATTCCCTTGAATGAGGCTTTTACCTGTTTTCCCTTCTGACATGCGACACATGTCTGATCCTTAGAGAATACCTCATTAGGGAGTCCCTCAACCAAAGACATCCTTGCTATCTTGTTAAGAGTTTTAAAGTTCAGATGACTCATTCTCTTATGCCAGAGTCAACTGTTGCTTTTGGAACTCTTAACAATCAGGCATGCATTTCTTGGACAACTGTTCCAATCTGCTGTATAGATCATTCCTTTCCTCGAACTAGTTAACAAAATCTATTGAGTAGCTCGATTCTTGATAGTGCACTAATCAGTCGAGAACTCAACACTGAATCCATTGTCACAGAATTGTGAAACTGATAATAGATTATGCTTTAAACCTTCGACATACGAGACTCCAGTAACCTGTACATCATCATTCTCTAGGGTTCTGAATCCTCTGGTAAAACCAAAGTTATCATCACCAAAGAGTACACGTGGGCCTTCTTGTTCTGTGTAAGAGCTAAGGAGATGTTTTCTTCCAGACATATGCCTTGAGCATCCACTATCGATATGCCAGATAGTTGCTTGTATACCTCCTTTGTTGGCCAAACCCACGCGAACCTGCAATCAGATAAGGTTTTAGGTACCCCAGTAGAATCGGGTCCTGGGGGGTTAGATGTACCTTTCGGGATCCAGACATATCTTGCACCTTTGTTGAAAGCAGATGGTTTGATATGTCTCCCATAAACATCAACATAATCATACGTTTCTTCATATGCAATCTGATTCGTATGATTACTAGTGTGAGCCTTGGATAACTCAGAAGACTTGGAATTTTTCATTGATACTTGTCTTCTTTTAATCCAGTGGGGATCAGGTGCAGCAGCCCTAGGTTTCTGATTATAAGGGTAGGTACGACTGCTACCATTAAAAGATTCATATCTTTTTGGCATATCAGGTTTCAACAGTTTACCCTTTACTTGCTTGTTAGGCAGCTGGACCTGATTAGATTTTAGATCAGATTTCCCTTTGTGAGGTTGTCTTTTCTGATTCCTAATCTGCTGATCAGGTTGTGATCTCTTCAGAAGAACTGGGTTCTTCTGTTGATTCCTTGGCTGATGCTTGATCAGTTGGGGACCATTTATGTTCCCTTTCTGATTAGACATTGGCCTTGCCTGGTCAACTGATCCTTGTCCCTTATCCGATACATATTTTGCTTTAATTGTATCCTTTTCAGAAACTCGTTTGATTACACTTTTCTGAAGTGAACCAGACGGGACTTTTGAGGATGTAGAAGGGTTTACATACCCAATTCCCTTCTTATTAGTCGTCGTACGAAAATAGTTGTTTAGATCTTGAACAGTTTTAGATGATTTTGTAAAAACCTCTATTTTCTTACGTAGACTATCCTCAGTAGTTTTCAGACTCTCATGCAATCGGAAGAGTTCATCGAACTTAGCTTGAAGAATCTTGAGGTCATCAGCTTGCTGTTTGTTAGTAGCTAGATGTTCCTTAATCAGTTTATCCTGATCAGAAGAATGGACTTTCAGAACCTCCAGTTCTGTAGTCATCTTCTGAACAGATTCATCTGATTTCAGTTCAGCAGCCTTACATGCAGCATTCTCTTTAGCAAGCTGAATGTTCTCAGACCTCAGCTTATTGTTCTCGGCTTCCACTATCGTATAAGTGTCTACTGCATTAGAGAGATCATCAAGCAATTGCTCATTGTAGAGCTGCAGATTAATCTCTCCAGCAGGTGTGCTTAGCACAACGGGTGTGGAAACAGAAAACACAGAAGTTTTAGAAGATACCTCAGATTGGTCTTCTTCCTTAGCCATAAAGCAGATGTCATCATCAGATGAGAACATCAGATCATCAAGGTCGTTGAAATCATCGGCATTGCTCATCAGATAAAAATCTTCGACAGATGAGTAACCAGAATCCTCAGAAGGCAGATAAGAATCATCGATCCCAGATGTATCAGCAACCATGGCTTTTCTGTCTCTGTACCATTGCTCTCTTCTGTTCCGCTTATCTTCTCTTTCTTTCGGAGTCAGGTCGGGGTTGTCTGCACTGTAATGACCTGGTTTCTGACAGTTGAAACATGCTCCACGCTCCACGGAACTTCTTCTGCCAGGTGAGTCATTTCGTCGGTAGAATCTGTCTGGTGACTTTCATGTTTGCCTGTGATCAGAATTCCTCATTTCTGATCAGTTGTCTCTATCATCAGAACGATCATCTTTCTTCTTATCTTCTCTACGGTCATCTCTATAATCATTTCTTCTTTCATCAGAACGATTCCTTTCTTGTGACCTGTTAGTAGACCTCCTATCTCTTCCTCTGCTGTTCTGATAATCTCTGTAGAATCTTCGATACTTACCCAGTTGAATGTTGCATCTTTCAAGTTTTTTGGTCGTAAAGCAATGCATTACATTCGACCGGTGATGTTTCCAATAGGTTCATGACTTTGAGTGCTGCTTAGGCTACTTTGAATCTGGCTTGCTTTTGATGTGGCAGGTGTGACTTCAGCAGGCAACTCATCATCTTCTTCTTGCCCTCGTTCAATTAGATCAAACTCATGGGCTTTAAGGCTCAGAAACAGGTTGCTTGGCTTCATCCTCGCAATATCTTGACAATCCTTTATCACAGTAACTTTCATGTCTCATTTCTTTGTCAAAGATCTCAAGATTTTGTAGTTGATATCTTTGTCTGACATTTCACGCCCAAGTTCCCATAGCTTGTTGATGGACATGGTGAGTCTTCCATCGAGCTGATTGATGGTTTCTTTTGGCAGCATCTTCAGTTTCTCAAACTTTATCAATTCTGCTTGTAGTCTGCTGTCTTTGATCAGATCATTTCCTTCGCACATCTAAGCAAGTGTGTCCCACATCTGTTTGGCTATTTTGAGATACTTTATCTTCTCTCTCGTGATTTTATCCATCGTCTTCATGATTATATGTCGAGCAACCGTATCCAGATTTGACAGCTTTCTTTCTTCAGCATCCATCAAGGCTGGACTCTTTCTGACTCGAGCGCCAACTGGAAAATCTGGGTCGCCTCCTTTAGCTGGATTGTTATGATAGATGATGATTGGTCCTTGTTCCAGAACTTCCATCATCCTGCTGCTAATGACTCCCAAATGGTTGCTCATGAGTATGACCCAATCTGCATACTCGTTAATACCAAACTTGGGTAAATCATGATACATTCGGATGTATTATCCATGTTTTGTGAATTTTGAAAATAGATGAGATTTTTAAAAAGGTTTTTCAAGATCTGTTCAAGTGACCACAAAGGTTCTTCCTCAAGAACCAATGATATTCAAAGCCAGTGGTCCGTAGAACCACTGCTCTGATACCACTTGTAGGTCCCGAACGGGTATCGTGAGGGCAGAAGTCTAGAGGGGAGGGGTGAATAGACTTCTGAAAACTTTTGCGTGCAAGATCAGGTGTGATAGCAAGTTGACTGATCAGAGTGCGAGTGAATCAGTTTGGACTGATATCCAACTTACTGATCGCTTGAAGGCTGATCAGTTCGGTGTCTATCAGTTTAACTGATTGTGCAGAAGCTAGTTTTAACCCGTGTGAAAAACCAGTTTTATCAAATCAGATTCTCAGGTCTGTTTTCAATCAGCTGACTGAAGTGTCAAACTGATCAGATCAGTTGCTTGGTGCAAACTGATCCTAACCCAGAATATGTATGCAGTTTTGAACAAGTAGTGTGCAGCAATGTAAATCAGTTAAGAACAAGTAAAAACACACAAGGTTTTTATAGTGGTTCGGACAACCAGTCGTACGTCCACTCTTCCCTATCACAAGGGGCACCAACTTAACCAACTGGACTTAGTTTATTGTGTTAGTCCAACACAGTACAACCAACAGATATTTATCGAGTTCTTACTCAATCCAATCCCAGAAATCAGAACTAGAAACCCTAGTCTGAAATCTTGCTAAACAAACTTAACCTAACTTTTGGTTTGGGTAAAGATTTGTTGTTTGTTCCAACTGAAAATCTATCCTAGTGTTTAAGTAGCCTAACAGCTAAAGGATAAAATTTCTATGCTAAGAACTAATGGGATGAACACTTAAAAATAAACTTGAATGTTGTGTTCTTCGTGCGGAAATTTTGCTATAGCTTGAGCTTGATGATAATTTTCGTGTCTTCACTCTGAAGAGTAATCCTATATTTATAGACCTCGAAATCCAAGAGCCGTTGGAGAGTAATTTGAATTTTCGGCTATATTTGGTAGGATGCAGGATTTGATGTGACGTGCTTCAGGGATGGTATGGCCGAAAGCGTGTATGTCATCCTTTTTAGCCGTTTGATATTGCAGCGCCGAATCCCGCATTGTCAGCTTATTCATACGTGTTATTTTCTCATTGGTTAACAAGTACAGCATTTCAGTGTTTGTTCACCAACTAATTTTGACATTCTTCTGGTCTGATTTACGTCGTATGTTTCTGATAAGTAATTAAGCTTATCTTCTTGTTGACTTGGCCTGAACTGATCATAACTTCTACTGATCAGTCGCCTTGAGTCTACTGATATGGTTGTCTTAGCTTCAACCAATCGACTCTACTGATGTCTTCATAGAGTAGGTCTTCTGGTCTTCAAGTAAAGTCTTTTTAAACCCGCTATTGATCTTCAGCTGCTGATCTTGCTACTGATCTTTGCTCGACTTGTGCATCTTGAGTTCTTCTTTAAGAGTGACCTAGTCTACTACATCAGCTGTCTAACATGTTCAGCTGGTTTCCTATTATCATCAGTCGACTAACAGGTTCGACTGGTCCTATTACAACTGTTTTGGGACTTCCATCAAAACTATAAATTTCCCAACACAAGTTTAGAAAATATTACTATATGTGAAGTTCAAACTATTGAATTACCTTGTGAAGGCTGCAAGATGAGTACTCTAGCCCGCATGCGGAAGGAAAAAAAAGTGTCAATGACGAGCTCAGCAATCTGGCTATCATCCAATAGGTTTAATCTATGGAACCGGGTATCTACATACCCCGGATACTGCGGAATTGCCTCCAAAAGTGTATGCATGAGTGCTTCTTTATTGAAGTGTAAAAGATTTGGCCTTCCCGTTGCAGCAGCCTCACGATTAAGGTCAAAAATGTGTGACTAAACTTGATGATTATTTGCTGCTATTGGACCAATGAGAACGTTCACATAGTGTCGTTGATGCACACCTACAAATAGAGCATTATGCTGCAAAAGAGAAGGGGTTTTACAGCATTTAGAGAAGGCCTTGTAAGCCTAATTACCAAACATTGTAGTCCGGCAAGAAATGCACACACTACAACCTTGAATGACATGTTTTTTCTTTGAATTGTTCTAAAACTGCAACCAACTACAGTTTGTGGTTCTTGTGCTCTAGCTTGAATCCACTCAGTAATTCTCTGAACTGAGCTTGTAACTTCTGTCAACACATGATGATGGCCAATGAGAACACGAAATGTTTGATATTCATTTCCATCGTCAACATCTAATGGTACGATACCCCCGTAGGCCATTTCAGGATCAAGAGCTGTAATATCCAAGCCTTCCATTAATTATTATATGATATTCCTTAAGCATTGTAGGTGCTTCGTATTAATTAGGTATTATTCAAATTTATATTTTATTTTTCTTTAGTTTAAAATTTAGAAATTCGAAATTTTATAGTTAATAGATATAAATTGTAAACTTTCATATTATACAGTTGTCAGCACGAAAAAAAGAAAAAAGAAAAAAAGTTAAGTGTAATATTTAAAAATTATTAAATAAAACGCCGCAAGTTTATAAAAATGTGTCTTTGTTCAATATATTTTATGCTTTGCGTGTATTTTATATTATCTACAAGTTAATATCATTTATGTGTTATTTGTGATGTTGCATTATTTATTTTGCGTTTAAATTATTTTAAAGGTTGAATAATTTGTTGTGCGCATACGTGATTAGTAGTGAAGAAATCCTAATACAATTTATTGGAATTTAGTGATTTTTGAGTGCACATTACAAAGTGTTTAATTATTGTGTAAATTAAGTGAATTGTATAAATAATTTGGGGAATATATATATATACTAGTAAATAAGAGATTAAACAATTAAATAATAATAATAATAAAAGAAAAAAAAAGAAAAGTGTTAGATAGCTTACCAATTAAGCAAAAGAAAGAAAGGCGGTGGGATATATGTGTATATACACACGCCCCAATTTGTTGAGAGGAGGGAAATAGAAGAAAAAGGAAAGTAGGTCGTGCGCGAAGGAAGAAAGAAAGAAAGAAAGAAAGAAAGAAAGAAAGAAAAGAAAAAAAAAGGAGAAAGAAGAGGTCGAGGTGGTAGACGTCAAGGTTGTGCAAGGAAGAAAGAAAGAAATAAAATAAAATAAAAGAAGAAGAAAGAAGAGGTCGAAGTGGTAGACTTCAAGGTTGTGCAATCAATATAATTGGACTTGATAAGACGGTTTAGAAGTTCGAGGTAGCGATATTAGTCTCAGTCGAGGTAAGTAGAAATTAATTTACAACTATAATGCATAAACATATTATTTATGTGATTTATTTATATTGAAATGGTGACTGTTGATATTATGTGAATTATGAGAATGTTTGATATTTGGTGATTAAATTCAGTGATTAAATTGAAATGAACATGTGAGCCAGTTATGGATATGGAATGAAATTATGATTTATGTGGTTGTTGTGAAAGGATCTGGTGAGTTCGATGTTATATGAATCTTGTGAAATATTTTGTATTGCATTTGCATTGTATTAAGCATATCGTGCATTGTTATAAAAGTATATTTTTATAAATGGTCATTGATGAATTTATTGACCTCCGGGTAAGATGTTCAATAGAGTTCTGGGTAAGATGATCATTGATGAATTTTATTGACCTCCGGGTAAGATGCTCAATAGAGCTCCGAGTAAGATGGTCATTGATGAATTTTATTGACCTTCGGGTAAGACTCTAAATAGAGTTTCGGGTAAGACGTTCATTGATGAATTTTATTGACCTTCGGGTAAGATGCTCAACAGAGATCTGGGTAAGATGGTCGTTGATGAATTTTATTGACCTCCGGGTAAGATGGTCATTGATGAATTTTATTGACCTTTGGGTAAGATGCTCAATAGAACTCCGGGTTAGATGGTCGTTGATGAATTTTATTGACCTCCAGGTAAGATGCTCAATAGAGCTCCGGGTAAGAGGGTCGTTGATGAATTTTATTAACCTCCAAGTAAGATGCTCAATAGAGCTCCGAGTAAGAGGGTCGTTGATGAATTTAATTGACCTCCAGGTAAGACGCTCAATAAAGCTCCAGATAAGAGGGTCATAAACCTCTGGATCGAGATAATGTAGATGTTTTTGTAAAGATAATGAAGTGAATATCAAGATATTAAGTGAATATTAATTATCATGTATAATTTATGCTTACTGAGAATTATCTCACATAGTTTATGCATTGTATGTAATCATGTTAAAGTGTGGCGTGACAGACTTACTGGACAAGTTGTGGAGCTCTTGCAGGTTTTGAATATTGTGTACATAAATGACGACCTGATGGGTGTACTGCGACTTATTTTGCTTCCGTTATTATATATTTTGTCGCTTTTGAATATGTATTATGGCATGATATAAGTTTAGTACGTTCTAATGTGTTGCTTTGTGGTTGATTGTGAAATATTAGTGTGTTGGTTTGGAGTTTGATTGTGGATTGTTGGTTTGTGGGTATTATATATAGCGAACAGGTTATTTTGGGGGTGAAATGATGTTGATGTCATAATGTTCGAAAAAAAAAATTTATTGCAGGTTTATAGGTTAAATTATATTGATATTCGTATAATGTTGGGTTAAATAATGATGGTCTTGACAGAGTGGTATCAGAGCGCGGTATGGATCCTACAGACTGTCTATGTACACGAGCTCAAAACTTGGGGAGCTTAGCTATGCCAGTAAGTTTTATGTTATATATTGTGTGCATTTCATGATTTTCATTTTGTGAATTTCTATTTACTATGAAATATAAATTCTTATGTTGTTATTGTCATAGCATTATGAGGATGAACAAATAATATTAGGTTATTATTAAGATGTAAGTGCTTGAAGGACTTACTTTGAGTAGTGCAAGTTATATTTAGTTTCATAATGGTATTAAATAATTTGTCGTCTTAATTTAAATGTTAATAGTGCACATTGATATGTTAAGTTTGGGTTAGTTATAATGAGGATTTATGAGGCATCTCAGACGTATTGATTCACACAAACGTAAAATTTTAATATTACTCTAATAGAATCAAATGAGTCACATGTGGGTAATAAAATGAGTTGTGATTGAAAGAAGAAATCTAATAGATTATTTGTTATAAAACGTATTTAACAAGTGAAATTTCAAGGACGAAATTTTTATAAGGAGGGGCCGCCTTCACGTGGGTCTAGTTTTGAGGTTTCAAATTGAGATTTGATATTGGATTTGGAATTTTGGGGGTGCGGGGGGAGGGGTTTTGGAAGATGCAGATTTGTTTGAGTTGTGTGGGTGTGGGTGTGGGTGTGGGTGTGGGTATGGGTGGGGGTGGGTTTGATTTGGGTTTGGGTGTAATTAGTATTTTTTTTTTTTTTTTTTGTTTTAGGATGTATTGGTAATCGACTTTATATTTTGCACCTCATATTAATTCTAATTCCATAATTTTTTGGCACCTGTTTACCATGACGAGGCTTCATCGAATAAAACATTCTTTGATTTATAATGCTTTCCTGTCGTAGGGTCGCAACATTTCCACCCTTTTCTTTGGTTGTCGTATCCACAAAGATGCACTGAATAACCTTTTTATCAAACTTGCTTCGAAAATGGCTTGACACAAACATGTAACAAACACAACCAAAAACTCTGAAGTGACTTACTGTAGGTTTGCACCCCCAGAGCTTCTCATAGGGTGATACGAAATTTAGCTTTGCCTGAGGAAGCCTGTTAATCACATGTGTTGTTGTCCTCATGCTCTCGGTCCAAAATCTTCTTGGTACATTCTTGGCATGTACCATACTTTGACATATCTCTGCAAGATGTCGATTCTTTCTCTCGGCTAAACCATTTTGTTGTGATGTGTTCGCACTACATGTATACTGATGGCGTATATGACATTCTCGTAGATACTGCGAGAATTCTTCTGATGTGTATTCGCCACCATTATCTGTTCGCAGAGATTGGACCTTCTTTCCAATTTCTGCTTCTGCTTCTTTTTTAAATTCTTTGAATTTAGAAAATATTTCAGATTTTGCTTTCATAAAGTAAACTCATACGCACCGAGAGAAGTCGTCAATAAACGTGACCATGTAGCGCATTCCACTGATTGAAGGCTGCTTCACTGGTCCGAACACATCAGAGTGTATCAATTCTAATGGTTCTTTGGCTCTGAATTTCAAGTCATCGTATGGGAGCTGATGAGCTTTACCGTATTGACAGCCAGCACATACGGTCTCTGTCCTTACATCTAGTGGAGGAAGACCTTTCAACATCGACTTTGCCATCATCACCTTTAACTTGTGGTAGCTGACGTGTCCAAGTCTTGCATGCCACAAGTCCGCTGTTTCATTTTTCCGTGTCTTATCCACGTATGATGATTTTGCTGACATCACGTAGACAGACTCTAATAGTTCGCCCTTCATTACTGGTGTTCCGGAGATCTTAACATCTTGATATACTTTAACTTCACTGGGACCGAATATTACGTGGTGATCCGACGCTTTAAGTTATGTCACAGACAATAAGTTTTTCTTTATACCTAGTATATGATAAACATTTTGCAGTGAAACTTCCTTCGTACTGAACCGCACACAAATTTTGTTTTACTAACGTGGAAATAGGTTCGAGAGAAGCAGCTATTACAACCAAACTCTTTTTTCTATCTACTCCATTCACCCCTCGCCACAAGTTCCCTCTTCATATATACAGTTGGTAGAAATAATTAAGAATTTGCGGATATTGATGCTGCTAAAAGCGAAAAGCACAAAGCAGCAAAGTGGATGATGAAGCAAATGAAGAGGTGGAGGAGGAGGAAAAAGAATTAGGTGATGAAGAAGAAATGACAAGTGGTTGAATTTTGCTTTGTAGGTGTATAATAATAATAAACAACTATTTTCAATTAACTCGTGTGTACAATAATTGCTCCATTAACTATGGGGCGGAGGGAGTATTTTTTTACATGTATCTCTTGGACACATTATCTTTCATCTACATGGGTTTAAATAATCCTTTTGACAAGGAAATAATATGCAAGATATGCAACAATACAATAAAAATGCCACACCTGATGAAGTTCACATTTTTAGTTTATTTGCACATTATACATACAAGTGTGAACTTAACAGCAGAATGCAGATAATGCACGCAGTATACCAAGCATAACAAGTACACAAACCCGATACTGAAAATTGTATCAAATACCCACTTCCAACATTGAAGAAAGCCCTCAATCTGCAATCAATCTTAGACATATGGTGGGAAATGAACAAGAAAATCGAGTTAAAATCTCGTGTTTATTTCATCTAGCTAGTACAAAATCGAATTATCCACACGTTTATCACACAATCTTGAGTTCTTTGAGCCACGTAGTGTGTAAAGGGCATGGATCTTGTTTGCCTTGTGCAATTGCCTTCTCTGAGAGTGAATAGAACCACCCGTTCCTCCATTTGAACTGCAAATATAAATTCATACCATAATGATCAACCAAAGTACATATCACGAAAGAGAGATTCACGGTTTTTTACCTCCTTGACTGCTGTAGGGAAGTGAGCAACAGCTCGAGAATAAGCACATAATCGATCCTCTATCCCTCCTTCAAACACTAAACCTTTTTCTGCAGCTGCAGCCCCAGCAAGTTCAGCTATAAGGGCTGATACCTGGACGTGATATATAACGTTCAGTGAAAACATCTAATACTGACCAACTAATACCTTATAGTAAACAACTAATACCATTTAAAAAAACACTTGACTTGTTCAGTGCAACTAGTGCCTAGAAGTAATTGGGTTAAAGTAGATAAAAATGTACCTCAGAACGATGTTCCTTCTCAACAGCACCTACAGTTGCTCCGGGATGGCGGGCCCCCACAAGCATGAAAGCACATATCCATATAAGCTTCTCAAGCATTTGTTTCTGGAATGCTTCTTTTTCAAGCACCTGTTTTCCCACCAAAACTTCCTTCTCAGAAAACAATTCAATCTCTAATACACATCACACCATCCATTTCATATTGAATGGTACTAAATAAAGTGTTATCAAATCCAAAAATTCAATGATTCTAGCTAGCTCCATCTTGTCAATCATATACTCTTGCAGATATTAAGTCGACTGAGACAATTAGGAATACGACATTATGCATATCTCTAAAGTCGAATACCTACACAACATCAGGATATAATTTATGCAGAAGGTTAGGCTCGTCATAAGCAACGAAGCAGTAGAAGATATTAAGAAAGATTTTTGTTGGATGGATTATTTGTTCGTTATAGCGTGTGATGAGAAATATCACCCCATCAATCAAATAAATAGTCACGAATATCAAATGCCCAATCATCATACCATGACAGTATGGATAAATGGCTGGACATCCACTCTCATTCAAAGCAAAATGGAGGGCCTAAGTATAAAAGTGGTGCAGTAAAATCTAGGACACACTCGTTAGTCGTTACTAAAAAATCATAACCCTATATATGTTTTAGAAAATCATAGAAACAGAGGAAAATATACAGTTTTAAGCTCTTGTGTTTAATCAATAATATAAACTAGCACCAAATATCGAAACCGAAGAGTCTACCTTGCAGGAAAGGCCTCCAGCACGTAATCTTCCAGCGATTGCAGATGCCCACTTCCCGTAAGCAGCAGTTAACCCCTCGGGATTAGTGTCAGTTATCCCATCCACAGGAGGTTCACCGAGCTTCGAAACCGCAAAATACGCCAAAACCTGATCAGCATCCCCTAGCCCTTTACTTTCAAACCATGGCTCCATCATTCCATTCTGGAAAAACACCAAATCTGCTACATCGTTAAAAATCATCATCACCACGTCTCGTCATCTAAATCCACATCTTGATCTGCTTAGCAATTAGTATTCTAGATAAAACCAAACAAATTACAGCACATGGTGTATCACTAGCATTATCATGACCAACAATCAGCATGAATGAATAAACAACAACCGAATAAATCACGATTATTGAAAGATAATCGAAACGCGAACTTGAGCCCATTCATTAGAATCTACAAATGAACTTGCTCAGGAGCTAACAAGCTGAATACCATCTAGGTTGAATTTGGTTTATTCATTTTAACAACCTAATCGAACGAGCTTTTATCAAATCAAACTCAATTAGAGATATCCCCTTAGTTCGTTTAAACCCTAGAGCATGGTATAGCATAAATAAGAATACAGAATATCACTAGCATTATCAAGATCAACAATCAGCAAGTATAAAGGAACAATTGATACGTATTCGAAGCATAAATAATTCAAAATCATACCGCTCCAGCGCGATTTAGGAGTGGAATCAAGAACGGCATCCAAATCGTCATTCCGTGTACAGACCAAAATCGGTCCAGAAAAATCCGGCGGCACGGATTCCCCTCTCTTAATCAGGACATCATCGCCACTGCCCATGTCTTGAAGGGCTTTTCCGACGCGGCCGCCGCCCACTATGACGGCGGGAACCACCTTCTCCGCTGTGGCTGCCATGGGTGAAGAGGAAGTAGATAAAGAAGCTCTGGTTTTGAAGTTAATACTGATTTTTGAAGTGGGTTTTGTGCAATAATGCAAGAAAGAGCTAGAGAGAGAAAGCGCAGTAGCCATGAGTGCTGTTGGGAGAGCGAGAAGACGCCATTTGGGGGTTTTCAGTTGATTCCGTTCTAGGTGATAATTCGGGTCAAGAAGATAGCCACTCGTTTTTTTAGAACCATATCCGGATCATTGGATCCAAATATGTGGGCCGGGTCAAAACTTTAAAGGTTGCAACTCAAACTCAAAGACGAGACAACTTGCATGTAATGGTCCCCGTTGAAATTGAGCGTAATTTAGACACTGATGTATTAACATCGTAAGAAATGTGAATAATTTGTGCTAATTTTTATCTTATTTTATATATAAAATAGTCTAATACGAATTTTTATTTTCATAAATAAACAAATTCTATGTGCCAAATACATGGCCTATTTCTGTTTTCCCACAAACCAAAAAAAAAACATTATTTATTTGATTTGAAATATTTGATTTAACTACGAAGTTTAATCTTTTATAACTAGAGTTGTATTATTGTCATGCATAAACATGGTTTAAAAAATACATTTTATGTATCATTGACATAGGCATCAAATCCATCAATAGATTTTTGTTCTTTCAACTTTTATTTTGATAAGTCTTTAAATTATCTTTCGTTTTGAATTTTTTTAAATATTAAAATTTTACTAATTTTCTCGAGATGAAAATTGATGGAATCTTCTAAATTTATATAATAGTACGTATTTTGATTTTATTAATATTTGGATATATATATTGTGTGTGTCATTTTAATCCCAATATTTTAGGAATGTTTAAAAGTGCTTGCAAAACATATTTTCATATAATTAAAATTACATAAAGTACATGAATATATTATTTGACAAAAGATTTAAGGTATAAAAGTAAATAATTCCAGTTTTAGTTTCAAGAGAAATCGTGAAATAAAATTTTAATATTTAAAAGATTTTTAAAATAAAAGAATGATTTAAGCATTCGTTGAAACAAAAATTATTAGTTTGTTAAGTCTATTTAATTTGATTTGTGATTCACGTTCTTTTGATAAGAGAACTTTCCACCATCATCTGAGAATAAGCAGGTGAAGTTATACACAAAGCAAAATTTTGTATACATTCAGGTGTATCATGCACTTATAATTCATTTTAAAATTGTGTAATTTGTTATATTTAAAAATATAATTTATTTATATTGAAACATGCATCTAATTTTTTTTATTAATAATAGATCTTTTCGAAGATAATAAGTTATCTGATTCTAAATAAATACAAATACAAGCATCTCAATCCCAAAGCACATGAGACCAAATTCTTCACCGAATGTTACTCAAAGTTGCTATTTTATTTTTTAATTATTTCACGACAGAAAATATAATTGCTTAAATTACTCAAATAATAGAAAATGACAGGAAGATTGAATTTAGACTTGCGTACATCAAAGTAAAACAATTATTTTTTGGAAAACTTTTAAGGTCTAAAAAAAAAAAAAAAAAAAAAGCTAAGATTCAAAACGCAATTTTTTAAGACAAAGTTCAGTTTTTTTTTTTTCAAACAAAGTGCAATTTTTTATGTCTTCTTGTAGAGTTGTAAAAAAATTTGTTTATTCTGTAGCCATTACTTCCTATTTTTTGTTTGTACTTGTAGTTTTTTTTCTCATTATTTGCATTACATATAACTTGTAAAATAAAAAAAATGAATGTTTACATATTGAGCTATCAAAATATCAATCAATAACCAAATAAAGGTTTACAAAATCCACCCTCCTTCCGTAATAGAGATTGGAGAGAAGCATTTCACTATTTAATTTAACTTTTCTCATATTGTGAAAAACATACAAATAAATAAATAAAATGTTCTCCATCACTACATTATTTCTTTTTGCTCCTTCAATTTCTCTGTATCTTTGTATTTTCCTAATTAAGTAATATGGTGTATTTTTCCCAAATTTTGAACAATCTACCGCAAAATTACATTTCATCCCGTATCATATTGTTTCATTTTATCAGTGTGCATACATGAATAATGTTATTACTGATAAAATAAAGCATGAGACAAAATATTATTTCACAATAGATGTTTCGTTTGTGTCGAGCCCATATTGGAACATAGGCGGAAAAAATGGATCAGAATTACCAAAAATAATGTCTTGTTCATCTGAAAAGTTGCTTAAATCTTGAAAATCAAACGACGTTTGAATATAATCAGGGAAGCTGCTACGTGGAGGGACCGGTTCCATCATTTCTTTGAACTTTGATGATTGTAAAAGAATCCCTAGGGTGGAGGAGGGGGTGCCGCCACCGAGTGGAGGAGCGGCTGTTTCAGCCGCAGTTGGGCTTTTCCGGTGGTGGTTATGCATATCATCCATATTACAATTAACGTAACGACTGAGGTCAAAATTGGTAACTGCATTAAGTCCACGGTACTTTATCGCTGCCACATCATATGCAGTTGCTGCTTCTTCTTGTGTAGCTACATATTTGATAATTTAGAAAAATTATATTGAAAAAATTAGAGATTAGGGGTATTTTTGGAATTTCAGATGATTTTAATTTGCATGAGAAATTTTGTGATCAGAGCTAGAAAATTATGAATTGAGTTTATTAGCAGACCTAGTAGATCAGGGTTGGTAATCTTTTACATAAAAATTAATAATTTAATATAATATTACCGACCAACAATATTTGCTCGCTTTTAATTATTATCCTCTAATTCCTAACACAACCTAATTCTACATCTAATTTATCAATCAATGAAATGCGCATATTAATAAAAGGAGTGGGTCTCATGTTTATCTAGGTGCACCATGCATTCATAATGTATTTTAGAATTATACAATTTTTTATATTGAAAGATGTAACTTGTTTACACTGAATCGTGCAATTATTTTTTCATATTAATAGTTGCACGATTAAGTATAAATAAGTTACATCTTTCAGTATAACAAGTTGCATAGTTCTAAAATGCACTATGAGTGTACGAGTGCACCTATGGCATACAAAAGTCTTAGAATTGCTATGATTGTGTGATGTTGGTTGTTTAATGTAGGTAACCTAACTTTTTTTTTTTATTCTATTAATTAATTCCATGTTCTAAACTAGTTAAAACTAGCACTTTATTGTCTACATGTTATAAAATTCATCCATCAAATGAAACCTAACTTGTGAATATCATTTCATATCATTTAAAACAAGATTAAAATATTAAATAAATAAAAAATAGTTAACATACCGTATGTCCCAAGGTAGAGGTATTTGTTACCAAACACCCTACCAATTCGAGCTTCCCATCTTCCATTATGATGATGCCTGATAACACACAACACCCAAATTAATCATTAATATTGATGTAACTGAAAATTTAGATTTAATTAATTAATTACTCAGTCTACTCAAAGCTAACTGATCTCTTAATTACTTATTAGTTATTACTCCAATAATTATTTTACTTAAGTTGTATACAAAAGTATAATTTAATCATAGATTCATAATTCAATTGCTACATGATTGATTGTGCATGATCTATATATTTGACCAAAGAACTTGGGAATTATGAGTGTTTGAATGTATAATTACTATTAGTGCGTTAAAAAATAAAAGAGTAATACTCTTGTAAACCAGATTTATACATGAACTTTATCACTGTTATCTGTAAAAACTTTTACTATTATGCACAAAAAATTTTATTATTAAGAAATATAAAATATTTTTTAAGCAATGGTACGTTGTTTTTGTACGTAATAGTATAATTTTTATGCATAATAATTATAATTTTTATACATAACAGTGATACTAAAACAATCGAGTTCACAGTGAACTCAGATTTACCAAAGTTTTTGTCAAATTAAAAAGAAACGATTAATTAATAGAACGATGACGCCCACCCATGTGGGTGCTCTAAAGATTCACAAAAATCTTAATGTAGGTAAATGCTCAATTAAAGTATTTTTGGTTGCAATTCAAAAATATATTATAATGACGAGTGGGTCTCATGTGTACCCGGGTGCACAGTGCACTCATAATGTATTTTAAAAGCGTGCAATTATACAAAACAGAAATGTGCAACTATTCCAAACAAAAACATGCAACTATGTTCCCATATTAACAATTACATTTTTTCTGTGTAAATAAGCCGCACTTTTCAACATAATAAGTTGCATGCTTCCAAAATGCACTATGAGTACATGGTACACCCGGATGCATACAAGACTTAGCCTATAATAACACTAATGGATATAAAAATTATTAAAATCATACTTTTATCATAAATTTGAAATCCCCATATAGGGTTTGCTACTTTGTTACTATTTTTTGCCGACTACGGAAGTTGAGTACTTATGATATGGGACCTATCGTAAGTAAAATTTGGTGGGAAAATAAATTCTACTTTTCTTAGACCAATAAATCAATTACATTAATTCACATGTGAAATTAATTAAAGTTTTTTTTTTTTGGTGTGGGTATTTTCTTGATTTGATCTTCACTATTTCAAATTCGATTTGATATTGTTTCATTTTACGAGTCTACATCACATAAAAATATTACTCAATAATATTGTTTTACATATAACCGATATTAATTGAACTAACAAAGTAATAAAAATGGAGGTTAATTAAAGTACATTTTAATTTTGAATGGTCTGTACATTCAGGTGCATCGTATATCTATAATATATTTTAAAATTATATAACTTGTTATATTGAAATACAAAATTTATTTACACTGAACCATTTAATTATTAATATGATGTAAACAAATTACATATTTTAATATAACAAGTTCCATATATGCACTAATAATGTATGGTGCATCTAAAGATTCTAAACATATACAAAACTTAACCTTTAAAATTTGATATGTGTACCTTGCTACGCCTCTATATTTTGAAACTCCGCGAGAAAATCCACTGCTTTTTCTATTAAAAGAAATCAAATTATAAAAATGTTGACATATTATATAATAAATAAAATTAGTAAAATTGTCACAAACACTAAAATACCTTCTTAATGAACTAATATATTCCTCTTTTGATTGACCCTCCATTTCCTTGAGCTCGCTTTGATAAGCGGAGAGCTACATATATAAATAAATAAAGGGGAAATTTATATAAGTCATAAAATTCAATATTTTTATTGTTCATTAATATGAAAAAAATAAAAGTTCTTAAAAAATGATTTACTTACAGGAAAATTTAGAATGGTGTCGTGTCCCCAATATTTAAGTGCCGCCAAGTCATAGGCACGTGCAGCTGCTTCTTCATCATCATAGGCCCCTAAAAAATTTCATAAATTATATAAAAATAATAATGGATAAGGTCAATTGAATAGTGCCAATAATAATACAAACAAGGTAAAAACAAGGTATTCAATTTTATCTTTTACGTTATTTATCATTTTATTACATATATACAAAAGTAAAAAGATTATATATATATATGGACATACCTAAATAAACTGCATTTTAGTAGGATCCCCCACAACCCATCACCATCGAAATGCACCAAGTATTCAACAGGGGCAAAATAGAGAAAACACGTTAGTAGTAATCGCCATTGTTAAATTATTTTATATACACATGCTAATTGAAAAAGAAAAAAAAATCGACATTAATTCGACGTAAATATTGGGGAAAATGAAAAAGGGTATTAAAAGAAAAATGAAAATGACAGTTCAAAAAACCTTGTCTTCCTTTCTTGTTTTGTGACTCATTCCAGCAATTCTTATCCCATAAATGAGCTTCAAAACGACCTGTCCACCGGTGCCTGAAATTACCAATTTGCACTTCAAATTTCAAAATATATGAAAAAATGATAAAAAGAAAAAACTCAATTTTCACTTTTTCAGACCATTAATATGCATGAAATGTACGGTGTAATATTTTCCTCCTTCATGTGTATTCAATCGGAAATAGATCCTCTACATTTTATTTTTGTTAAACGAACTATAAAAGCACTATATCTCGCGAAATTTATCAATTTCGTAATGTCGAAATTAAAAATACCTAGTAACACCCCTGTGAATCGAGCTACGTTGTTGTGGAGACTCCCTCGGTACTCTTTTTCGCTTCCGTTTCATCTCCGGCCGGTTGTTGTCATCGGAATTATTCATCGTGGTGGCGGCGGACGAGGCGGCGGCCGTGGCGGAGCAACTCTTTTTCTTTGAAGATTTCGCCATGAATTTTTTTTTTTAAAGTGGCCACCAATGAAAAAAATGAATTAATAAGAATGAAGCTATAAAGAAAGTGGCGGAGAGACGGCGGCGTACGGTGGTGGTTGTGGGGCGGAGTGCGGCGGCGGGGATTTATGTTGAATAATATTGCATCTTGGCTTTAACTAGTTGTGGGCTATTTATGTGTCATAGTTTCTCACTTGTTCTCACTTTGAAACTAGGCTTTCCCTATTTCAATATTATTATTATTATATGTAATTATTTATTGTTTATCTTTTGATCAATTAATATTGCCTTGCTACTAACATGTATGGCAACCTTTTCCGTTCAACATTTAATTCCCAGCTGCATTTTCTGCTCCACTACTTTCGCTCTATTTTATAGGCTATAATCACATGTAATATTCGGTTTAATTAGATCCTCAATTTTAGTTAAATATTAGTATACAATATCATCTTATTTATTAATATATTGGCAACATAATATAGTATAATATATATTTATATATACGTGCGCATATTATACAGTAAAACCTTTATAAATTAATAACTTTGGGACAAGAGAATTTTATTAATTTATAGAGATATTATTATATCGATAAATTAATAATTTATCAATTTAAAGAAGTTTTAACGTATATGCACAGTTGACCTTCATAGTTCCAAATTCTTTGAATAACTTTAAGTATACATGCATAGATATTGATAAAAATTAAGTTAAAATACAAATGTACTAGTAGAATTCCATGAATACAAACTCACGTGGAAGTTGGAATGACTTGTTTAAATTAATTGGTTTTGGAAAATACAAATATATGGTTCATTGGACTAACATTTGTGCATTGAATCATGGATAGAAATCAGCACTATATATTTATCCATTGGAATCTTGGTAAATCACACACAAAAATGGTCACTCATCTAAAAGGAATTCAAAAATCAACAATGATCAACCAACAACGAAAGATGTTATGTGAGTATAAGAGATATCAACCTAGATGTATCATATATTTAAGTGCATCATATATATGTATAGGGATTATTTTTAATAATTATTAATTTATTGTTTCGTCAGGACCAATATATATACACTGAGATCTCAAAAAAAATTATTATCTTATAATTTTATTGATTGGGTCCCAAATTTGTACTGGTCCCAACTTGGGACCGGACAAATTATTAGTTTTAGCGAGATTATTAATTTATCGAGTATTAATTTAACGAGGTTTTACTGTAAGTTGGATATCCGTAAAATTACTTGGTTATGATTACTTTAGTTTTGTAAACTTAATTTTGAATTTTAAAATTTTTAATCGATTTTACTTTAAAATTTTATAATTAAATCAATTTTAAATATCACCTCTAGGCTCCATCAACCTATTAACTTTAATTATTAAATAGTGTCGTCTAATCATTAAAATTTCATTCAATAATAATATAATAATAAAATATTATTACTCTTATATATTGATTTGACATAAAATTTAATCAGTAATAATAAAATAATACAAAAATATTCACTTTTACCCTTTGATTTGACACTACTCATAAACCCTAAATTAAAAAATATATATTACTATTTATCAGGATTTCAAACACCTCATAATTTTAAAAAATTAATTTTTAAAAGTCAAATAAAACCCAAATCTAAACATAGCCTCACATTCTTTTCAACTGTTGTTTTATTTTTTAAAAATATTTATATAATAAATATCGTCATGACATTTTTCCCCCAATTATTTCACATATACTCCTTGTATGGTCATTTAGATTTTTTATTTTTCTATAAGTCAATAAATATGTTGCGTGAAAATTTTCACTGTCAATATTAATTATTATTAAAAATAATAATTATTATTAATTGAATTTAATTTCAATATAAAAAATATCTTTAATCTATATAAAAGAATCCTAAAATGATATTTAAAAATAATAGAAAGGAGGATAATATAATGACAAAAACTCATAAGAGACGGTCTCGGGGTACAACTTAGCACAAATTACACTCACCCCTCTCAAAGTGTTAAAGCGTCAATGTGCAACTTATACTCCGTCTCATTATGAGATCATCCCAGGCAAATGTGTCTCTAATATATATAATACAATACAAATAGCTAGTTTATGGAAGTATTTAATTAGCTTCACACCATCTAATTAAGTTCCATATAACCGTACATAAAAATATAAATATAAATATTAATATATAGAGTAATGATATTGAACCAACTATCTGGTTTTTTATGAAACCAGATTAATGACGTGTCATGCCAACTATTCCCTAAACCATGAACCATAAACCCTAAATCATGAACCATTCGGATTGGGTGAACCATGAACCATGAACCACTTTGGGTGCGGGTAAAAAAAAAAAAATGATTTGAATCAAAAAATAAAATCGAATGTAAAAAAAAATTACATTTTTTTTTTTCCTGCCCGACCCAACTCGGCGTAATCAACCCGCCCGAGTGGTTTCATGGTTCATCCAACCCAATGGTTCATGATTTAGGTTTATGGTTCATGGTTTAGGAATAGTTGGCATTTACACGTCGTTAATCCTGGCTCCATAAAAACCGATATAATTGGTTCAATATTATTATATATATATATATATATATATATATATATATTCGCACATAGCATAATAATCTAGCTATTTATTATTGAATTTAACTAATCTTATCTTTTATTCTATTAATTAATTGCAAGTATTGCATTTTTTTTATATATATAAGTGGGTTTGTAGCGAAATATAAAATGCAATTAAGACTAAGATACGATAATGAAAATATTAAGAAGATCCAAATTGCATTTAATTTGTGATATGAGACTCGCCGAACGTAATAAAAAACTAGAATTTTTAGATTGTCCAGAATCTAACAAAGAAAATATCTATAGACTGATAAGAATGACTATGAGTGCAGTATTGCGTAAAAATGAGGGAATACAAGAAAATACGTGATACTATATTTAAAAAATTATTTAGAAGCCAAACAATATTTATAAAACCATTTTTTAGTTTAGGGATTATGAATTATGAAATTACAGCAAGTTGATTTATCTTAATTTTTATTGGAGTTGCTTCTATAAACTATATATATCAGTGATACATGCTTTATAAAATTTTAAATAAGAATTTCATATTTCTTTATGATTAAAAAGTGTTAAAAGGTTGTTTCCTGGGAGGGAATACGCCATATATATACGTACATGCATACATACAGGCGGTATCCACTAACATTTTATGGTGTTACTGATTAAATTTAAAATGTACATTAAAAATTTTAATTATTTTTCTATATTATGTGTAGTATATGGTAAAATATAGAGTGAACAAGTTTCACATAATAAAATTCGTAAAATTGATTAAGAGTTATGACTTACATTATCAAAGAGTATTAGTCGTGATAACTGAAGACATGTTTTATTATTGTAGAAAGGGTATTACTGATAAATAGTGAAATATATGACTTATAATATAAAATGAGTATTATTAGTGATAACTGCAAGACTTACATTATAAAATGGTATTAATCGTAATAACATAAATATCATATCTATAAATATAGAACCAGTTTCACGGTAATCAAATAATAAATGAGACTTTTATGTATATATATGTAAAGTATATTTTATTAAAGTGTTATAAAAAAAGTAGTAAAGTATATTTTTTATTTTAAAAAATATAGATTCGAAATATAGTGACAGTGTGTTGTCTGTCTCATCTTGGATCTCAGGTCCCCTACGTCTACGTGTGAGGATAATTTAGAAACTAGTTTATACAGTTCATATTAAAAATTCAAGTAAGAGTTCAGAATAATTTACCTATTGACTTCAAGAATTAACATTGCAATTTCAGAATAATTTAAAATTGTAATAATTAATTAGTTTCGTTCGATCTTTATTCCCCCATAGAACTAGAAGGAGATACGACCCGTTTGATTTTAGACAAAAAATTGTGTACTACAACGTAAATTGTATTTTTGGATGATATTTTTTTGAAACGGAAAGGATTTTATAGATCAACGATAGGGGCCAAATCGGACAATACAGTGTCATGAAACAAAGAAGGAACTGCCGTAGAAAAGAATGACGTATCACAAGCAAAATCAAACAAAGTTAATCTATGGGCCAACATGTTGTCCGTACGCCTAGACCAGATAAAAGAAATACGATCAAACCACTCGGACAACCTAACAATATCATGAATCAACACACTGAAATAGGAAAGCTGCAAACAAGGTGGCGAATGTATCGCATGAACCACAACCTGGGCATCTGATTCAACAACCTGATTTCGAACACCATTTTCCTTGGCCATCTGCAACCCACAGAACACCGCGCATGCCTCAGCCGTCCGCACGTCGAGACCACCACCAGCCCTTTCTGCAAAACACCACCGAACCGCACCAGCTGCATCACGAACCACCCCAGCAAGCGCCGCACTCGTCGGATTCCGGTGCCGTCCACACCACACCACTGGATGACCTCCTCGCTCTTGCTGGCCGGGGCTGTACGACTCTAAGAAAATCCGCACGCTGCACCTCCACCATCATCCCCAGCCTTGCCGTAGTCGTACCCCTGTCCGAGAATTGTAATTGATTCCTCCAAAACCAAATGCACCACAAAGACGTGGCAAACACCGCCGCCTCCTCCTCACTTGCATGCACCAACGCCGACCTCACCCAGTCCTCCACCTGTCCACTCATCATCGTTGGGCGAAACGTAGAAACACAGTCCCAAAACTCTCTGACCCACCCACAATCTCGTAAGGCATGCTCGGTTGTTTCCAGCTCATTCCCACATCGTTTGCAAAAAGGCGACACATTGACATATCTGCTAATCAAATTAATGCACGTCGGTAAGATTCCATGCATAATTCGCCACATAAAATGTTGTACCTTCGGAATAACGGGCATTTTTCATATTCTCGCCCAACACCCCACGTCCCCAGAAGCCTCCAATCTCAGCACATCAAAATATCCAGACCGAGCCGTGTAAATCCCATCCTTTGAAAACCTCCAGGCCACTCTATCCCTCCTTCCCGCCGGCCCAAGAGGAATATTGCAAAACCGGGCCGCGTCCATGCCGTCGAACAAACTTGCCACTTTCTGCCCATCCCATTCCCTCACACCTTCATTGAACAGCTCGCTGACCCTCATGTCCTCATCAACCCCTCCTCTATCCGATGTAACCCCCGGCACAACACCATCAAAGAGCCAAGGGTCCTTCCACACCCGTATATCCTGTCCATCTCCTACAATCCATACCATCCCCTTCACCAAAACCTCCCTACCTTCCAAGATGCTTCTCCATGTGTAGCTTGGAGCAAAACCCACTTGTGCTGAAACTAAAGAGCCCCGTGGATAATACCAGGCTTTAAGCACTTGGGCCAGCTGCGATTGATCATCTTGCATTAACCTCTGTTGGGAAATAAGGGGTGCCCGGATCTATTCTAGTTGAATTTAAATACATATTTAAATTAATCAATTAATTACTAACATGAATTAATCCTAATTCAATTCAACATAATAATTAATCAATAAATAAACATCATGCGAACACGTATTTCACGTAAAACCTAAGCATGCGGAATCTAGGAATTACGTAAACACTAACCTCTCGTAGAGACAACCGCTGAGACGATGGATCAACCCAAAGTGCCTTCTCAAATATGTCCTACGTCCACGAACGTAATCCGGTGGGAGGATTATCAACGAACGATTTTAATCTTTTAAGGAGAAAAAGAAAATTTTTGGCTACCACCTTTGTGGATTTCTAATTTTTCCAACACATGGAATTGCACTTGGGGATGAAAACTCATCCCCTATTTATAATACATGAGGTGGTCGAAAATTGCCCTAGGAATAAGATGGGAAAATCTTTTTCTTGATTTCCAAGAAATCTTGAACATATCTAATATATTCTTTTCTCCATAATTAAAATATTCCACAAAATATCCCACCTACTCATATATATGATATTTTCGAAAATCTTACATAAGTTGGGAAGAAATAAGATCTTTTTCCTTTCTTGAACTTATAGGATAAACTTGTATCTCAAGAATACTTATTCCACAAGATCTTTCCAAGAAAATCAAGAAAAAATCTTTTCTCTCTCCCATCTTATTATTTTCGAAAATAATTGGAAAAAAAAATGGGCCAAAATATTTTCTTCTCCTTTTCATTAATTGGACTTTAGTTTGGGCTATTTGAGGGGCCTTTAGAAGAATTAAGATTGGACCTCCAATGGCTATGAAGCTTTAATATTTAGCCAAAATATTATTCAAGCCCATTAATATTAATTTACTCCAATATAAAATTAATATTGAACTATTCATCTTAACCCACATTATGACTTCACAATAATATGGCTCCCGGTCATTATTTCCCGCGTTTAAGATTATCTTAGTCCATTAATTAATTAAGTCACTGAACAGACTTTATATTAATTAATATCTTTGTCCTTGGAGTAAAGACAACTCAACATTATTATCCATACCGGAAATAAATTTTCACTTGCAAGATTTGATATGATAAAGATTCTGAGCTCACCAAGGGGACAAATCAAGCAAGCCATACTTGCACGCGATTCTCCGTATTAAATCTTAGCAATCGTCGTGTAACTAATAGTATTGCCCAAGATACAAGGTATCAAATCACATTGATTCTCTTCCCATCATAAGTCAAAGCAATAGTTATTAATTTCACACGATCATATTTAAGGAACGGAGATTAAGAATTAACGCACCACTGAGGTCTAATTCTTGTATATTCAGTACCAAAGAATTTATTCTCCTGTAGGTCCTTTTCAGCGCATCAGGATGCACTAGTGTAATCCCTTGGTCAAGACAAGTCAATCCGAGCCTTACACTTCAACCTTTCATGATGGGTTGTTCATTTCCATCTGGGTTGTGAATCTGTACTTAGTCACGAGGAACTGTTAATTTGATCTTCTGTGATCTGGTATCACCAAATTAACTATAACGTAACACGTACTGACTTCATCAAACGGGTATGCAATAAATATATATAACATTCATTCATATTTAATGCAGCATGTGATAAATAATTTATTTCAGTAAAATAAATAAGAAATTATGTTTGGTTATACAAAGTAAAAGCATACTTTTCAGTATAACCCCAACAATCTCCCACTTATACTCAAAGTCTGCTTTTAAGTATACTACAACATGTCTCGTGTTCTATGTGACATCTAATGTCACCCTACACGAACCTAATAATATTTCTCCCACTTATACTCAAAGCAGATTGACAATGCTCTTGACACTCATTCCTTCCACATGTCTCTCGAATGTACTCTGAGGCAGACCCTTTGTGAATGGATCTGCTAGGTTGTCTTCAGACGCAATCTTTGTCACCTCTATATCTCCTCTCTTAACAATTTCTCGTATAAGATAGTATTTTCTTTCTATGTGTTTGTTGGCCTTGTGGGCTCTCGGTTCCCTAGAATTTGCAACTGCTCCGACATTATCACAGTAAAACGTGATCGTGTTGGGCAAATCCGGAACGACGTCCAAGTCCACCAGGAAGTTCTTGAGTCAAACCGCTTCTTTCGTTGCTTCACAAGCAGCTACATATTCGGCTTCCATGGTAGAATCGACGATGCATTTCTGCTTAACGCTTCTCCATGTCATGGCTCCTCCCCCCATGCAAAACACACTACCCAAGGTTGACTTTCTAGAGTCTATGTCTGATTGGAAATCTGAGTCCGTATAACCGATGGGGATTAGACTGTCCGATTGATAGACCAACATTCTGTCCCGTGTCCTCTTCAGATACTTCAGAATGTTCTTAACCGCAATACAATGCTCTTTCCCAGAGTTACTTTGATATCTTGCAACCATTCCTACGACGAAGTAGATATCCGGTCTCGTGCACAGCATCGCGTACATGAGGCTTCCCACAGCCGAAGCATAAGGGATGCCCTTCATGTCATCTATTTCCTTTTGGGTCTTGGGACACATTTCCTTGGATAGATGGATTCCATGTCTGAAAGGTACAAAGCCTTTCTTGGAATCTTGCATGCGGAATCACTTCAAAACGGTATCTATGTATGAAGCTTGCGAAAGCCCGATCATCCTTTTTTTGCGATCTCGAGTGATCTTGATCCCTAGAACGTGATCGGCTTCTCCCAAGTCCTTCATATCAAACTATTTTGACAGCCATGCTCTTACGTCTGACAACATCTTTACATCGTTCCCGATGAGCAGAATGTCATCTACGTATAGTACCAAGAATACCAAGGCAGTTCCATCACGCCTTTTATACACACAACTTTCGAAATTGTTTTGATCAAAACCGTAGGATTTTATAACTTGATCAAAACACTGATTCCAAGCACGGGATGCCTACTTCAGCCCACAAATGGACTTCTTTAGCTTGCAAACCAGATGCTCTTGGCTTTTTTCAATGAAGCCTTCGGGTTATTGCATATAGATTTCTTCGTCAAGACTTCCGTTGAGGAAAGCTGTCTTGACATCCATTTGCCAGATCTCAAAATCTAGATGCGCAGCAATCGACAAGAGAATTCGGATGGATTTGAGCATGGCTACGAGCGAAAAGGTTTCCTCATAGTCGATCCCTTCTTTCTGAGTGTACCCTTTCGCCACGAGTCTCGCTTTAAAGGTTTCAACCTTCCCGTCCGGTCCCCTTTTTCTCTTGTATACCCACTTGCATCCAATGGGTTTTACCCCATTAAGTGGTTCGACTAGATCCCATACTTTATTGTGATCCATTGAACCCATCTCGACTTCCATTGCTGTTTGCCAAGATGTCGCATCCTTATCTTGGATCGCCTAGTTGTAGGACCATGGATCTGATTCTTCTCCCGAGATCAAGTCCGAGGACTCTCCGATCCCTAAAAATCGCTCGGGTTGCCGGACAACCCTCCCACTACGATGAGGTTTTGATTGTGTAGGTGTGACGCGTGGTATGTCTTCTTGTACAGTTGGCAACAGAGTTGGCCCCTTAAGTTCTTCCAAGGTAATCTCGCTTCTAGGCTTTTTATCGTTCGTATAGTCTTCTTCCAAAAATCTAAAGTATGTACTGATTACGACCTTTTGATCTTCGAGACCATAGAACATGCATCCCTTCGTTCCTTCGGGGTATTCTATAAACAACCTTAATTCCAAACGTGCATCCAATTTCCCGACTTCCCTATCCAACACGTATGCCGGACACCCCCAGATCCTCATGTGTCCTAAGTTGGGCTTTCGCCCCGTCCACAATTCCCTAGGGGTTTTTGGAACCGATTTGGATGGCACTAAGTTCAGAATATAAGCCGTTGTTTGCAAGGCGTAACCCCAAAACGATTTTGGTAAATCCGCATAACTCATCATTGATCTTACTGTTGGGGTTATACTTGAAAGTATGCTTTTACTTTGTATAACCAAACTGAATTTCTGTCTTATTTACTGAAATAAATTATTTATCACTGATGCTTTAAATATCATTGAATGTTACATATATTTACTGCATAATTGTTCAATAAACAGTACGTGTTATATTGTAGTTAATTTAGTGATACCAGATCACAGAAGATTAAATTAACAGTCCCTTGTAACTAAAAGTACGATGTTCACGACCTAGATGGAAATGGACAATCCATCGTGAAAGGTTGAAGTGTAAGGCTCATATTGGCTTGTCTTGACCAAGAGATTACACTAGTGCATGACTGATGCACTGAATAGGACCTACAGGAGGATAAATTCTTCAGCACTGAATTAGGAAGAATTAGACCTCAGTGGTTCATTATTTCTTAATCTTTGTCCCTTAAATAGGATCGTGTGTGGTTAGTAATTATTGCTTTGACTTATGACGGGTAGAGAATCAATGAGATTCAATACTTTATATCTTGGGCAATATTACTGGTCACATGCGATTGCTAAGATTTAATACGAAGAATCGTGTGCGAGTATGCTTGTTTGATTTGCCCCCTTGGGAGGTTCATAAGGTTTATCATACCAAATCTTGCAAGTGGAATTAGTTTCCGGTATGGATAATAATGTTGAACCGTTCCTTGACCAATGACAAAAAGATATTAATTAATGGAAAGTTATTTCAGTGGCTTGAATTAATTAATGGGCTAGATAATCTTAAACACGGAAAATAATATCCGGGAGCCATATTAACTGTAATATGGGTTAAGATGGATAGTGCAATATTAATTATGTAGTGGGATTAATTAATATTTATGGGCTTGAATAATATTGTGGCTCAATATTAGATATTCAAAGTCCATTAGAAGGTCCAATCTTAATTCTCCTAAAGGTCCCTCAAGTAGCCCAAACATAATGTCCAATAACTGAAAAGGGTGTTTAAAATAAAATTAATTATGGTTGCCTATTTTTCCTAAAAGTTTCGAAAATAATAAATAAAAGAGGGAGAAAGATTCTCTTTGAATTTTGTTATGGAATGTAGATAAGTATTCTTGGAATACAAGATTATCTCATTAAATTCAAGAAATCTCCCACTTGGTTATTTATTAAGCATATTTCGAAAATCTTGAATAAATAACTAGAGGAAAGATTTTCTTGATTTTCTTGGAAAGACATTATGGAAGATATGTATTCTTGGAATACAAGAATATCTCATAAATTCAAGAAGATCCAAATCTTGGATTCTTACTCCTTATTATTTTCGAAAATATCATAACAAGAGGAGTTGGGATTTTGTGGAATATTTTAAATATGGAGAAAAGAATATATTGGATATATTCAAGATTTCTTGGAGATCAAGAAAAATATTTTCCCATCTTATTCATGCACAAAAATTTCGACCAACACCCCCTCTATAAATAGGGGATGAATGTTTCATCCCCAATGCAATTCTATGTGTTGGAAAAATTAGAAATCCACAAAGGTGGTGCAACATAATTTTATTTTTTCCTTTTGTTAAATTGTTCGCGAGTTCCTACCACCGGATTGTTGAACAATGATAAAGGGAATACTTGAGAAGGTCTTTTGGTGTGTTCGTGTGAACGGGATCCATCTTCTCAACGGTTGTCACTCCGAGAGGTTAGTTCACGTAAACCCGTAGTAATTCCGCATGCGTAGGATTTATGTGAACTGTTTATATGCATGATTGGTTGTTGAATTATTATTTGAATTAATATAGGATTAATTCATGCTAGTAATAATTGTTAGAATTAAATTTGTATTTAAATATTCATCCCGAATAGATCCGGGCAATTAATTCCCCAACACTTACCATTTCTAGAAGCGTTCTGTTTCTTTGTTCTGCAACCCCGTTTTGTTGAGGGGTACCGGGTGCAGTCAACTGGGATGCAATCCCTCTTTCCGATAAGTAGTTCAAGAATTCATCGCTGAGGTATTCGCCTCCATGATCGGATCGTAGAAACTTGATACGTTTTTCCTTATGATTCTCTGCTTGAGCCTTAAATTCTTTGAATTTATCAAATGTCTCAGATTTATGCTTCATTAGGAAAATGTATTCATAGCGCGAGTAATCATCGATAAACGTAACGAAATACTCATAGCCGCCTCTTGCTTTGATTTGCATTGGACCACATACATCGGTGTGGACGATCTCCAACACTTCTTTAGCTCTAAGCCCCTTGGCTCCAAATGCCCTCTTGGTCATTTTACCCTCCAAACATGATTCGCAATTTGGAAATGGTTCAACCAGGGAAGACTCCAATGAACCATCTTGCACCAACCTTTGGATCCTTTTTGGATTAGTATGACCTAATCTTAGGTGCCAAAGAAGTGTCTCGTTCACATTGGTCGAACGTTTCCTTTTGCTTGAAATAGTAGATGAGTTATAAGATACATTGTGTGTGTGGTGTGCACAGTTAATAATGTAGAGATTGTTCCGTAATGTTCCATGACAGATAACCACATCGTTACGAAAAACAGTAACATGTTCATTAAAACGAACAGAATATCCATCTGCAAATAGTTTTGAAACTGAAATAAGGTTTTTACGAAAAACGGGAACACAAAGAACATCTCTTAAAATTAAACTCTTGTCTTCAAAAGACAGGTGCACGTCTCCCACTGCTTCAGCTGCCACTCTCGTAGCATCGCCTAGCGTGACGAGGATCTCTCTTCCACTAAGTTGTCGGGTCCGCTTGAACCCCTGTAACGTGAAACAAACATGATCAGTGGATCCCGTATCCACTACCCACTAATGGGTAGCATACGCCGCCAAACAAGTTTCAACAACTAGTGCGAGAAAATTACCTTTCTTTCCATTCCTTTTAGGTTTGGAACAGGCCCACACTCCAAACAGATCTTTGTACTTAAACTTTCATCTTTGAAGTTTGAATAGAACTGGTTAATCCTTTTTGTCTCTTCTTTTATCTTACCACCAATTGGCCTAGAAAAAGAAGATGACCCTTTTGTAACCATGTTCACTTTCTTGCGCTCATTGTCCTCTTCGACCAATGTAAGGGCTTTCACAAGATCATCCACAGTAAACCCAATATCTTCCATTAGATACGTTACATAAGGATGGTTGTAGCTCTTTGGCAGAGAACTGAGAATGATATCAATTTTGGTTTTGAAGTCATATTTTTCGCCAAGATATGTCAATTTTTCAAAGAGAACCATAACCCTAAGAGTGTGTTCTTTTGCAGTCATTCCTTCTTCCATTTTCAGCTTGACCAAGTCATGCTTAATTCTTTGGATTGCTATATGGGCCGGATGTGCAAACATCGCTTCGAGATTTCTCATAATGTCAGCAGCTGATGCAAATCTTTGATGAAGGCATTTTAATAAATCTGACATGTATGTCAAGATTATGTCCTTTACCAATTCATTTGCCAGCTCCCACTCATTATATTCCATCTATTCCCATATGCTAGCACCCTTAGCTGGTTCCTTGGGTTTTGGTGCATTAAGTACCCATTTGGATTCATGTGAAGTGAGGGCATTCATAAGGTTATGTTTCCAAACAAAATAGTTATCTCCAGTAAGAAAATTGTCTTTCAGTATATTGAACAGTGGATTAAAAGGTTGCGACATGATAATACTGAAAATAAACATACATCTTGTGTCAATATCCAGATCAACACAAAGAAAATCACATAATTCGATCACATGATTCATATTGAAATCTCAAAAAAATATGAACATGCATCAGCCAACATCTCAAAACAGTTTTAAATGAGCCTCTTGGGAGGGTCATCATTTAAATCACATTCAAGCAGGTTACAAACAAGAACAGTTACAAACCTTTAATTTTTTTTAAAAATTAATAGTTGTCTCCCACTTGACCAATATAAAATTGACAGGGACTTCGGCGAAGTATATGCATATCAATTTTATACCTAAGTAATAACCATGATTAAATACAGAATTACTACTTCATTTTGATCGAGCCTCTTGGGAGGGTCATCGTCGCCACTAATAATAATTCACAATCATCCTTTTGAGAATTTATTCATGTGAAAGCTATATTTTGGCCGTCCCTTAGGGTAATTTCTCCAAAAGAATTCACAAATAAATAAATCATGGAGGTCAAAATTAATTCGATTCAAAACTGAATTAATTATTAAAACATACTTAGTAATTTTTGAATTTGAGATTTTTCGTTGGACAATTCTCATGCAAACACATTTAAACAAATTAAATAAAGCATAAGAAAATACAACAATAAATCAAGCATAACAGAAAAATAAACATATTGGGCACAAATTATCCAACTGTCATGGTTTGATTCTTCTTGCCTTGATTTTGAAGAAACACCGTCTTGAATTTCTCCCCACTTCGTTAAATCTCCGAAAAAGAACTGCATCTCGAAATGCCTTGGCCAAATAGCTCGCTTGGTCGGGATGCACGCTTGCGTCCGGCCGGCCCCTTGGCGGCGACCCGCCCGTCGCCCTAGGCTGCCAGCGTATCGCCAACCGGTGCTTTCGGCGATGTCAGCGACATCATCTGCATCGGCCTCGGCGTCCGCGTCGTGCGTGCGATGCCTTTGCGCTCGCCATTTCGCCTCGCCGCCCGAAACGGTGTATGCCAGCGCTGCGTCTCGCTCCGCCCGCGCCCGTTAAATGTCAGGCGACCCCGCTTTGTATTTGTCGCCCATACCACAATAGTACTGGCGGCGTCCACATCCCGTGCGTGCCTCGCAGCGCGTTTCTTCGATGCATGTCGCTCAGCGTCACGGTTCGGTGTCCTGCTTTTAATTTCTGTTTTTTCGTCTTCGTCTTCGTCTTCAATCAGGTTACAATTTATTTAACAAAAAATAAATACACCTTAAATCTAGACTAGTCTATTACATTGAACAAATCAAATAGCCTAATCTACTCGTGGATTTTCTCACGAGAAAAACAAATTCGAACGAGTCGAATTAAAACTATTCATACACATGAAATAAATAAACACATTAAATACCATGACAATTGGATACCTGCAAAATAGATCTAACAATTCTACTATCCAATTTCAATAAAATTTAATGGCCAACACAATTTAAATAACAATTTAAATACAGAGCTCGAAACTGAGGCTCTATTACCAGTTGTTGGAAAATAAGGGCTGCCCGGATCTATTCGAGTTGAATTTAAATAAATCAATTAATTACTAACATGAATTAATCCTAATTCAATTCAACATTATAATTAATCAATAAATAAACATCATGTGAACACGTATTTCACGTAAAACCTAAGCATGTGAATCTAGGAATTACGTAAACACTAACCTCTCGTAGAGACAACCGCTGAGACGATGGATCAACCCAAAGTGTCTTCTCAAATATGTCCAACGTCCACGAACGTAATCCTGTGGGAGGATTATCAACGAACGATTTTAATCTTTAAAGGAGAAAAAGAAAAATTTTGGCTACCAACTTTGTGGATTTCTAATTTTTCCAACACATGGAATTGCACTTGGGGATGAAAAACTCATCCCCTATTTATAATACATGAGGTGGTCGAAAATTGCCCTAGGAATAAGATGGGAAAATCTTTTTCTTGATCTCCAAGAAATCTTGAACATATCCAATATATTCTTTTCTCCATAATTAAAATATTCCACAAAATATCCCACCTCCTCATATATATGATATTTTCGAAAATCTTACATAAGTGGGGAAGAAATAAGATCTTTTTCCTTTCTTGAACTTATGGGATAAACTTGTATCTCAAGAATACTTATTCCGCAAGATCTTTCCAAAAAATCAAGAAAAAATCTTTTCTCTCTCCCATCTTATTATTTTCGAAAATAATTGGAAAAAAATGGGCCAAAATATTTTCTTCTCCTTTTCATTAATTGGACTTTCATTTGGGCTATTTGAGGCGCCTTTAGGAGAATTAAGATTGGACCTCCAATGGGCTATGAATCTTTAATATTTAGCCAAAATATTATTCAAGCCCATTAATATTAATTTACTCCACTATAAAATTAATATTGAACTATCCATCTTAACCCACATTACGACTTCACAATAATATGGCTCCCGGTCATTATTTCCCGCGTTTAAGATTATCTTAGTCCATTAATTAATTAAGTCACTGAATAGACTTTATATTAATTAATATATTTGTCCTTGGAGTAAAGACAACTCAACATTATTATCCATACCGGAAATAAATTTCCACTTGCAAGATTTGGTATGATAAAGATTCTGAGCCCACCAAGGGGACAAATCAAGCAAGCCCTACTTGCACGCGATTATCCGTATTAAATCTTAGCAATCGTCGTGTAACTAATAGTATTGCCCAAGATACAAGGTATCGAATCACATTGATTCTCTTCCCATCATAAGTCAAAGCAATAGTTATTAATTTCACACAATTCTATTTAAGGAACGGAGATTAAGAAATAACGCACCACTGAGGTCTAATTCTTGTATATTCAGTACCGAAGAATTTATCCTCATGTAAGTCTTTTTCAGCGCATCAGGATGCACTAGTGTAATCCTTGGTCAAGACAAGCCAATCCGAGCCTTACACTTCAACCTTTCATGATGGGTTGTTCATTTCCATATGTGTTGTGAATTTGTACTTAGTCACGAGGAACTGTTAATTTGATCTTCTGTGATCTGGTATCACCAAATTAACTACAACGTAACACGTACTGACTTCATCGAACGGGGTATGCAATAAATATATATAACATTCATTCATATTTAATGCAGCATGTGATAAATAATTTATTTCAATAAAATAAATAAGAAATTCAGTTTGGTTATACAAAGTAAAAGCATACTTTTCAGTATAACCCCAACAACCTCCACCCCTGCTTGGCTAACAGGGCCTTGTTAAACGCTTTGAGATCGCGAATGCCTAGGCCCCCTTCACCCTTCGGTCGACATAATTTTTCCCTCCTCCGCCAGTGAATTCTCTTCTCATCTCCCTTTTGACCCCAAAGAAACCGGAAAATCTCCCCCTCTATCCTCTGAATAATATTGTCCGGAATTTCAAAACAAGTCATCAAATAGGTTGGAATTGACTGGACCACCGATCTCACCAAAGTTAACTTGCCCGCTTGTGACAAAATCCGACTCTTCCAATCCTTAATTTTCTTTGTCACCCTATCCACCAATGCTCGAAAGACAGAACTCCTCGACCTTCCAACTCTCCCCGGGATTCCTAGATAAAGTGCATGCTGCTCCCCCCCGGTTTCCTAGCTAACGCCACTCCCCTCTCCACAGGCACACCACCACTAAACATAATGTCTGACTTGTTGAGGTTGATGGCCTGCCTAGATGCCCCCTCATAAACCTCCAGAATCTCATTCACTTTCCTCAGCTCCTCCTGTGTTGCCCTCCCAAAAATGAGAGTGTCATCTGCAAAAAATAACTTAGACGCCACCGGCGCTCTTCGACAAATTCTCACCCCATGTAACACACCCTTCTCCACCTCCCTTCTAATCATTGCCGGCAGAGCCTCTGCACAAAACAAGAATAAATAAGGTGATAAAGGGTCCCCTTGCAGAAGACCTCGTGAAGGCAGGAATACATCAGTGGGCTCCCCATTAATAAGCACCGAAAAAGACACAGACCGAACACACTGCATAATAGTACCACCAATCCCTCCTCCACCCCAAGTTTCAGCATAACCCCTTCCAGAAAATCCCACTTAACTCTGTCATAGGCCTTACTCATATCAAGTTTAAATGCAAAAGACCCTCTATGAACAGCCTTATTATTCTGCATATAGTGAAAAATCTCAAAAGCCAACAGAGCATTATCCGTAATCAACCTACCCGGGACAAAAGCAGATTGACAAGGATCAATAATATCAGGTAAACACACTTTCAGACGATTTGCAATAGCTTTTGTAACAATCTTGAAGATGACGTTACATAAGCTAATTGGCCGATAATCAGAAGGAAGAAAAGGCTTCTTAATTTTAGGGATGAGCGAGATGTATGTATAATTAATACATCTCGGATCAGCCCCGAAATTAAGAACCTGAAGAACCGAATGAACAACAGACTGACCCACAACATCCCAAGATTTTTGAAAAAAGACAGCAGACATACCATCAGGCCCCGGAGCCTTAGTCGGATGCATTTGTGCCAGAGCCCGCTTGACCTCCTCCTCCGTAAACGGTAGGGATAACTCATGCCTCATCTCCGTAGTCGTCCTTTGTTCCACAGCTTCGAGCGCCTCCATTATATTCAGGGATTCCTTAGCCGTAAAAATGCCTGCAAAGTACTCCGCAAAAACCCTTTTCACCTCACTCTCCTACGAACACACCACACCATTTCGATCCACAATCTCATCAATAGTATTACGCTTTTTCCTCCCACTGGCAATCCTGTGAAAGAAAGGCGTATTTCTATCACCTTCTCTCATCCAACTAGTCATCGATCTCTGTAACCAAAACAACTCCTCCTTTCTCAACAGGGCGGCAATCTTATTCTCCAGGGCTCTCGAGGCCTGCACCACACCCACCGTTTGGCCTGCTCTATGCAATCCATCTAACTCCGCCTTACACCGACTTATCTGACCCGGAATATCCCCAAAATATTTTCCGTGCCAAGCCGCTAAAGCGGAACCACACCCCTGAATATCCGCCATTACCCCATTCAGACCAGCACACCCAGCTCCTCTCCATGACTTCCTAACCACCTCCTGACACTTTTTTTCCTGTAACCATAACGTTTCAAAATGAAACCGACTGCCCCATTTCCTCGCACCTCTCCCCCACCTTCTCCGCACAACCACTCTCAGCTCCACAAGCAGTGAACAGTGATCAGAAAGATGGTGAGTCATATGTGTTACCCGAGCCTGAGGGAACCGAGCACACCATGCATCTGTTGCCACCACTCTATCCAATCTCTCCTGAATATTCCCCAGCCCCGCCTGTTTATTCGACCATGTATAATTGTGACCAACAAACCCCAAATCCCGCAACCCACAACACTCCAGGCATTCCCTAAAAGCCATCATCCAACTCCCATTAGCTGGCAATCCCCCCTGTTTCTCATGCCCATACATAATCTCATTGAAATCGCCCATGCACAACCACGGGAGGGAGTCCACATCCCTCAGATGTTCAAGTAGATCCCATGTTCTCCACTTGTTCCTTCCTTTTGGAAACATATACACCCCCGTGAATCTCCATGGCCCCTCCTCACTACCGATACTCGAATCAATGTGATTCTTCGAGTAAGACACCACCTCGACCTCATACTCGCTCCTCCATAAAAGGCCTAGACCCCCAAATCTGCCACCCCTAGCACTAATCCCATAATCCACACCAAACCAACAATCAAACCCCAGCTTCCTCGCCACTCCCTCCAACTCACGATGGAACAACCTCATTTCACTCAGGAAAACAAAGTCGGAAACTTTAGAAAGAATCTCTTTCTTCAAAGCTGGAACTTTCCGGGGGATCCCAAGTCCCCGGCAGTTCCACCCGATGCAACTCATTGACCCCGGCGGGGTTGCATCCACTGTGCAACCTCCGCCGATATGATTTCATCATTCCCCTTCTGCTTTTTCTCAGACACCCGCACCGGGTCAGTGAAAACAAGTGCCCCGCTTCTCTTTCCCAGAGCTCCCGCCTGGACCTCCCCAACAACTGGTTCAACCCTCGTGTTCTTCATTCGAGCCTCTCTTTTCCATTTTCTAGGCTTCCGACTGTCGACAGGTTGCCCGTGGTCAGCCATGGCATCATCCTCCCCAGGATTCTCTATTGGAGCTGGTTGCACAGGGGTTATGGCCAATGGAGTATGTGGTGGGATCGGGGTTATGACAGGGTGTGGAGATATGGATAAAGGAGTAAGTGGCGGGATAGTATGGGGGTTGGATATATTCAGTGAGGTGAACAATTGGTTGTTTATAGAGGCAAACACCTGGGACAGGGGGATAGTAGTTTGTATCTGGGTAGAGGTTCGATTCGGAAGTTGGGGTTGGGTAAAAGTGAAAACAGCAGGCTCAACCCGATTCCCAATAGATACGGTTGGCGGAGGGGCCCCGAGTGCACACGGATTGATGGCTAATGGTTGTGAACGGGGTGTAGGGTGGTTGATAGGGCTAGGTGTAGGCTGGTTGGTAGGTTTAGGTAATTGTCTGGACGTCCCCGTAGCAGCAGAAGTCGAACCCTCATTGTGCATGGATCCCACCATGACAACTTCCCCACTCTTCACCTGTTTTCCTGGTGGGTCCCGCAATTCAGATAGAGAAAACGGTAACTGATCAGACTCCAATCTACTATCACAATCATAGTGTGGGCAAGTTCGATAAAAGTGTCCTACAATTCCACAGCAAAAACAATAGGTTGGCAGCGATTCATACTGCAATGGGACCCACACCATCTCGTCCGCAAAATGACAATTAATGCCTTTCAGGAAAGGTTTGGTAATGTCAATCTCAGCCTTGAACCGCAAGAAAGGGCCCGGTTCTAGATCGTCAGGTTTCTCATAGCATTCCAGCCGCCCGCCCCTCTTGGCTATGCACCGAATAATTCCCTCATTGTGTGCATCTAACGACAAATCATAGGCCCTAATCCAGAAGGAAGCCTTCAAAAGAGTAATGGACGAAGGCTGTTCTGAACCCAACAACGGCCTAATAGCAAAATGACTCCCATCAAAGTGCCATGGTTGGTTTCTCATCACCCAATCATGGTCCTCATCCAATTCAAACGTGAAAATCATCAACCCCTTACCCCACTCCCGGATCGTTAGTTTTCCCTTCGAACGAAAGGCCTTTTTCATAACCTCTGTCACAGCATAAACATTTGGAACCTTCTGAGAACACAATCTCCCAACCAAGTTCGAGGGCTTTGATCGGGCCCTCCTATCACTGAGCGTCAATCCCAAATCCAACACATCATCCACCCCCTCCTGTTGTGGAAACCCTTCAGACATAGTCGTTGCTCCGAAATTCAGAATATGACCGGAGAGAACACGAAGCCTGCAAACAGAAAGACACCACCAGACAAACAAACAGAGTTAATGAGCAGTCAACGAAAAAGAAGACAAGAAAACCCTAACAGTAAACACGACACAGAAAACACACCGAAAAAATGAAAGGAAGAAAAGAAAGCGACGACACGAACGGGAAGAGAAAGGAAAACGATGCAAAAAGAAAAAAATGCCGTAGAAGAACGGCGAAATCAAAATCCGGAGCCCTAAACCCTAACAGAATCCCTAGCGACGAGAAACCCTAGGCTCCGAGAAATACGGAGAAAAAATCTAAATTGGGATTATAAATTGCAACAAGTACTGGATTTTTTTTTTTTATTGATATTAATTTGTCACTAAAAAGTCCATTTTCCTATCTTGGGCTGAACATTGGTATTGATCATAATAAAACATCGGCTTGGTCAAAATTGGGTTGGCAAAGTGGAGTAATAAACACATCTCGTTGGAAGTCGAATTACCTTGGTTCAATCCATTTTATCTGCAATCCCGATTTATTGTTTGTCCTTTTATCGATTACCAAAGAAAACTTTGAAAGAAATAACCCGAATTCAATGAGAGTTTCTAGGAGCGGGTGTGTGTGTGTGTGTGTGTGTGTGTGTGAGAGAGAGAGAGAGAGAGAGAGAGTAGTAATAAAATTCCTTGGATTAGGTGGGGTGAAGTGTGTCAAAAAAAAGGAAAGAGGGAGGTTGGATATTTGAGATTTGGGGTGTTTTAATATTGCTCTCATTAGGAAATGAGTCTGGAGATTTTTAAATGAACCGAATAGATTATGGACAAGGGTAATAAAATTGAGAGATGGTGGGCTAATGTTGGGTTTGTTAAGAGGGGAAGGGGCGGGTAGAAACAATAGGAGAGAGAGTCACTACAAGAAATATTCTTTATAGTATCGAAAAATTAGTATCATATGCATTTACTGATACTAAATCTTACTCTTTTGTATCCCCCACTTTTGATACTATTTCTATGGACAATGAATATTTAGTATCGGAAATCAAATTTTCGATACTAATAATTTTATAGTATCCGTTATACTTTGATACTAATGTATTTTTTGTATTAGTAATATATTTATTAATACCACTTACTTTTAACATCATATATTTTTCATGATACTAATTGTCTTTGGTATCAAAAATTTATTTTGAGATCACCATTAATTTATAACTTTTGTATTAATAATTTATTTATTAACACTACTTAATTTTGGCATCAATTTTCTTGTTGATACGTGCGAAATTAAATTTTCTGATTTCCTCTTCAATGAATCCCCCATTTTACCCTGCAACTTTGTCTGAATGTCCTATGCCTGTATTCTGATTTACTTAATTGGGGATAGGACAGCTAAAAAATGCGATGATGAATAATGATTTGTTCTTAGGACTATTGTTAACCATTTGAAGACAATAGTAGCTCTAGTTTGAAATTCAGTGATTGTGGTGGGTGTTCCTTTATGTAATTGTTTTATGTGACTTCTTGTAAGAGCGAGTGTACCCCTTGTACCCAATTTCTTACTTAATGAATTATTTTTGTCGATTAAAAACAAAAGTATTATAATTTTATTAATATTAGTTATTTTGTTAAACAATAATAATTGTTTATTAATTGGGCCGTACAACTAGAATACAATGCTCAAGTGGTTAAAACATCACTACCTATGCCGTGAGATCATGAGTTCGAGTCACCATTACCCGATAAAAAAAACAACTGCTACAAAGAAGTTTATTCTTGATTTTATTTTTATTCATTTAAAAAATACTCCCTCCGTCCCATAGTTGATTTCCTATTTACTGTGTGCTCGGATTTTAAGAAAAAGTGATAAAATGATAAAGTGTTGGGGTAGAAATAATTTTTTATTAGTATTTTATGTGATAAAGTGATGGGAAGTTGGGGTTAAAAAGAGTTATTTATTACTAGTATCTTATTTGATAAAGTGATAAAGTAATAAAGTAGAAATTTCCGTTTAAGTAAATAGGAAATCAACCATAGACGCCTAAAAACGAAAAAAAACACGAAATCAAATTTGGATTTTATGGAGGAGGATTAGTTTTGACTTTAGAAGATGTAGTTTCGGTATTATGAGCTTGGGAAAAGTTGAAGAGAAGAGTTGGAATGTCTATACACAAATTTAAAATGTGGCTTTATTATCCATTGGGCTTTAAAATCAGCTCAATGGCCAACAAAGACAAAAATTACATTTGAGAATTGAGCTGTGTTTTTTTTTTAATGAATTGGTGGGCTTCTGAAATGTCACGTGGCCCATGAATTTTATTCCCATTGTTAATTTTATTTTATATTTTAATGTACACTTAATTTATAATTATTCAATAAGTATATCTAATACACTTATTCAACTCTTAGATTTTAAAAATTACAATAGAATATGTTTTATGAAAAATAGTGCTCGATTTGTATAGTTCAATTCTTGCTTCTACACCAAAAAAAATCCCTTTTCTTTAACTTAACAAAGAATAAGTTGAGTAGGTATTATGTGAACCATATTCATCGTTCTTTACCAATTATTATTGTTTATAAAGATTAATATTTTATTTGTAAAGTGTTAATTTTTATAAATAATAATAATAGCACAAACTCTCCTGTAAAATTTATTCATACTATGAAATTGATACCATTATATTTATAAACTAATATCACTACTCTTATAAACGGATACCTATAGCATTTAATGTTATGATCCTAGTTTACAAATATAGTGATATCAGTTAATAAATACTCCCTCAGTCCCGGAAAGACTGCAACACTAAAATTGGACAGCAAACCATGGAAAATGGTGAAAAGTGGGTTTGAGTGTAATAAAGAAGAGGATTGTGAGTAATTAAAGGTGGAGATGTTAACTTTTAGTGGGTATTTTGGGAGTGTTGCAGTAATGTTGGGACGTCCAAATAATGCAAGTGTTGCAGTAATCATGTGACGGATGGAGTATTATAGTATTAGTTTCAAGGGTGCAGATTTGTCACATAATTTTTTTTATTTTATTTTTTGTAATTTCCAATTTCCCCCAAAAATATACGTCTAATTAAATTAATAAAGCCCAAAGGCCCAAACTTCGGTGTCTGGTTAATTAATAAAGCCAAAAGGCCCAATCAAGTCTTCAACGCTACTGCGTGAATTGAAAAGAGAAGAGAGCACATAAATAAAAAATTCCAAACTCTAATTCACCATTTCCACCGTTGCACCGCTGCCGCGACCATCTCCCTCGCTCGCGCCGCACAGTCGCAGGTCGATTTGTCCCGATTTATTGTCGTTGTTGTAGTTGCAGGTCGCCCGGAGGCCGATTTGGCCACCTAGGCGGCGCCTAATCGGCCTAGGTAGCGACTAGTGCAGGGTCTGACTTTTATGGCCGATTTTAGAAATATCGCGGCGAGCGACGGCTGCTTAGCCCGATTTCTACGACCCCGATTAGTTTATAAGTGTAATGATATAAATTTTACACTTGTTCAAATTTCACTGGATATCTACTCTATTTTTTTTTTTTTTATCAGTAAAGAAAGAAATTTATTGAGGACCAAGGCATAAAAACCCAAAAGAATATAAGGAATACACAAGAGAACCGAGCACAAAGCCTAACAACTTAGTACCACTCTAGGCCTAATAGTCCAATCAATATAGGAATATTTATAGAGATTAACATCCCTGACCAAGAACCAACTCCAAACTCTAGCTTTGATCTCCTTAACCGCTTTTTCAAAAGAAAACTCCCCGCCTTTGAAGATAATCACATTCCTCTTGTTCCAAATTATCCAAACAACACAAAGCCATATTGCATAAGCATAAAGTCGACCTCTCTTACCCGGAAGAATACCACCATGGCAAAACAGATTTTGAATAGGCTGATTATGAATGGTCATAGGCATTTGCAACCGCTCATAGCATCTCGTCCATACTTGGGTAGTCTTGGACACTCGAAAAAAATATGATTGACCGATTCGGGTGGGACCTTGCAGAAAACGAAAAGAAGGTCAGCCCCCGAATGGAGAATCTTGCTTTTATGTAGATTATCTTTAGTTGGAAGCTTTCCCAACATAATTCTCCATGCATTTGTTGACATTTTTCTGGGAGCGAATTTATTCCAAATTGCTTTGAATGATACCTACTCTAATAATTGTGGTATATGATGAAAATTGTGCGTATAATATTGTCAAATAAGTTATTCAAATTAGGTTTTAATTAGTAGTAAACAACAATTTATTCACCAGTAACGTGTATCTAAAAAAAATTATGTCACCGAGGCACACTTATACGAGACTCTCACGATGAGACGAGACATAAATTAGACATTAACGCCTAAACACTTTGGGAGGGGTGAATGTGATTTATGCTAAGTTCTATTTATACCCTGTCTTATATGAGTTTTTGTAAAAATAATTTGTATCTAAAAATAACTGTTTCCTTCACTATCGCCAATTTGTCAGTTTATTCCAACTCGTTTTCCCACCTAACACAATCCCACAAAATTTGCATAAACCCCAGTTCAACATCAACAAAATCTCGAATCAAGATCCCACAATAACTCCACCCCTTAATCGTTTCCCGCTTTCTTTTTCCACAAAATGTGCTGCAAGATTCAACTCATTTAACTCACACCAGAGCTCGATTGCAACAATGGATCAAGATGCAGAGAAATTCCAACTTCAGGAAAAGCAAGCCCCCAGAGAAAAACCCCCCAAGAATGGAAAAGTCGGTACGATTCTCAGCCCTTTTAACTGGTTGCGAAAGCTGAGCGATGAGTTACATTGGAGCTTCGTGTTGGGAGTAGTGATAATTTATGGAGTCAATCAAGGGGTAGGATTAGGGTTGAGTAAACTTAGCACGCAGTATTACATGAAAGATGAGCAGAAATTACAGCCTTCCGAAGCTCAGGTCTACCATGGACTTATTATGATACCTTGGATTGTTAAGCCTTTGTGGGGCCTACTTACTGATACTGTTGCAGTTGCTGGACTTAGAAGGAGACCCTACTTCGTTTTTGCTGGTAATTTTTTTTTTTTAAAAATCTTGATTTGTGTTTGGTTTTGTGGTTAATTGAAGCATTGTGAAGGAATATTGGGGGTTGAATGAATTCTTTTGTTCATTCCCCTGTTTGCTTGATTCATTTTCTTCTGGTTAGTTTGATAGCTGTAGATTGTTGCTTAAATGAAGTTAACTTTCATGTTTGTATACTTCATTGTTTTTGCACGTGGTTGGGGCGCATTCGTAAATGCGAATTTATTGAAAATCACTCGTTATAATGGAGGAAAGAAATTTGTAGTTGGTTAACTAGATAAATATATGGTAAGACAATATCTGAATCTTAATACGGGTAGATAAAGAGACATTTGTAATGTTGTAGTGTGCATAACGTATTATAGGTTACTGGTTTCCTTTTTGGTTGGCAATTTGTAGCTAAATGGGATCATGAATTTATACATGGTAATCTTAATGCATTAAGGTGTTAAATCAATCATCTTTTAATAAGACCGAGAATATCTCCTTACATTCAACAAAAGTTACTCATTTTCGCAAGAGATTCTTACAAAGTACTTATGAAGTATAAATAAAAAATAGCAACATATATTTTGAATAAAGTTATTTAAAACTCGGTTCGAATTTTGTCATTTTTTTAGGCTTGACACAAAACGTGAATAACTTTCATAACTCATTTACACGAAGATATCTACTGTGCACAGAATGAAACATGGAAATTCTTAAAAGTTGCCTTTTCTACATAGAACTCTTTCTCTGAGATTAGATTTTGGAGGGTGTTTAGCTAAACTTATTTGAAAGATTTTTATTAGCTAAACTTATTTGAAAGATTTTAAACTCTTACATCTTATAAGATATTTTGAAACACTTGGTAATTAAAGTCGAGATCTCCTTGTTTTTTACACAAACAACTTATACGCTCCTACTTCCTATTTTCAGATCCTATAAGCTCCTTTAATAAAAGATAATTTACCAAACGGTAGAAAAGTGCTTTTAAGCTCTCAAACATCTTATAGGTTGTTGCCCTCTAATGGTGTCATTGGCATCACTTGATGGTAGACAAAGCAAATAACTTTGTTATTGTAATAATCATGGTTTAAATTGAGGTCCTTATGATGATTTTAGGCATGATTGGTGCCATATCGATGCTTTTTCTGTCACTGGAAAAGGAGTTGTACCTTGGATTTGCTTTGTTACTCCTAACTGGTGGGAGTGCTGGTGCTGCAGTAGCTGATGTGACTATTGATGCCTGTGTTACTGAAAACAGTATCGCTCATCCTTCTCTTGCCGGAGAGATGCAGAGCTTGTGTGGATTGTGTTCTTCCATTGGGCAGTTAGTTGGATTCACAATTGGCGGCTTTTTAGTCCACAGAATTGGATCCAAGGTTTGCTACTACCATATTTGTAAATCTGAAACATCAATTAAGATAATCATTACGCTTTTGCCTCATGGTTTTGTGTATAAACTGGTTAATTGTTCTTTTACAAGATGATATGAGAGCCCATTTGGCTAAGTTTATTTTAGCATCTTATAAGCTCTGACATCTTATAAGTTGTTTCAAGAGCTTATAAAATGTAATTTTCAAGTAGCTTATAAGTTAAAGCGTTTGGCTTACATAAAATAATTGTATTATTTTTTTATATTCAGGTGGGTGGGTGGGTGGGGGGGGAGGTGGGGGTGATTTTTTGTTTTTAAAAAAAATAATTTCTTTTTAAAAATCTATTATTTAAATATAGTTTAAAAGATTCTAGAAAAATAAGTTGGGATATTGGTATTTATTTTTTTCATAAGCTGTAAAAAACTTATATTAAAATCTTACAAGTAGTTAAACATCTTTTTTTACCACACTTTTAACGTGCTTATAAACTCCTATGGGCTCTGAGTGTGCTCTAGAGGAATGTGAATTCCAAATAAGTTGGGTAAGGATATCTATTTGCTGATAATTCATTTTGGTTCTTGCCTTGTAGGGTGTTTTTGGGATCCTTAGTATTCCAGCTGCGCTGGCAATTCTTGTGGGAATGATAATACAAGAGCCCTCGATCCGAAACGTTTCTTATAAGCGAGTAAGAAACTTTCTGCTCAAGATCATTAAGGTTGTGTTTGGATTGAGAGATTTGAAATCAAGGATTTGAATTGAGAGGTTCCAAATCCACCCAAATCATCCGAAAATGTAATTCAGAATGAGGTGATGGATTTCATGTCCATTCCACACAATCTTCTACTGGATTTCAAATCCATTCTTAAATCCTTCAATCCATTCTTAGGTTGATGTTTGCTTTGGGTTTTAAAAACAGATTTTGGATTTACAAATGTAATCCGATTCTACTTCAGGATTTCGAATTCCGGTTTTATAAAACCACCATACAACACCTATAACATACAATCAATTCTCTCTCCTTACACTTTAATATATTTAAACCATTGCCCACATCATCCAATCATTACAATCACTTCACTCTTACACATTGATTTGACATAGCTAAATCCCACCCTAGTCTACTCAAGCCCCCAAAATAAACGCACACCTTACTGTTTATCAGGATTTCAAAATCCCCTAGATTTCGAAACCGGTTTTCAAAAACCACTTTAAAAAACTCATGTGACGCTAATCTAGAAAATGCTTTTCTGTTTAGGTTAATCAGAAATTTGTGGAAGCTGGTAGAGCTATGTGGGGGGCTCTCAAATGCCCCGTTGTGTGGAGACCATGTTTGTACATGTACCTATCACTAGCAGTAAGCCTACACATACATGAGGGAATGTTTTATTGGTATACAGATGCACTAAACGGCCCCTCATTCTCACAGGCACTCCCTTTTTCTTTAATCTTATCTTTAAACTTTAGTAGTTTAAATATCTTTTAAATAATAACTTTTAATCTCTCCTTTTACAGGAGGTGGTTGGCTCCATATCAGCCATTGGTGCAATTGGCTCTCTTTTAGGCGTTCTACTCTATCAAAATGCTTTTAGAAGTCACCCTTTCCGGTAAGTGCTTTTCTGGGCACAGCTTCTCTATGGTGCTTCAGGGATGCTGGATTTGATATTGGTTTTACGTATAAATTTAATATTTGGGGTGCCCGACTATGCCCTTGTCATATTTGATGCAGCTGTTTCTCACATGATTGGTCGTCTCAAATGGATGCCTCTTCTTGTACTAAGTTCCAAGCTTTGCCCATCTGGCATAGAAGGCACGTTCTTTGCTTTACTTATGTCGATCGACCATGTGGGCTCATTTACAGCATCTTGGGCTGGAGGCTTCTTGCTCCACGCTTTAAATGTTACGAGGACAACATTTGATAATCTTTGGTTGGCCATAATAATGAGTGTTTTTCGATTGTTGCCTATTGGAATTCTTTTCTTGATTCCTAGTAGTGATCCTAATGTGGCTATTCTTCCAATGGAGATGTTGAGAATAAAAAAAGGCGAGGAGGATTCACCAGGCCTTGGCCCGGACTCAATTGATACGGAAATGGAATCTCTCGTTAATGGGCGGTCCAGTAATCCGTCATATGAATAGTTACTGTCTGCTCGATTTATTATGATTTTCGTCGGTAAAAATCCAAGCTCATAGTTTGAGACATTCCAAACTGATATTATACTGTAGAGGCATAGAATTTGTAAAATGATTCAGAGATTCCCTTTCTTATTTTTTTTTTCCCTTTAAAAATGATCTGGATTTTTGCAGAAATGGAATACTGAACATGCAAGACAACATTCCTTTTGTATTTTTCTTTGTTTGTAAGTGATGTACTTGTATGATTAATTTAATACAAATTTGTCCTTCTGTAAGGCTTATCTGGGCCAGAATGATGTTTGCCTTTTTATTCAAGATACTGTTCAATGGTGGGCTCTGTTCAAATTCTTTATGTTTGTGAATAGTTTGAAAATGCTCAGAGATTCCCTCTTTTCAAGCAAACTTCTGCTGCTTATGTCCATTTTCCTAGATTGGTAATTTGTCATTTTATTTGTTTGTTACTGATGTGGTGCTGTTATTCTTTTTAGTGTTGCTTGTCCATTTTCAGAAGGTGTCTGTACGTTGGTATTGGATTGTGAATAGTACTGGTATTATATACGGGCCGGGCTCATACGGGTTGGGGAAAAGATGATCCGAAAATGTCTTGCAGATGTTATATCGATGAAATATGTTTGGAGTAACATTCATGTGAACCAAGTCTACTACATTTTTCTTGCAAAAAATATATTGAAAATCATACATTTGGACACCAGATCAAAAACAAGTGATCAATCACATATTTCTATACCACCCAACACAACAATTTAAATATTGAATCAAATCTAGAAAACTAACTCTATTCCCAAATTCATTTGGCTTTGCCATTCAATTTCTTTACTCCTTTTTCATCTTTTTCTAACTGAAACTGCAGTTTTCCTTAGCAAATCCCAGTTTCATCTGCTTAATATCATACACAACTCTAGTGTTCCTCTGCTGGTAATTCCCAATAATCCCAATTTGGTCGTCGTACGCCAGGCTCGCAATAGCCAAACACACCTGAGATGCATCCTTCTTCACAAAGTAGAACATCCCATTAACATCCACACTCATCTCAGCATCTCCCTCAAACTGCATCCTAACTGCAGGAATGCTAACTTCATCATATGCCGAAAGGTTAAAGCACGTATCAAGAATCGAATAGCCAGGAGCGGACGGAAATCCAGACATCTCTTTCAACAACTCTGCTTTCAAACCTTTGTACATTGAAGGCGGAAGCCTCGTGATCACCGTCCCTGAGTCGATCAGAACCCCGTTTTTCCCAAAACTCCAAGACTCGATCCCCACCCCACCAACGCTAATCCCGGTTAGATTCAGCATGTAGAAGCTGTACATCTGAGGATTTTGCAGCATTCCTGTGTAAGAAACAGGTGTACTATTCTTGAAAAATGATGCATCAGTCCCAAATGTTAAAGAACCAGAAGAACCAGAATCAGAATCTGGTAAACAGTAAGAAAAAACACCTTCAAACACACCATATGTTTGAGATATGAGTGACAAATCACTCCTCTCTAATTCCATCAGCCCTGAAGCTGCACCAAAAAGGCCCTTATTATTCCTACCACATCCAAACACGAAATTCTCAACGACAACATCTCCAAGAATGAGACGATCATTTCCTAGTTCGCCACGTGTGTATGATCCATCACCGTACGAAACTGCATAGTTTCATAACGGTGGCTTCTTGGTGCATGAACCTGAGTTTCCGGTGGAAAACTGCAGCGTTTGGCAGGGTTTCGAACTGCACTGAACCGATTGGTACGAAGGGGATATGGACGGGTTGAAGAGGGGGTCGGATTGAGCGTAGCAAAGTCGACAGGGTTGGCATTGGACCCAACTCAGATCACTCCCGGTATCTACGATTACAGTTAAGTTTCTGCCACCTAATGTCATTGTGACAATGTAGTTTAGTGTTTGAAGATTTAGGCCTGAACTTAATGGGAGTTGAGCTTCTTTTTTGTGTGGAAACAGAAATTCTGGATTGTATGGATTTGACTCGAACGTCGTCAAGAATTATGCGTTTTTCAAGCTTTTCGTGCTCCCTGTGCTTCATTTCTAATACAGTTGCACCATTGCCTGTTCCTCGTAAAATCAAAGAATAAGTCTCTTGTGCACAACTAATACTGTTCAATGAAAACAACTAATACTGTTCAGTGTAAACAACTAATACTGTTCAGTGTAAACAACTAATACTGTTCGATGTGAACAACTGATACTGTTCAGTGAATATAAGTATCTTATAAGAATGCACTTGAGTTACTAATACAGTTGCACCATTCCACGTTCCTGGTAAAATCAAAGAATAACTGAATGAAAACAACTAATACTGTTCAATGTAAACAACTAATATTGTTCAGGGAAAATAACTATTAAGTGAATTTGAGTCACACGGCGCACTTGGTACTTGTTGCATACTAAACTTTGTCAAAGTAAAACGAACACTGAATCACTTATTCAATAAAATCAGGAAGATAAAAACAGTTGAAATCCATTTATAAAACAGGGTAAAACAGGGGAAAAGATATGCAAATTAATTCATGAGCCTAAAAAACAAGAAGTTAACACATGCATACATGTATGTCTACATGCGTTTCTTGATTGTGTATATACTCACTTGATCTGTAAGAGTTTCGGGTCGGGTTATATTTGGGCCGGGCCGATGGGAGTGTTTTTAATGAAAGAAGTTCCTTTTGAGCAAGAGTGATTACCCCATTAGAACAAGTGAAGACAACAAGAGCTAGGAGAAACACCATTGATGACCAAAGAAGCATTTTTTTTTGGTGATAAAAAAGATGAGAGATGAATGAATTTGTTGAGGGAAAAGAGAGGGATTTTAGAAGTTGGAATTTGGGATGACAACAAAAGGAAGGGTTGGCTAATTAAAGACCCCATATTTGGCATGAGAGAGAAGAGTTTTGTATTTGTTGATGATGGGGTTTCCATGGATAAGGACTTTCTTTCATCACGGATTCAACTAACCAAGAAAGATGCAATCTCTCATTTGTGATCTTTTATTTCAAAATAGTGTTTATAATCAAACAACTATGGAAGAAAAGGACTAAAAAATACTTGTTTTAAATTAATAATTATCATCATTTGAGATGATAGTCGTTTACTCAAACCGCTGACTATAATTTATATGGCTTTCTGCAGGTGAATAAATAATTTATCTAACACATTAAATGATGAATTTAGAATCAAATGCTCTATAACGCAAGAAAGACAAATTAAACGCTCTTCAGCGTAATTCAAACACATTATGATTTCACTTTTCATTAATTGATTTTTTTTAAAAAAAAAACTGGAGTATTTAAAAAACGGGCCATGCAATTGTAAAATGGCGACATGTTAAAAAAAATTAAAAATTAAGGGTACATAGAGTCAATTTTTCTTGGCTTAATATAATATTTTGAGTAGAAACACGTTTTTATAAATCGGGTTCGGGAAACGAATCCATGGCGGCACTGAGGTCGAATCACATTTTTCCCCAATTTTGTTTTTGTTTCGCAATCTAGATTCTATTCTAGTAAAATTAATCACTTAAATCGTCCCTCCGCTGATTTAATCTCGCGAATCAATTAAATTTCAGAATCGATGAACCGGCTTCGAAGACGTTGTTCTGTAAGTGTTGCTGTTCTTCGTGTTAATAATTCAAAAATCCACCCTTCATTTCCTTGAATTCAGAACTAATTAAGAAATTGCTTCGTTCAAGCTTGGAGGCCTCAGGGGTTTCGCTGCGAAGAGTGGAAATCTGAAGATTGCGGGGATAGATGACATTATAGCCGTTGCTTCTGGGAAAGGCGGCGTTGGGAAGTCAACTACAGCTGGTACTTCATGGCCATTTAATTTTAATTGTTTCTGTGATAAGAAGGGCTGTAGATTTGAGTTATTTCCATGTTGGAATGCGTTCACTGTGTAATTTTGTTATGATATAGATTGGATTTTGGGTGATTGTTGTGGTGGAATGAGTGTTTTTTGAAATGTGGGTTTGTGTGAAGTTTTGTGCTTATGATGTATTGAATTTGTAGTTAATTTGGCGGTTTCACTTGCGAATGAGGGCCGGCTTAGAGTTGGGCTGCTGGATGCCGATGTTTATGGGCCGTCGATTCCTATGATGATGAAGCTCCATGGAAAGCCTGAAGTGAGTGCAGGTGCTGACTTGATAAATTCAGAATTCTGTGCTTTCTTGTGTCTTCCAATTCCTTGATTGTTGTTTCTATGTGTTTGATAAATTGATTCTTGGTTTTCGCCTTTCCAAATGGAGTAATTATGCATAAGTTTCAATAGTGATTATTAGCTGGTATCAGTTAATTGACTATCATGCTTATATTAGACAATTAGTGATTTTAAATTCGCAAGGCAACAAAGATCAATTGTATAGTTTGAAATTTACATTTTATGAACACTCTGTAATATTTTGTTTTTTGTGACTTCTTAACAGATAAGAAAATGATTCCAATCGAAAACTATGGTGTCAAATGCATGTCAATGGGGTCTCTTGTAGCTGCAGGGGATGCACTTGTCTGGAGAGGTCCTATGGCAAGTGTCGATTAACTTTCTGTTGGTTATGTTTTTAGCATTTTATTCTTCACTTGCCTATGTTAGTTCTTATAAGAATGAAACTTTCACTAGCAAATGATGCCTAAATTCAATTTTTGCCCCCTCGGTCGGCCCGGACAGTTGATATATGTCCAATTGTTAAGAACGCTACTAACAATTTTTTTATTGGCAAAAACTTGTATGCACCAGGTGCACCGTGCAACTCAAGTGTATTAGTTTAGACGTTTTCATTGAAAAGTGTTGGTTTACAAGTGCACCGTACAACTGGTGTACAAAGAGTTTTATCAATTTTATTTATTGGATATTTTTTGTGTTTTCAGGTGATGAAAGCACTTGAACAGATGACCAGAGGAGTTGATTGGGGAGTCCTAGATATTCTTGTGGTTGACATGCCACCTGGAACTGGTGATGCTCAGATTTCCATCTCCCAAAGATTGCAATTATCAGGTAGTAATAAGGGGTCGATTGAGTGTTTGAATTATTTGTATTCCATTGTATTTTGGTTTTTGTATTTGATAACTTTACATATTTATTTTAATTTCTTGAATCGTGATAGGAGCTGTAATTGTTTCAACGCCTCAAGATGTTGCATTATTGGATGCTAGGAGAGGTGTTAAAATGTTCTCCCAAGTCAATGTACCGGTAAAAACACCCCATAGCTTGAGCTATATCTTTTGTGTTTCTTTAGACATATAATTGAATAATTCTTCTGCCAAATTTCTTTCCTTATCGAATCTTGTGAAATTTAGATACTGATGTTTGTACTGTTAGTGATGTCCCGCAGATTTTAGGAATCCTAGAGAACATGAGCTACTTTAAATGCCCAAACTGTAACGAGCCATACTACATATTCGGAAAAGGTGGAGCTCAAAAGACAGCTGATGAAATGGGTATTAAGTTTCTTGGTGAGGTCAGATTTTCTCATTGACCTTGTATTTTTCTCACTCAACTCTTTGAAGAAAGTTAAAAATGTCTAATTTTTTAATAAAAGCTACTAAAAAATCTCTGTGTAAGCCATTAAAATTCATCTAATAAGCAAATGAATTGTGCCATGATTAAATCTTGCTCAAAATATTTTCCATTTCTTGGAAATCATTTACACTACTTATTTGAGGTTAATACAAAAAATATCGCCTGAGGTTTAGCCTAGTTAAAAATCCCACGGAAGTTTGTTCCACACAATTGCATTCAGGAAGACCTCAAAGATTTGCTTGTAATACAAAAATTTTACCAGTTTTTTTTTTTCGTAACAAGGCTAAACTAAATCCCAACTTATTTTGTTACGTTGTCTATTATATTTATCTAGAACTGGAAGACATCGTGTTTTCCAAGCAATTAGACCATCCATTTTTAGTTTGATCAACTTCACATTCTTCTAATATGTAGGATGTTTGATTTTATCAAAATATATATCGATTTTAGGTACCATTGGAGACTGGGATCAGAAGCGGTTGTGATGAAGGTGTCCCCATTGTGATATCCAACCCCGACTCTTTTGTATCACAGACGTACGGAGATATTGCCCAAAAGATTGCCAGTCTGCTTGAACAAAATAAACAACACTACTTCCAACCCGAAATAAACCTGTAAAGATGCAGCAGCTGCAGCAGGTAGTTTCATTTATGTCTTCAACTTACTAATTACCTTACTCTTATTTACACCTGAGTTATCTCCTTCACTTTCACAGGTCTTTTCCGGCTAGAAAATGAACTGAGTACATTCCGTTTTATTTGTGGGTGGGAGATGGGAGGCGCGGCAGTTTTGGTAGCAGCGTTGAACCTCTAATGTACTTGTGTAAATACATCGAAGCAGTGTGGTTGTACTCGTTTATTTATATGATATGATGATTTTAAAGTGTGATTTTAATTTCTTTAAAGTTTTTCCAGATCTTGGCAAGGTTTGCATGAAAATAAAAGTATAATTGAAACAAGCCAAATGCATATATATGTTTCATGTTATGATTAGAATCTTTTGTATGAATGGGATGGTAAATCGATGTCATGTTTTTTTGTTCAATAGTTATATTAATTATAATTGTTTGTCCAGATGGAGTTTGATTTTAAAAACTTAATGTACATAGTCACTGTTTAACAATGATTTAATCCACGCACATCTAGCAAAGAGATCTAATTGAAAAATATATACAAACAAAGTGTCTAATAAATTAGTTCAGAAAATTAATTATTTTATTTAAACAAATTTAGAGAGAACTTTTTGTAAGGACATAATAATAGTTTTTATTTTTAACCTAACATTTTGTTATTATATATGTATGTAGATTGCATGTGGTTGCAAGTTCTCGCATTTCAAATGTTATAAGCATGACTATGACATTGTCACATTGACACATGAATGCTTCTCACAATCAACTTAATTAGAAGTGATTGTTTAATTGGTCAACTCAAATATAGTTGGGTTGAAAATCAAACTAAGCCATTCAATATTCAGTTCGGTAGTGTGAACTCAAATCAAGATAGAAATGTCACATACTTTGTATTTTGAGTTTGAGGTTGATTCGATTAATCATCAAACAAATTCCCATTTAAATATAAATTTAATTTTAAAAACCAATATTATTTTAAATAAACTTTAACAACTTCTAATTTGACTCGATTCATTTAATTTACGGCCATAAAAGTAACACACAATTTTATTTGAAAGAGAGGAACAATTTTAAGAGGTTAAAACATCTTACAATCCACAATTAATATAATTTTGCTGTGCAATCATTATCACAAAAGAAACATGCACACCAAAATTCTTATTCGTAGAAAACAATTAATCAAAATTATTTAGATAAAAAGTCACTTTATCATAAACCTAAAAAGTAAAATTCAACCACAATATTCACATACCAAGTTGACACGATCGCACCCTAAACCCAAAAAAAGGGCCCACCATCACCCTTTGCTTTGTTTTGAATTTGTATACTAAATGGACTTTTAATGAATGCCACTATTTTTAGTTTTTTATAATATAATAAATACGTATTTATGTGAATTTAATATAACAATATAATGATAGATATTACTGTTAAATTAACTTCTTTGAATTAATACATGGTAATGGGGGTGCTTGTGAGAGCTTTAAGATGATCATTTAATCAGCTTTTGCTTTGAAAAATTCATAAAAATGCAGTGTTTTCAAGTTGGGTGTTTTTCTTCAATTAATCACCTAAAATCTAAAAGATATAAGTTAAAAATCATATACTGTCTCTATCCATTAAAATTGTGATCATTTTCCTTATTTGTCAATTCACCAAAAATGTGTTCATTCATTTTATGGACACATTTACTTTATATCCACCCTCCAATCGGCACTTAATTATCAATATTGTCATTGTTATTTACCCATAAAATTCATTTTATCTATAAATAAATTCAATAATACTTTATAATACTCTTTACTTTATCTACTTTTTCTTTAAACCTGTGATCAAAAAATTGAACATAGTTTTGGGGGACGGATGGGTATATTTCTAGATAATTCTATTTTTTTAATATTTTATCTTTTATTAAATACTCAACTCCTATTTTTTACAAATTTTACAAAAACTAATTATTTTTACTACCAAACAATTTTTATCACAATCACTAAATTAAATATTCTGTAAAACATAATTTTTTTTCAAACACCCCCTAACTTACAATGTTAGCATTTGAATTGAAAAAAAACACTTTTTCTTTTACAGGAAAAAAAAGACTTATTCTCTCCGTTCTACTATAATTGTCTCGCTTTCTTTTTATGGACGTCCCACTATAATTTTCTCATTCTATAAAAGGAAAAAGTAATTCCACTATCTATAAATTTTATCCTCACTTTTTACACAATATTATAAAAAAATACAATTCATTACTCCACTTATTACTTCACATATTTTTTTCCTCTCTCCAAATATCTAAACCTACCCACTATTTTTTATTATTTTATTATTATTTATTAAACAATTTAACTAAAAGAAATAGTATAAATATAATGAAACGGATGGAGTATTATTTTAAATAAGATTTGAGATTTCACGTAAAATCAGAAATGATTGGTCTAAAAATAGACAGCCGCCAGAATAAATTTCAATAGCCCACAACGCCTCCTTATTCCTCTAAGTCCACTACACGACAAATTCGCAATCATTATCCATTCTAAATTAAAATAAAACTTTATTTACTATACGTTTAGTTTCTTAGGTGTCAAAATGAGACAACATGATGCTTCCACGTGTTGATCCGGCTAATCTGGACCGTTCGACTGTACGGAAGCTTCAAGAAAGAGGCCGGGCCCCACACTTTATCCACTAAGCTCACGTGAATGACACCCCCACTTACCACATGCCAACGCGAAATGACATAACCACCCTTCTACATTTTATATATTTTGACACACATAGAATAAAAGTAGTGCACTTATTAGGTGATATGGTTACATTTGTAAATTAAGATTATAATATTAAATATTATTAATATTAATTTATAAATATAAAAATATCGCTTTTATATGACTGGTTCATAAATTATATTACTAAATTTAGCATTTATACATGCATAATATTAAGAAAATGAATACAATAATGTTATTAATTTTATAAATAAATCTACTGGTTGTATATATCCCGCATCTTAAATTTATGACGATTAAAACGATAAGTATATTTGATACCCTATTTAGCAGAATCTTACTGTAATATTAGTTATAAGTTACTAGATTGTCAAGTTCACATAACTTCATGAATTTACTATGACAAGTTTAAACTTTAAACTTATAAGTCGTAACCTACTATGGTATGCATTATGTTGTTAGGCTCAGATTTTTTAAAAATAAGTATTTTCACCCTTCTAATAAAGTTTGCAAACAGGATCTATGTACAAGAAATATAATTAAACTATTGTACTTACCAAATTGCAAGCTAATAACTTTTATATTTAGAGTATTTTCACAAAATTAACGCAACTTCATGAAAATTAGGTGTTTGTTTGCAAATTTTAAAAGAATGATTAATAAGCACCTGATTAATAATTAATTTTATGAATCAATACACAAGTCAATTCATTCGGTGTATCTTTTGTATATGGATACAGTGGAATCGAAAAAATATTTACATGAAAGATGTTGTCTGCAAGTTTAAGGTCTAATGGCAAGTCATTAATATATCATCCAGTGGTATAACTTCACTTCTTCTTCTAGGCAAACGTACTGCTAATTCTAGGTTTGTCATTCCAATTATTGCTACAGAAGATTCTACATGCAATATTAATCATGGTATTCACCTTGCTAAGCTTTTGATTAAGACCGATCTCATTATATGGGATGAATCTTCGATGTTAAATCGATATTTTATTGAAGCTCTTAATACTACTTTGAAGGATATTATGCAGTTGACCAATCCATTATTTTCTGGATTGCCTTTTGTTGGTGAGACTGTTGTGTCTGGAGGCGATTTCTAACAGAATTTGAAGGTTATTCCAAAAGGAACGAGGTATGATATTGTTCATGAAACAATCAATTCACATTATATTTTGTTGAGAGGTGGTGATAATCCATCGATAGAAACATATGTTGATAACATTTATACTAATTTAAAGAACATAATGGATGATCACGATTCTTTACAGGACAGAGCAACTCTTGCTCCTACGTGGATATTGTTAGGTCCATAAACGATAACATGATTCGGTTGAGTGAAAATTAATCATGTACTTATTTGAGCTCTATTGTTTTTACCGTGCTGATTTAAATATTGATCATCTTTATGGATGTGCGCATACTCCTGAATTCTTTAATAGTCTAAAGTGTTCAGGTGTTCCTTATCATGAAATGAACCTCAAAGTTGGAACATTGATAATGTTATTGAGGAATATTGATCACTCAAAATTTGTGCCATGGCACCAGGTTTGAACTTTTTATTATTATTTTAATCTTTTTATTTTTTATTTTTTTCACATTTCTTAAAGGTTGAATATGTATTAATTTTTTAAATTTGTAATGTAATGTTTTTTTTTTCATATAGGTTGGTTATTACGAGGATGAGTGATAGAGTTCTTGAAGCTAATGTTATAATTAATCGTGCACTCATAGTGCATTTTCAAAACATGCAATTTGTTATACTGAAAGATGCAATTTATTATACTGAAAGATGCAATTTATTTAATTTAGTAGCTTATTAGCATTTTTGGGGGGTGTTTGCAAAAATTTATGGTTTTAAAGAAATGATTAAAATTAGTGATTATGAAAAAAATGATTAATAGTAAAAGTTGATAGTGTTTGTAAAAAAAATTAAAGAAAAATTGATAATATTTGCAAAAAAAAAAAAACTAATAAGCTACTAAAAACACACTCTTTGAAGCTTCTAGCTTATAGCTTATGAGAGTTTATTTAAGCTAAGATAAATAAAACACTTTAAATTTGCTTCTTCGCACAATTCTAAGTGACTATAATCAATTATAAATTTTTACAAACACCCCCTTTAAATACTATTAACCTGTTTTGCAAACACTATCAACGTTTTTTAAAATTATTTTATAAACACTATCAACTTCTTCAAGACTATAAGTTTTTGCAAACACCCCTTAAACTTTCAATAAGTCATATTCTTTAATTGCATATTTCAATTTTACGAATCTCCGATCTCCTTATGTACATGAAACTTCGCGTTATATTTTACCCACAATATTTACTGAATATTAACACAAATTACATATTACATATTTTTGTATAATAAAGTCCAAAATTTAATAAATCTCACCGCTGAAAATATAATAATTTTCCCTAGTAGTATTAATTAAAAAAAAAAAACTTCTACCCGCAAGTTGCAATTAGAGTGGGGAAGCGTGTGAGCGTGCAGTGGGCACGTGCCAGTGGCACCGTAACCCGAAAGCCTCAAAAGGTGACACGTGTGAGTCGCCGTCCTCGAATAAAATAAGTATTTCCAGTTCAATTATGTTCCTTCATTATTTGCTTGTTTGTTCTTCACAAAATTGGTCAAAAAAAGAAGAAATCCCAAATCAATCTCTACTTTCCGTGGACCTTTTCTTCGTCCTAGCCTGGGGTTTTTGATCCGAAGATTGTGAAGAATGGTGCAGTTGGTGAAGAACGGCGAATCGGCGTCGCAAGGCGAGAAAGTGGCGGCGGTTAAGATGGAGGTCGAGGATGCCTTGAAGATGAGCACGGCCCGCTCCAAAAGCGCTCTAAAGTATGCATCTGCTAATTGATTTGATTTTACTGTGCTTTAGTTCTGATATTTTGGGTTGTTCTGCTGTTTGAGTTCCCGGATTATGTAGGCGTGTTGGGATTGACTCGTCTTTTTGAAAAATTCAACGAGTGTGATTGTCTTTGAATGTACTAATTTATTGAGCAGCATGAAGATTTGACTTAATTTTTTTATTTTTTTTGTGTTGTTAAATTGTTCAGTTTTTTGGGTTTACTTTCTTAGGTTTTTAATAATTGATGCAATTTTACTTGTTCCTTTGATTGGGGAGTATAATCATGTGGATGGACTGGGTAAGCGTAACTAGTATTTTCTTATTTATTTATTGACTAAATCAGCTATGTTATCTTCTAAGCTTTGATTTACAAAAAATCAGTACAGCGGATAATTCTCGTGTTGTAGCTTGGGTTTTGTTGGAATTGGTTGGTTGCTTTTGGTTATCTTAGATTCAGTAGTAGCTTTCTCTTGTTATCACGTTTAATTGTATCCAAATGGTACTTGGGAAAAATTCAATGAATGCTGCCTAATGAGTTTATTACCATTATAAACCTGTTTTTCCAATGGTGGCAGCAGCAGAATTTGGGAATGGGTGGTCTTTCTATGCCGCCTTCACAATTCAATCCACTTGATGAGCCTAGCCCATTGGGTTTGCGTCTCAGGAAAAGCCCATCTCTGCTGGAGTTAATTCAAATGAAACTTTCACAGCCTTCCGCACAGAAAGTTGAAACTCCCAGTCATGGTAAAAAAGATTCCAAAGCTGGTGCTGCTTCTGTTGATAAGTTGAAGGCCTCCAACTTTCCTGGTTCAGTTCTAAAAATTGGAACCTGGGAGGTACATTTTGGTTTATGTTTTGAATATTTCAGTAATTCAACACTTTAAGTTTTCATTTGGTATTTACCAAAAATGTCTTGTATCTGCAGTATAAATCGAGATATGAAGGAGACTTGGTGGCAAAATGCTATTTTGCAAAGCATAAGCTGGTGTGGGAAGTTCTTGATGGGGGTCTTAAGAATAAAATTGAAATTCAGTGGTCTGATATTATGGCTTTGAAGGCAAATTACTCTGATGATGGCCCTGGAACTTTAGATGTTGTGGTAATAAAAACACTCGTATTATGTTGATTTACGCCTTTTGCTTTATTTCAGCATGTTTTAGTTAATTGCACTTCGATAAGTTTTGCATTGGCGATTAACCCTGCTCTCTGTTTCTTTTGCCAGCTGGCAAGACAACCACTTTTCTTTAGAGAGACTAATCCACAACCTAGGAAACATACTCTTTGGCAAGCAACATCAGATTTTACTGGTGGACAAGCTAGTATCCAAAGGTAAAGATAAGGCTATTCCTGTTTCCGACGGTTTATTTAAGCAAGCTTCGTTTTTTCTGCTTTCATTTTCAATATGTGCCATCAATGAGTTGGTTATTCTAGTTAAATTCATGTTTAATGGGAAATTATGGTTTCCTTTTGTTTTTATAGTTTGTAATTGATAACTCTTCAAGTTTTATCTTCATCTATTCAAGACTAGGAAGTCATATTTTCTGGTTATGCTACAGTTGAGAATGGATTTCAAATCCATCAAGCTTACTTTATAAAATATGAGTAAAGTTATATATTCCAGGTCCATCGACAAATTGAACCTAAATAAACATCAGTTGATTTTTTTTGTAGTTGAAATCAACAACTCAAATCCATCTATGCAAGTGCAACCAAAATGTGACATTCTTTGAGAATATTCCATCTAACATGATTTCCTAAATTTGTGATGTGAGGTTTTTATTTTGGTTGTGTATAATTCTGAATATTTACTATGTCATTGATGCTATGAAGCCTTTATCATACCATTTTGACATGGTAACTTTTGTCCAGGCGACACTTTTTGGAGTGCCCACAGGGCTTGTTGGGGAAACATTTTGAGAAACTTGTTCAATGCGATCCCCGCTTGAACTTTCTTAGTCAGCAAGGAGAGATAACATTGGATTCCCCATATTTTGAACCTCGGGGCTCTGTGTTTGATGACCAAAGTGAGAACAACAATGAATTTGATGTGAATAGGGAAGGAAGCCCTTCCCTTTTCAGCTTGCAGGATACTGCCTCGCCTTCAGGGCCTCAATCTTCTTCCTCGAAGAATGATATAGATGCTCGCGGCAGACATTCAGAATCTTATCCTCGTGAAACTCCATCTCCTAGCTCGGGTAATGCTTATCAGTTGCAAATACCTGATGTGTGTAAATTTACATCAATAAATTAGCAAGTGAGTTTTTTCTGCCCATTAAAGGAATCTCATGGCGTATTCATAGTATGCAACTATGAGATGAAGTTATAATGTGTGTGTTGTGTAACTTGTGTTTGGAACTTGAGATTTAATTGAAAAAAATTATTTAGATGTCTAGGCGCCAGGTGTTCTGGTCTTTTGATTCCTTATATGTGAGTGAGCTCGAGGAGGACAGAGATGGATATATTTAGCCACAAAGTATCTGCCATCTTTCTTCCCTTCACTTTTTTTGGAAGTAGGGCAGAACAGAGTTGCTTTCTTCATAATTCATAGTAGGAAACACTTGTATGATATTTTTTAATATTCTCAGGTTTCCATGTTAGAACCAGTTAGGGCATGATTACCCTCTTGTCCTTCTCACTTCTAATCCAACATTCTTACATATAGCTATGGGTTCTGTGTCATTCGACGACATTAAAGACACAAGAATCGAGCATCTGAAGGAGCTCAGCAACTGGGACCAGATCAGAGCACCAGGCCTCCACTCCTCCATGTCGATGAGCGATCTAGTGAGTCATCTCGAAAACCGAATATCAGAACAGGGAACATCCAACAACCCTACACTCTCCAGCGAGGATTGGCAGAGCTTGCAAATCTTGGACGACATCAATAGGTACTTGTTTAGCGACACTCAACACAGCTGTCCCGATTCAGACGAGAAGTCCCTCATGTCTAGGGTCAATTCTCTCTGCTGTCTCCTACAGAAAGACCCCATCAAAGGCGATGGCTGCTCCGGCTTATCATCACTACAAAAGGGCGAAGAATCAAATGCAAGTGATAAGAAGGTTGGTACTGACGATACGTCGGGACAAAACCAGGCATCAGCCATGTCGAGGAAGGATTCTGTGGGGGAGCTGTTGCTTAATCTGCCGAGAATAGCTTCGCTACCGCAGTTCTTGTTCAACATCGCTGAAGACTTTGAGAATCAAGCGAGATAGGGAAGGTGTGTATGTTGGTAAGGTGTACATGATATAGGTGTTATGTTCTTTAATTTGGGGATTCGGAAATTGACATTGATGATGAATCCTGTAGTAATGTTTATCTTGGCATATGATGATATGGCGGTATCTTTGTATGTTGTAATATTTGGTGTTTCTGCTTACTTCTATCGTGTATATATTTTTTTTTTACATATGCTATTTTTCAATATGAGAATGGTGCGCAAAGATTTTTTAATTTCTAAAATTATTCATGCATATATGATTTGGGCGACAATCAGAAGTGGCGACAATCTAAAGTGGGGGGTGTTTTGAAACACGATTTGAATAGTCGGAAGTACTTTTTTTTTTTAAAGTTGGTAAGACCCAATTTTTTTTAAAAAAATGCTCTTGGGTGCTTAATGAGTTTCAAAATACCTCGTTTCAACTTCATTGTCCCACTTTCTGAGATTATTATCCTGGTCCTCGAGTATTTAGTATAATGATTTTTTATTAATCATTTACTATTTCTTAACTAAAATTATTGTCATTTTGTATGTTCGCCTTGAATCAATCTAACTGAGCAATGCTTTGGTTCTTTTTTGTAATATTGTTCATTTCTGTTTTATGAACGCTCTGTCCTTTTTCTTTATCAAGCAAACATTTTGAAGTTGCATCATTCGCTTAAAACGAGTGAATTAACACACACATTTTGCGCTGTTCGTTCATAAAGAGCGAACAACATGATACATTTACATTTGAACCATTTGCTCATAACAAGTGAACATTTAAGTGAAAAAAATAAAATCATAGTACGGGAATGATAACATAAATGAACATACTGTAATTGTGGTGGCTAATTGAAAAAGAAGAAGATAAATCCACCTTCAACATAATTCATACAAGCTAATGAGACTTAAATTAATAATTATTTCTCCATTTTGATAAACCATCATCTATGCTCGATATTTCACTATTTCTCAACCAGCAACCATCTTTTGTATGAAATTATTTAAAGGTAAGAGAGTACATTAATATTATATATTTATTTTTTGACAGAAAAAAAGTAGTACTCCCTCCGTCAACCAATTTTATGCACAGTTGACTTTTATACGCATTTTTGTGAGCGAGTTTTGTATTAGTAATTAAAATGATAAAGTGACTTTTAGGAAGGGGTATGATAGATGAGGGACTTATATATCATACACCTCCTTAAAAGTCATTTTATTAATTCAATTATTAATATAAAATTCACTCGCAAAAATACGTGTAAAAGTCATCTGTTCATATGATTGGTGTAGTAATTGGGCATATATAGCGCATGTTTTCCCAAATTAGTTGGTTTTCAATTTTTCCTCATTACATTTTTTCTTTTACCCCTTTACCCTAATTACGTGCGTAATTACACAGATAAATCATTTAGATATTAACATATTGTATATTAACAATACTAGTATATCACCCATGCGTTGCACGATTTGTGATTTTAAATTGATTTTAATTTTAAGGGGTTGTGAATGTTTTTTTTTTTTTTACTTTTTTTAATATAGAATACATGATTTGTTTACATTTTTTGTTTTTGTGTTTAGGTATGTGAAATGTTTTGTGGTTACAAAACAGAAAATATTTACTGTCAAATAATTCAAGATTGAAAGATAATGTCTTTGTCTACATGTTTTGAAATACTTCTTTGTAAAACATATTGTTTGTTGTTTTTATGGTTTTTCCGTCCTTGTCGTCAATCAATATACTCGAACCTTCTTGGTTGGTTATTTTAAAAACGACAACATACAATTGTACATGACTAAGAATTGGCCTTCTCAAGAGAAGTTTGTCGTTCTTCTGTGATTGTCTCTGACTCTTGTTAATGGTCATAGCATAAGAGACCATCAACATAAATTGTCTTCTTAATTTAGGAACTTGAGTACGAAGAATATATGAAATTTATGATTTTATAAGAATTTTGATAGTTTATGTTTTGATTGTGAATATCACCTGTTGTAGGTATTGCTTCCTCAATTGAGTCTTCACCAATTAAATTATACTCAGTTATTGGGCTATTGTGTGAAGACAAAAACTCATATGAGACGGGGTACAATTTATAGCACAAATCACACCCACCTCTTCTAAAATATTAAAGCGACAATACCCAACTTATGTCCCGCCTCATCGTGAAACTGTCTAATGTAAGTGTCTCTCTTGTATGAAAGTTAGTGGGTGTATCTATTTATTTAGGGGGTAATTGTAATTAGGCGTAACATTTTTTTGGGTAGTGGGAGGTGGATATTTTAATGAAAGTGTAATTTATTTATTTATGTGTATATAGGAAAATGGTATTTTTTTTAATATAATTATATCAAGTTTGGATAGTTGGGGAAAGTGAATAGGTGGTTTACAAAATTCAATAACTTTTACAATTTTTATTTAATGTTATTTTTATATGTTGAGAGAAAGTGATTAGTCGAAAGTTTAAATGAACATAGTTAAGAATTCATTAAATTTACAATTTTTTTATTTAATGTACGATTTTTTTAAACAAATGTATTGACAAATTTAGTAATGAGATTTTAAGGGATAACAAAAGTTTCTAAAAATAGCATAAATTTTTGTTATTAGATAGTTATAGATTCTAAGAAAGTCTAAAAGTACTTAATAATACACAATTATTTTTATGAAAATATGAACTATACTAAATTTTAAATCAGTACAAACTACACAACCTCTCATTAGTTTCGACGGAATCTTTTAATTTTAAATTCAATTTCAACCCACAAATTTTAAAAACCTGTTAAATGAGATTCTTAAAATACATATGGCGGCAAATAAATAATACAAAATAGAAGATGAAACACAATTCCAAACAAATTAAAGAACACCGCACATCTATAGTAACACTTTTCTACAACATCAAAAACATATACAAAGAAATAAACTATATTATATATGTGAAAAGAAATTTAATTCCCCTGATCATCTCCTTCATCATCCACAGCTTCATTCTCCTGTAACATGTCCATAAGCATTCCAATTTGGTTCTGCAGCATCTCATTCTGTCTCTCCACGTCGGCCCGTTTGCTCCGTTCTTCCAACAGCTGCAGCTGAAGGTGCTCCAACACCCGTGCGTCCCCGTCTAGCTGCTCGTTCAGCCCATCGATCTCTCTATCCTGCATCGATTACAAACGAGTAATATACATCCAATCGAGGTTACAGAAAAGGAAAAGTCGAAGACGAATTAATATCAATTTACGTCCTGTAACTTATGGTGGATCCAATGTAAATCTTTTTTCTTTCTAATTTATCAATGTTAGTGTCCAATTTCAGTCCTAGACGTAACCGATTTTTGGTCAATTTCAAATTTTCCCGCGAAAAAGGGCTAAATTTGATTAAGTAGAAAAAAATTATATCGGGTCCACAACAGGACGTAAATTGATATTAAGGTGATCAATTTTGATCTTTCCAAGCGAAAAAGGACTGAAATTGGACAAAAAAAAGGACTCAGATTGGACACTATCAAAGAAAAATGATTTATACTGGATCCACTCTAAATTACAGGACGTAAATTGATATTAACTCAATAGAAGAGAATGCTATAGACGAGTACCTTCCGGTTCATTTCTTGCACTGCAATCCTCCGCATGCTTTCAACAACGTCCACATTCACGAGCTTCCGTTTCTTTCCAATCAGCCAACCTTTCGGATAATTTGCCGACTCAAAGTCGGGAGGTGGGAGTAAGGATTCAGCTGAAGGGCGTTTCCCGTTTACGTTGGTTGTAGGATCAAGGGGTTCGAATAAGGCCTTGCGTTTCTCAGAGAGGATAGACGAGCTGTTTGATTCGTCTTGCTTTTCTTCTGCAGACAATTCTTCTTGTTTCTCCGGGGATTTATCGACATTCATACTGTCTACTGTCTCATTTATTTTCTTCGCTGGAAGATTGATCATCAAGAATGGAGCATACAGAAGCCAGAATGTTATTCGGATAACAGATAGAATAACGTTAGAGGGCTCATTAAGTACAGTAATACGACACGTACACGGTACATCTATTGATGGAACGGTAAGATGAGCTCATGACAGATGAACAAGACTTTGGGACTAAAATCGGGTTTATTTTGAAAAACTGGAACTAAATCGATAAACTTAAAACTTTATCGAAACGTTTTGCAAAAATGTAAAACGTTATGGGACGAAAAATAATTCTATCCCAAATAAGGACTCTCATGGCAACATGTTACACTGTTAGGTTTACTTTCTTTTACTTCACTTCTCTAAACAACCTCACCAATTAGAATCCACAAATGTTAATCAAATTCCATATTCCAAAAATAAAAGCACTGAAATTAATCTGCACCACTGTTGCTACCTACGTAATCAAACTGGACGCCACGTTTCTTGATTCATCTATCCTATAAAGCTTGAGCAGCACAATAGGCTGATTTCACCAAATAAATTATTTAGGTGTAGAGATTTACACACACAAGTAGATGGGTAAAAAAACTGCAGTAAAAAACCACAAGTTTGTGTGGTTGGTGCAACGGAGCATCATAAATAAATATGGGAAAAAGGCAATTACGAGTAAAGGACACTTTGGTCCATACATAATCGACTCATCTATATAGTTAGGTGGTTTTAGCATGATCTAGAATTGGAGTGAGAGTAAAGCAAAATCTACATAAAACCTAACTGTATCAAATGGCCATATTATAATAGTAGATCACCAAAACTTAACTGTATCAAATGACAAATCTTTGTCCAAACTTGGTTAACAAAAACTAACTTAATGCCGTTTTGAGATTCAAACTCAAGCTCGCTGGAATTCGGTTCGTTAAACCATGAACAAAAACAAATTTTGGAAATGGTACTCATATTATGGACAATATTTTGGTGAGCAAATAATAACAACAGCTAGCTCATAAAGTGACATTTCAGCAGAACCAAAACCAAACATGTAATCAAAACATCTTGTTCGCGAACTATTCAAGATTCGGCTCGAAAAATATTCGTTTGAGCTCGTATAAAGTATAATGAGTAATTTTATTTTAATTGTAATTTTCACACTAAATACATCACTTAATTAAATAAAATTTTAAAAAATTCAGTAGATATATATAATTCTCATTTTCATAATTAATTCGTCAATAATCTAATTTAAAATTGATACTCCCTCCGTCCTATTTTTTATTATCCGGTTACTGTAGACACAAAAATTAAGAAAAAGTAGGAGATAATAGTATTAAATGGTATAAAGTGGGTAAAGTGAGTTTGGTGGAGGGAAATAATATTATTAAATGGTGTAAAATGGGTTTGGTGGAAAGAAATAATAATATTAAATAGTATTGAAAGTTGCTTTATTTATTTTTTAGGAAATGACCAAACAAAATTAGGACGACTATTTACGGAAGAGTATGTCTAGTGTGAAAATTTTTCATGTATGAAAATCTATAAAATTGTCCTAAATCAACCATCTACACTCTAAACACTAAATAATGAACCCTAAATTATGATCTATTCGGGCCGGGTGAACCATGAATCACTTGGACCGAGTGAATCATGAATCACTCAATTTTGTCTTACATTCACCAATTACAGAATTTGATTGTAAATTAAAGTTTTTTCATGTATGAATTTTCATACTAAACTTTATCTTTACAGAAAGTGGAGAATCAAAATTACGACTGTGAGAGTATTATATTCAATAATTAAGCTCAACATCAATATTTAATTCAAGCCTCAATCCAAGAAATAAGAAAAATAATTGAAATTCAGAACATCTGTTTCAAGTTCCGCAGGATGGGGGATCTGATTATGCTCTAAAACTAGAGCATGCATGCAAAATTATACCACTAAACACCAACAAATTAAACACATACTGATTTTTCATTTTTCATTTTTCACACAAAGAGGCAGAGCTCCATAAATTCAAGAAACAGGGGATAATATAAAGAAGAGATTTTTAATGGGGTTGAAGAAAAAGTACCACCAGAAGATCTTTTCCTCGATTTCCAGAAAACTGGAGCTGAAGAAACTGGAGAAAACCCATTCAAATCCACCATCTTCTTTGCTGATTCTTCTCCCATAAATCAAAAACACTTAATTTCAGGAATCCAGCATCAAATTTCTTAATTTCTTAGAAAATATGCAGGAAATTAATTATAGAGAAACAGGGGAGAGAGAGAGATATTGTTGACGGAATCATCAAAGGTCGTTTGAAGGGGTGGGGTTTGTCGTTTTAGTAGTTGCCTCGTTTCGTGTACCTTGTTCTTGCTCACATTTCCCCTTTTTTTATTTATTATTATTTTTATTTGAAACCGAATAATTTTGGCTACCATTTAATTCGACTATAAAAAATGACTCATTTATTTTTTGGGACAATAAATAGACTGGATGATTATTTTATTATTAATTAAAGGAAGTAAATTTTGTATAGCGATGTGCAGTTGAAGAATGAAGATTAGGCGAAATTCTCAAGTATATGCTACGGATTATTCATTTCCCTCGTGGGAGAGTGAATGATGGTTATTGATATGGAATTACTGTTTTACCCTTGGGATGTGATTGACTAATGAATGATTCTCCCGTGCGTTTGTAGTCAATTGTGATATTTTAAATGGTTAGAGTTTTACTACCTAAGACCATGAGGTGTTGGTTCAAGATACAAAGAGAAAAAATTTGTTTCCTCTTGTGGCAGTCCAACTCTTGTGGGGTTACGGTTGCGATTTTGAGTTGCAATTTTGGGTGGTTGCGGTTTTGAGTTGCAGTTTCGTATGCTCTCACTCTTGTGGTGATTGCGGTTTCGAGTTGCAATTTCTAATGGTCTCACTCTTGTAGTGATTACGGTTCCGATCTACAGCGAAATGAAATGATGTTGTCATGTATTATAATTGATTATCTTAGAAAACTATTGTAATTAATTATTTAAAAAAAATAAAAAATGCATGATCTTTGTAAATTATAGTTGCAGGGTCTAACTCATAAAATTTTTGCATCAAATCGGGCTCTAATGTGTATTTTTTTTCTTCATCTATCACTATTATTTATATATACTATCATCGATTAAAATTACTTTATCTTTTTAAACAACAATATTCAAAATTATTTTATTTTTTAAAATAATAATACTCTCTTCATCCCGTATCAGTAACATTGACCTGGGCACGAAAACAAAAAAAAAGTTAGTTTTTTACTTTATTAAAGTGATAAAGTAAGGGTATTTTATTGAGTGAATTTAAATAAACGAATTAATTCCACACATCTCTACAAGTTTGGTTCTTTCATGGTATTAGAGACTCTGACTCAACCCACATCCTAGGTTCGATTCCCGTGAAAAACACTCCACCTATTTAAAATTGTCCACTCGTTGGGTCTCCTCCCCAGAGGGCAGAGACAATGATTCGGCCCACGAGTGAGGGGGAGTGTTGAGGAAAATTAAATAAACGAATTAATTCAACACATCTTTACAAGTTCGGACTTTTAGATGAGACATAATTATTTCATATTTGAGTTATATCAATTTTAATTGCATGATTGTGAGTTAATTGTGTTGGAAAAAAAATAATAAAATAGAGAGTAAATACACTTATATCGTGAAATAAAAAATTATGAATAAAGTTTCCTTTTTTGAGTAGGGTATTATCTGATAATCACGATTTTATTGTCAAGGTGAATCTCAGTTCCTATTTTTCTTTTACTATATGACCCGTATTACATGACTTTATTTTTTCTTATAATATATTTCACTAGGTTATATACCTGCGAATTATGCAAAACATAAAATTATATTTAAAAATATATACTCCGGATTATAATTTATTTTTTTAAAAAGTCAACATGCTACACAATTTAAGATATATTACTTTTAATAATATATATTATTTATAGTTTAACAATAAAAATATGACTATAAGTAAATTGAATGAAACAAATTAAATAAACATTTGAAATATTTAAATAAAAATAAGATTAATCATTAATATTATATTATTTTTATCATAAAAATAAATAAATATGGTGGATATTTTTTCGCCTTAGAAAGATTGTTGGAAGATTAAGATCAATTTTAATAAAACGAATGGTTCAAATTAAAAATTGAACAGTATAAGTTACTATGAATAATACATTGCATAAAAAATTGAGTATTTTAAAATAAAGTGATTAGAGAGGTGTGGTTGATTCCAATTACTCCCTCCGTCCATAAAAATTGTGCTCATTTCATTTTGACATGTTGTACAAAAAGGTAAATTAAGTACATTTATAGACACAATTTTTTTATCTTCATCGTCCACCAATCACTTCATTAGTCAAGTTATCATTATACTTTACTCACAATCAATTATGTTATTCATAAATGAACTTAATTTACCTTTCTGTACAATATGTTAAAACGAAATGAGTAAAGTTTTGGTGGACGGAGGGAGCAGTAGATAAGATAAGGGATTCTATACATATTTTTCTAAATAAAGATTAACAAAACAAACTTTATCCTTAATTCCTAATTATGCATCATATTGAATTCATTCTAGGCCTGGAATGGAAGCTGGTGCTTACTAAATACCCTATTTAAATGGGCCTAATTTTGAAACAAAATGGGCTTAATGGGATAACGCAGCCGAACATGAAGCTTGTACTTAAACCCATATATTTCACATATATTTATATTGGGCTAAGATCTTACATACTGAGATATGCTTAATGCCCATCTGTCAGTAATTCAGACTTCAGATGTTATCACTAGATGGTTTTTTTTTTTTTGGAAACCACCATCATTTATTAAATACTACTCCTTCCATCCCCTTTTTATTTGAACAATTACAATTTGCACGGATTTTAATGTAGAAGTTATTTATTATTATTAAAAGATATACATTTGTTTTTTATGGGAGTTAAATGGTAAAATATGAAATTAAAAAAGATAAAGTTGACTTTAATGTGAGAAAAATAATGTCATAAAATGTAATATTGATATATTTAAGGGGTATAGATAAAAGGAAAAAAAATATTTTATTGTCATTCGTATAAATGTTCAATTGAATTTTGGGACGGATTTTTTTTATAAATATTTAAATAAGAACAGGACCGAGGAAGTATATCTCAATGAATTTTAAACCTATCATTTTATGTAACATAACAAACGATATACAGGTGATTTTTTTTTTTTTTTAATTTAGGTAAGTTCATATTTGATGTTTAAAATTAGACTAGTCACACAGTCAGCTCCATTAATTTAGTTGAAACTTTTTAAAATTTATTAGGTACAGATAGTGAGAATGGTTTTGGAAGTTTTGGATAAAATAATAGTTTGTGTTACTTGTAGAATTGAGTAAGCTAAATTTTATGGTACGAAGATGTCAATTTGCGTATGACAAAATGGTGGTATTGTGTTACTATATTACAAAAAAGGAAACATGCTTGTACTGTTATATTAAATTAAGTCGAATGATATATACATTAGTTGGTTGATTGTATGTGTATGAATAAAACAGAAGCATTACGAGAATAAAGACAACTGTAGTAGTTTCAGAATGATGTTTGATTTTCTTTCTCAATATTTGTTTTATTCGATACAAAAATCTGATTGGAAGATTACCTTCGTGAATATTTATTTTTTTGTCCAGTAATTTTCATCGATTTTGATCGTGATCCTACTAACTTACGCATTTTGATCCTTGTCTTGTAATTTTAATAAATTTGACTTTTTTTATCATGTTACCTGCTGTCGAATTTAGTAAAATTACATGACTAAGATCAAAATCAATAATAATTTACGAATTTTGATTTTAGTTCTATAATTTAGAAAATTTTAATTTTTTTTGCTCAAAAAATTAAATTTTGTAAAATTATAAAATCAAGATCAAAACACGTAAATTAGTAGGATCACGATCAAAATGGCTGAAAGTTATAAGATAAAAAACACACAATTTCCCCCCTTTGGTTTTTAGAAAAAGTTTATTAATGATTGATATCTTTGTTAGCTGAGTTGTCCCAATATTTTATCTGGTGGCAATCCACATCAAGTCATCAACAAGAGTAACTGCATAATCTAGTGGTATACAGTAGATATCATATAGTAATCTGTAGTATATATGTATAATTATACTTAGAATTATATATAATAATGTGGGACATTAGGAAATTATTAAAGCCAACCTTCTTTTCTCTCTCTACATTTTCTTTTATGAATATGTCTTCCATTTTTATTTCATGTGTACGGTTTTCTAAATTTATATGAGTTGCAGTTTCAGGTGGTCACTCTCTTGTGGTGATTGCGGTTCCAGTTTATAACGAGATGAAATGATGTTGCCATGTGCCCGATAGTAGAAGGAATTATTGTAATTGATTATTTTAGAAAACTATTGTAATTGATTGTCCTTAAAAAAAAAAAAACTTTGTCGAGAATGGTTTGAAAATGTAATTGAAACGTGATTTATGCCTTATTAAACTTCGAAATATACGTTTGATTAAGGAAATGATTTTTTTTTTTTTAAAAGAAATACAGTAGCTAGCTTGTAAATTTAAGAGAGAGACATCGAATAAAAAAACACTACAAGGAGTGCGAGATAAGGAGACAAATTAAATAGGAAAATAATATAAATGAATTAATTTTATACACTTTTTTATAAACTCAAAATTTTAGGAGAAATAAAATTCTTTTATGTTATCAAAGCTAAAAGATTCACGTCCCCGTCCTATGTTCGATTCCCTTTGAAAGTAATTTTACTCACATTAAGTCGTATTCATTCCCTCATCAGGCACAACTAACAATAATATAAAATAAAATAATTTTAATGTATTCTAAAACAAATATTATTAATTAATACACTCTTCGTTCTATAATAACTTGTACACTTTTTTTATTCTAACATAGATCCCGCAATAATTTACACACTCGAAAATAGAAGACCCTCCATAAATTATCCTCGCAATATTCATAATTTTATACAAATTGTCATTACTTTTAGGCCCACACACACACAATTCAACTAATTTATTTACTTTGTACATAAAGATTTACAAAATTACACTTCAAAATCCTATACATTATTACACTTTTTTTTTTTTTGTGTCTTTCATCATGGTCAAAGTTATTACGAGACGGAGGAGTATCAATTTTGTTAAGTTAAAATATTAATTTATTATATTATAAAGATTTCATTTTAAATGCTGAATTAGATTTGACATATGTTAATTTCAGGTATTAGAAAAATAAAAATCCTGAATTTTATGATGAATCGAAATAGGATAACATGATAAGCTGGTGCACTAGTTTTA